>CM042380.1:17980645-18245645 GCA_023634145.1 Thymallus thymallus | reverse complement strand
TCTACACGATCAAAGGCTTTTTATTGATCTAAGGAAATCAAGCCTATGTCAAGACCAAACATTTTAGATACGTCAAACAAATCTCTAATTAAATGAATGTTATCAAAAATTGACCTACCAGGCACGCAATACGACTGGTCAGGATGAATGACTTCATCTAAAACTTCACCCAAACGTGTAGCTAGTACTTTAGATAACAGTTTATAATCACAACACAATAAGGACACGGGTCTCCAATTTTTTATATCACTTAAATTACCTTTCATAGGCAAAAGGGTCAACACCGCTCTTCTACAACTTATTGGCAGTAATCCTTTGGTTAAACTGTCATTAAGAACTACTAACAAATCTTCTCCGATAACAGACCAAAAACTTGTAAAATTCAACCGGGATTCCATCCATCCCAGGAACTTTACCATTATCCATGCCTTGAAGAGCTTTAAACAATTCTTCCAAGCCAATAGGCTTTGAAGGTGTATATTCGCTTTTTTCGAAATTTTTGGTAATTTTCAAAAAATCTTCTTTATATTCTGACTTGTACAGTTTTTCATAAAAACTAACTGCTCTTTCTCTTATTTCCTTAGAGTCTGACAACAAAGATCCAGACTCAGAAAGTAACGAATGGATAAAACGTTTCTGGCCATTATTTTTTTCCAAACCGGAAAAATATTTTGACGGTACATCCATCTGTTCTACAGTTTTAAAACGCGATCTGACCAGTGCCCCCTGTGCCTTCATCTCTTGTAGGTCAAATAAAGCTGTTTTCTTCTGTCTCCGTTGTGATATTTTGAGTATACTGTTGACAAAAAACCTTGATTTGAGTCTTGCCAAAATCCCACCAACTCTGCAGAGACATTTTCCCCAAAGAATGCAAAAGTCTCTTTAAAAAAGCATCATTTATCAAACTGTGGTCTGAAAAAACAACTGGAACTCTTAAAAACACTGTGATGGTGATTGGAACTGTAAAATCTATCTAGTCTTGCTAAAGACAATAGATTTTCATGGGCATGAGCCCATGTATATTGCCTTAAATTTCCATTTAGACTTCTCCAGACATCACATAGGTAATTTCTTTCAATTATTTCACAAAGCCGCTTGCGAAAAGGCATATGTGGTTCTATTTGGTTGCGATCAATATTTTGCTCAACACAATTAACATCTCCACCAAGAAATAAATATTCTTCGCTATTGCATTTGTCTAGAGTTGAGCATAAAATATCTAAAAAAGCCACTCTCTCTATTGGTAAAGTGGGGGCAAATACACAAATAAAAACCAGAACATATTTTTCAAAAAGGGCTTGAATTTTTAGAAGTCTACCCTTCACTATTTCCTCCATCTTAAAAGAGCATGGATTAAAATTATTTGCAAACAAGATGGCAACTCCTCCACTACGTGAAGTTTTATGACATAGAAATATATGACCATTCCATTATTTTATCCAATCTGTAACATTTGTATCATCACTGTGTGTTTCTTGTAAAAAAAGAACATCAAGTTGTTTTTGTCTCATTGTTTCATACACTTGCATTCTCTTTACATCATCTCTGGCTCCGTTCACATTTAAAGATGGTATACGGATATCTGCCATGTGTAAAGAAAAAAAGGAAACTAAAAGAATTCAGCCATACAGAAACACAAAGCCACTCAAGATAAAAGAGTTATGCCACTTTGTCATCATTATTATTCAGCTGACAGACAGACAGGTCGCTCTCTCGCTCTGTGTCTCTAGACAGACAGACAGACAGACAGACAGACAGACAGACAGACAGACAGACAGACAGACAGACAGACAGACACAGAGCGAGAGAGAGAGACAGACAAACCTAGAGAGAGAGAGAGAGAGAGAGAGAGAGAGAAACCTAGAGACAGAGAGAGAGAGAGAGACAGAGAAACCTAGAGACAGAGAGAGAGAGAGAGAGACAGAGAAACCTAGAGACAGAGAGAGAGAGAGACAGACAGACCTAGAGAGAGAGAGACAGACAGACAGACAGACAGACAGACAGACAGACAGACAGACAGACAGACAGGCAGGCAGGCAGGCAGGCAGGCAGGCAGGCAGGCAGGCAGGCAGGCAGGCAGGCAGGCAGGCAGGCAGGCAGGCAGGCAGGCAGGCAGGCAAACCTAGAGACAGAGAGAGAGAGACCAATAATCTCCCAATAATCTTACACACACAAAACACACACATACAACATACAATTATTTTCAATATGTTTGGTTGTGTATGTGATAAATAATATGTAATGGATCTATATTTTTGTTGTTGTTAATAATAGTATGAACTTTCTTTTATTTTTTACATTGTAAAGTGCTTTGGCAATATTGTTAAGTTGTAACTTTCATGCCAATAAAGCCGAATTTGAATTGAGAGACAGACAGACAGACAGACAGACAGACAGACAGACAGACAGACAGACAGACAGACAGACAGACAGACAGACAGGCAGAGAGAGAGAGAGAGAGAGAGAGAGAGAGAGAGAGAGAGAGAGACAGAGAGACAGAGAGACCAAGAGACCAAGAGACCAAGAGACCAAGAGACCGAGAGAGAGAGCGAGAGAGAGAGACATACAGACATACAGACCTAGAGACACAAAGCTCTTGGCCCATGTGGAAGCCTCCTCCTGTGAGGATCTCAGACTGCAGTGTGGGGTCGACTCAGCAAATGTCACACCTGTCAATCACAGCCAAACCCCTGACAGCTCATCCTGAGGCTGCTCTGATTGACAGCTTATTATTTGCCCTAGATGTTTCCCCCCTCCTTTTTCTCCTCTACTGTTGAACTGATGCTTTACTGTTCTTTTTAAAGGGTCAGGAACTGAAGGAGCCGGGGCTGGTTTCTGTCTTAAAGAGGAGGTGTCCTGTGTAGAGCGGTTCACAGATCTCACCCTCAGTAGTACACAGTTTTCATTCTGTGTGTGGCGAATAAGTCTAGTTAGGAAGAGTTTTGTTTTCAAGTAGAGCTTTCATATTATTGACTGTGACAGATTTGGAAATTGTCATAGACTCGGGTTGCTAGGTTGCTAGATAATTTGAGAACAATTTAGAGGGACATGAAAGAGCTAAACTCTTCTTTGTCTGGGTATACTATATTAAAAGGGCTAGGCGGATTAATTACAGTTTCTGACAACCTTTTAACTTAGCACTTTTAGTTTTACAGTGACATTTTAAGGTAACAGAGAACATCCTGATCTCCCTGAACAGTATCCTCTCCTGGAGACAGAGATGTGGTGGGGGGGAAGGACACACACACACACACACACACACACACACACACACACACACACACACACACACACACACACACACACACACACACACACACACTACATACACCCTCCACTGCCTCCCCCACTGTCACTCGTCACCTTACTACTGTCTAATGCTCCTAATTAACACTAACCATCCTAATGAATCCTTTTCATCTTCGAAATGTCCAATTACTGTTCTGTCCCTCGTTCCTGGGCACAGACACACCATAAAGGGACAAAGCTCTGACTGGGACTGGAGAGGAGGCTCACATGCACACAAACACACACACACTCATAATATTTGCTGAAAACGATGAGGGTCATGTGTCACCATGGTTACAGTGGGGTCATACTATACCTGATTATTAAAAGTCAGTTGAATCTATAATGGTTTTAGAGTGAGAAAGTGGTGGTTTGGAGAGAGAGGGGGAGCAAAGGCTTTTAGGATGCCGTCTGAGGTACATTGTTTAGGACAGACAAGCAGTCAGAAAGGTTGTAGACTGTGCTCCTCTTCCAGACATAGGGAGTGTTTTAGTGAGATTGCTCTGGTGCTTTATCATTGTCAAATACAGTAATCATTCCACTTAGTGGAAGAGGGTACCGAAGCTGAGTGCCCAAAAAGCTCTCCTTCTTGGAGTAAAGACGACAAGCATGAGACAATAACGGGCCCTTTATTCTCTCTAGATTTAACTGTCCCTCTTCTGTGGCAATGAGCAAAAAATATTGGCTTCTTTGCCAAAGTTAGATGAAAGTTAGCTCAAAGTTAGCCTGAGGACGTTGTGGGTTGTCTGCAGATGTCCAGATGGTCTCTAGCCATGCAGTCTATACTGGCCCCTCCCACAACAAACGGCCCTCCGTCTCCAGAAAGATAAATCTACTCTGTGAAAAACGAAAAGAGAATTGCTCTGATACAAACACACACACACACACACACACACACACACATGCCTTCAGATTTACTCCCTTTGTAGTGAGTGTTTAGAGTAAAGCACCATATTGTTTGCAGCCTCCTGTCATCCTCTTCTGTTTCACAAAGAGATTAGCTCAATCTATCATTTAATCTGATTACCTGCAGGTGTTACCACCAGGAAAAGGCAAGATATTATGCATATACCCCCACCTCTCTCTCTCTCTCTCTCTCTCTCTGCCCGGAGCCTAAGTGAGTAATTATAATGTTAGCCTTTGGTTGGTAATCACAGTAAACACCTGTAATCTGGACTGATTTGAAAGGCATATTAATGGTAATCTGTTGTTTAAACATGCCAGAGCTGTTGTTGCCCAAAATTCGTTCTCTCTCTCTCTCTCTCTCTGAAGTATACTGTCATTCACTGGACCACACTACTGCTTTTATATACACAGTATGGAGGGAGTCATTTGGACCTCTTGTTCCCTCTTGTTCTCCTTATTTAGTTTATTTTATTTTTTCTCTCTTATCTTTTCTTATCTCCTCCACTCTTCCTCATCTCCTGATTTGATTTTCTACTCCCCCCTTCTCTTAATTGTTTACCTCTGTAAAAATTATTTGTTACATTGATATCTCCAAATCATATTTTATTCTAATACAATTGCTCAGAGAAATAGATTTTGTTTAACAAGTAATAGGTTTTTTAAAATCAAAAAGAGGGGTCAAAATGATTGGCACCCCTGTTTCCAATACCTTAACGACACTGTTGTATGAGATTGGAGAACACATTGGGAGGATCTTAGACCACCATTCCTCCATATAGAATCTTTCCAGATCCTTGATATCCTTTGTCTGCGCTTATGGACTGCCAATTCAAACCACAGGTTTTCAATGGCCCATCAATGGTGTTCAAATCAGGAGACTGAGATGGCCATTGCAAAATGTTGATTTTACTCATGATGCCGTTGACCTTAACAAGGGCCCCAGGACCAGTGGAAGCAAAAGAGCCCCATAACATCAAAGATCCACCACCATATTTTAGAGTAGGTACTGGTGTGCATGGCCAAAGAGCTTTATTTCCATGTCAACTGACCATAGCACCGGTTCCAAGTGCCAATGCTGTTTAGCAAACTCCAGGCGTTTACATTTGTTGGATGACATGAAAATAGAGCTCTTTGGCCACGCCCACCAGTGTTGGCTTTTACGTGGAAGTTAGGATGCATAAGCAGTAATAGTCCTGCTCTCTCACAACACTGTAGAGGACAGCAGTGAAAAGGGAGTGACTGGTAAGAGAGTAGCAGGTGAATATCTTCCTCTCCACACAAACACACACCACACTAGCTGGCCCCTCTGTTGGTTTGTCAGTTTATTCTCAGGAAACAGCAGTAACACCACAGGGGGAGGTGTGTGTGTAGGTTTGTGTGTTTATTTTTTATTTATTTCACCTTTATTTAACCAGGTAGGTCAGTTGAGAACAAGTTCTCATTTACAACTGCGACCTGGCCAAGACAAAGCAAAGCAGGCGACAAAAAAAACACAGAGTTACACAGTAAACAAACATACAGTCAATAACACAAAATAAGATCTATATACAGAGTGCAAATGTAGTGCAAAATGCAGTAAGGTTAGGAAGGTAGGACAATAAATAGGCCATAGTGGTGAGATAAATTACAGATTAGCATTAACACTGGAATGATGGATGTGCAAATTATGATGTGCAAATAGAGATAGAGATACTGGAGTGTGCATGTGTGTCATGTGTAGATGTGTTTGTGCGTGCATACCTGCATAATATGTTCAAGACCCAAATACTCCAGACATATTCCAACTCCTCACAAACTCCTATCCTAAACTCTTTCCTTTGTTCCTCTGTGTTCTGTCTGTCTGTCCAAGTCTCCTGTGTTCCAGTACATAGCTGAGTCTGCCCTATCTGTGCTGCTCCAGGCCCAGCGCTTATCAATGCAGCACACTCCCATTCCTCTCTATCAACCATTTTAACTTCTCTTTATATTTGTACTCTTCTAGTCAAACTGGGGCATCAGTCAGGCCTAAGTACAGAGGAGCAGACACAGGGTGCCTTGAGGTTTTATTTCATTTTGGGGTGCACTCCCTTACTCTCTTAGGGACAAATTGTCTCTTAAGATCCATATCCGTGACTCAGACTTTTGCATCAATCATACATTGATGTAACAAGGACATTTGCACCATGTCCTAGAAGATGCTACTGTGATAATCCAGAGCCAATGGTCAGCAGCCAGACATCCTGTGTCCCTCTGCTGCTGACCAGTGGGTCGGTCAGTAATGGATGTTGAGCACTAGATTACATGGTGGTGTGTTATTGACTAGGCTCTGTAGAGGAGGTGCCATTGATGATGAATGATGCTGATAGCTGTTTGTTTAAGTAGTGCCTCTCTCACTGGAGAACAGGCTGGTCTGAAGCCCCTTGCCTGCCATTCCCCTCCTCCACCTCCACCCTCCCTCCTCCACTCATGCATCTCTCCACCTCTGTCTGGGTCGCACTGACCGGTAGCTACCAGTGTTACATTTTCAGTATTTTCTTTCTTTCTTTCTTTCTTTCTTTCTTTCTTTCTTTCTTTCTTTCTTTCTTTCTTTCTTTCTTTCTTTCTTTCTTTCTTTCTTTCTTTCTTTCTTTCTTCATAATGTGGCCTGCTGTGACCTACACTTCACATAATGCACCACCACCAACCTTTCTCCAGCCGCATGTTCAGTTCCATCTCCTTCTTTTACCCATTTCATCCTTCATTCTATTTCATCCTTAATTGAAATAAATATCTAATTATTTCCTAAAGAGGGGGCATGTATGTTGACTTTGAGCAAGGACATCTTTTGGGTCGTGTCCAAATATCCATACTTGCATTCTAAATAGTAGGCTGACTGTGTGTTTGATAGTACAGTTGAAGTCTAAAATTTGCATACACTTAGGTTGAAGTCATTAAAACAAATTTTTCAACCACTCCACAGATTTCATGTTAACAAACTATAGTTTTGGTAAGTCGGTTAGGACATCTACTTTGTGCATGACACAAGTAATTCTTCCAACAATTGTTTACAGACAGATTATTTCACTTATAATTCACTATATCACAATTCCAGTGGGTCAGAAGTTTACATACACTATGTTGACTGTGCCTTTAAACAGCTTGGAAAATTCCAGAAAATGATGGCATGGCTTTAGAAGCTTCTGATAGGCTAATTGACATAATTTGAGTCAATTGGAGGTGTACCTGTGGATGTATTTCAAGGCCTACCTTCAAACTCAGTGCCTCTTTGCTCGACATCATGGGAAAATCAAAAGAAATCAGCAAAGACCTCAGAATTTTTTTTTTAGACCTACACAAGTCTGGTTCATCATTGGGAGCCATTTCTAAACGCCTGAAGGTACCACGTTAATCTGTACAAACAATAGTACGCAAGTATAAACACAATGGGACCATGCAGCCGTCATACCACTCAGGAAAGGGACACGTTTTGTCTCCTAAAAATGAACGTACTTTAGTGCGAAAAGTGCAAATCAATCCCAGAACAACAGCAAAGGACCTTGTGAAGATGCTGGAGGAAACAGGTACAAAAGTATCTATATCCACAGTAAAACGAGTCCTTTATCGACATAACATGAAAGGCTGCTCAGCAAGGAAGAAGCCACTATAAAAAATCCAGACTAAGGTTTGCAACTGCACATGGGGACAAATATTGTTCTTTTTGGAGAAATGTCCTCTGGTCTGATAGAACTGTTTGTCTATAATGACCATCGTTATGTTTGGAGGAAAAAGGGGGAGGCTTGCAAGCGGAAGAACACCATCCCAACCGTGAAGCACGTGGGTGGCAGCATCATGTTGTGGGAGTGCTTTGCTGCAGGAGGAACTGGTGCACTTCACAAAATAGATGGCATCATGAGGAAGGAAAATTATGTGGATATATTGAAGCAACATCTCAAGACATTAGTCAGGAAGTTAAAGCTTGGTTGCAAATGGGTCTTCCAAATGGACAATGACCCCAAGCATACTTCCAAAGTTGTGGCAAAATGGCTTAAGGACAACAAAGTCAAGGTATTGGAGTGGCCATCACAAAGCCCTGACCTCAATCCTATAGAAGATTTGTGGGCAGAACTGAAAAAGTGTGTGTGAGCAAGGAGGCCTACCAACCTGACTTGGTTACACCAGTTCTGTCAGGAGGAATGGGCCAAGATTCACCCAACTTATTATGGGAAGCTTGTGGAAGGCTACCCAAAACGTTTGAAGCAAGTTAAACAATTTTAAGGCAATGCTACAAAATACTAATTGAGTGTATGTAAACTTCTGACCCACAGGGAATGTGATTAAATAAATAAAAGCTGAAATAAATCTTTCTCTCTACTATTATTCTGACATTTCACATTCTGAAAATAAAGTGGTGATCCTAACTGACCTAAGACAGGACATTTTTACTAGGATTAAATGCCAGGAATTGTGAAAAACTGAGTTTAAATGTATTTGGCTAAGGTGTATGTAAACTTCCGACTTCAACTGTATGTCACATTTCGATTGAATATGCTTTAAATGCCAAGATGTCATACTCCTTTCAGGTTTTTATCTAGAATAAATTGCCTGCATGCTATTTAGGAGAGAATCGTCTTTTCAGACCAACGCGTGTTTGACAACAGCTGATAATCAGGTACCAATATGAACATATGAAAATAAAAGAATGCAATCGTGCATTAGATTACACATTCTCAAGTATGTTGATATTTGTTGATTACTGCATAAGTTTTTACTAAACAGTACATTCTAAATAGTATTTAGTACGATTAGTACAGTTTTAGTAAGTAGTAGGCAAGACAGATTTTGGACACGGTCTTAGTTGCTCATGCGCATCTAAAAACTGAAGTCACCATATTTCACTCTGCATAGTCAGACTGAAGCATTGAGGTTAGTGTATTTAGTGTATTTAAGGGGGAATTCTTTATCCCTTAGCATGCACAGTGCACACTGAGGTTCATCTTCCTGTCTATGTGAGAGAGAGACTCCTTGAGAGAGACTCAGTGCATGTTCCTATGATCACTATATGAGATACAAAGCCTTTCTGGGAGGTTTTTCTCTCTTTTCATTATCAGTCCATTTCCCTTCTGGTTTGATGTATGGTGTTTGGAGAGATGATGGAGATGGATAGAGGCTGATGATATGACTGATAGAGAGAGAGAGCCAGGGGCAGATATACCATCTGATAGAAGGCAGGAAAAATTGTAAGCTGCACTGGCAGCACAAAATAAGAGAGATGGCAAAATGGCAAAATAAGAGAGATATAGAGATGGAACGATGGAAATAGAGATTGGAGGAAAGCCGATAGAAAGGGACATATGAGGTGGGGTGGCGTGGGGGAGAAAGAACAGTGGTAGAGTTTAGAGAAAAACATTCAGTTGTAAAGAGGGAGAAAAATGGAGAGAGCATGTAAAAAAAGGAGAGAATTACACGTGCCTTGTATAGCTATGCAGCTGCATGCTTAGTTAGTTGCAGCATGGTACTAGTAGTAGTAGTGCTGGGCAGGGTGCACAGCCAGCACCACACAGAGTACTACCAGCCTGGGCTGGTCTCTTAACCAGGGCTTACAGTAGAGGATCAGGGGCTTACGAGGGACCATTCTTGGGCACATGGTGGAAAGTTGGGAAAGCCACAGCAACAAAACCATAACTTATTCCTCTGGCTCTGGCTGATGATGCTGAGATGTCCTCCCCTCCAGGTTTGCTGTATCTCTGCAGTTGTCTGTTTGCCTGGAGTCTCTGGCTAGGATCAACAGATTATCAGATGAGTCCGTGTGAAATAGTTTTACTCTATTGAATGTTCTGTTAATCCAACTACAGTCCATTAGGCCAGTCCCCACAGATAAATACACTGCAGGGATCATATCGGGGGAGAGGACAGGAGCGGAGTTGAGAGGGGGGACGGAATGAAAGGGGGAAAGGAGAGGGAAAAGTAGGGAGAGAATAGGAAAGGGGAGGAGGGAGAGGAGATCATAGAGAAGGGATAAGAGAGGGGAGATTTGGGGGGTGGGGGGGGGTTGGAGAGAGGATGGTAGGGAGAAACAAACAGAGAGTGGAGAGCTCTTATCTCTGAGTGAGCCCAACTCCCCTTAGCTCTCACTGTGCTAAATTTGGCCTTTGTCATACACAGCAAAGAGGGTGTTAAAAAATCTTGGTGTTGAGGTAAAAAGAGTTATCGGTGTTATACAGTGCCTTGCAAAAGTATTCATTCCCCTTGGCGTTTTTTCTATTTTGTTGCATTACAACCTGTAATTAAAATTGAGAATATAAAATACGGAAAAGTGGTGCGTGCATATGTATTCACCCGCTTTGCTATGGAGCCCCTAAATAAGATCTGGTGCAACCAATTACCTTCAGAAGTCACATTATTAGTTAAATAAAGTCCACCTGTGTGCAATCTAAGTGTCACATGATCTGACACATGATCTCAGTATACTATATACACCTGTTCTGAAAGGCCCCAGAGTCTGCAACACCACTAAGCAAGGGGCACCACCAATCAAGTGGCACCATGAAGACCAAGGAGCTCTCCAAACAGGTCAGGGACAAAGTTGTGGAGAAGTACAGATCAGGGTTGGATTATAAAAAAATATCTGAAACTTTGAACATCCCACGGAGCACCATTAAATCCATTATTAAAAAATTGAAAGAATATGGCACCATAACAAACCTGCCAAGAGAGGGCCGCCCACCAAAACTCAAGGACCAGGCAAGGAGGGCATTAATCAGAGAGGCTACAAAGAGACCAAAGATAACCCTGAAGGAGTTGTAAAGCTCCACAGCGGAGATTGGAGAATCTGTCCATAGAGCTGCGCTTCACGGAAGAGTGGCCAGAAAAAAGCCATTGCTTAAAGAAAAAAATAAACAAAGACGTTTGGTGTTCGCCAAAAGGCATGTGGGAGACTCCCCAAACGCTATGTCAGGTGCAAACCCAACACCTCTCATCACCCCGAGAACACCATCCCCACAGTGAAGCATGGTGGTGACAGCAGTATGCTGTGAGGATGTTTTTCATCGGCAGGGACTGGGAAACCGGTCAAAATTGAAGGAATGATGGATGGCGCTAAATACAGGGAAATTCTTGAGGGAAACCTGTTTCAGTCTTCCAGAGATTTGAGACTGGGACAGAGGTTCACCTTCCAGCAGGACAATGACCGTAAGCATACTGCTAAAGCAACACTCGAGTGGTTTAAGGGGAAACATGTAAATGTCTAGATAGATAGATGGAATGGCCTAGTCAAAGCCCAGACCTCAATCCAATTGACAATCTGTGGTATGACTTAAAGATTGCTGTACACCAGCGGAACCCATCCAACTTGAAGGAGCTGGAGCAGTTTTGCTTTGAAGAATGGGCAAAAATCCCAGTGGCTAGATGTGCCAAGCTTATAGAGACATACCCCAAGAGACTTGCAGCTGTAATTGCTGCAAAAGGTGGCTCTACAAAGTATTGACTTTGGAGGGGGGGTGAATAGTTATGCACGCTAATGTTTTCAGTTTTTTCACAATAAAAAATATTTTGCATCTTCAAAGTGGTAGGCATGTTGTGTAAATAAAATGATACAACCCCCCAAAAAATCCATTTAAATTCCAGGTTGTAAGGCAACAAAATAGGAAAAATGCCTGAGGGGGTGAATACTTTCGCAAGCCACTGTATATGAGGGTGTTGATTCTAGTCGGGTTAACACCAGTGCGATTGTAATTGACACCACCTGCGGTGAATAAATGAAGTATTTGAATCACAGTGGAATCAACACCACATGATGTTGTTGTTCCTTGAATGTGTTTAGTTAATTTCCGTTAACTCTTTGAGTGAAAAAGACATTGAAAGGGCCTCATTGTCATATTTCCCAGCATGATTTCATGCTTTTTAGAATATTTTGTTTATTATCTATGTTTCTGCATGCACATTGATTGATTCATTGATATTATACTACACAGCAATAATTAACATACCTTTTTGTAAACTTTGGACTCACTTCACCCGTTATTGAGTTTAAAGGGTAAAACTAGGCTGTCGAAGTATGGTATTGTCAAAAAAGTCATGTATTGTCATGAATAATTACATTATTATTATTATTATAAAATATGAACTTAGGCACTCACTTGGTGAAGACTATAGGACTGAAATACCATGTCTCTGTCACTAGCAAACACTGTCATGGGTGGTAATAGTACCTATTCAATTCACTTGAAAGGCGACTGAGTGAGCCAAGATGGCGCTGTGAGCAAACACCTGTCTCCGAGCACAGTGTGAAATTCTCATTTTTTGTGAGTTTGTGAAAGAAATGTAACTGTTTGCCAAATATTTCCGTCTGTTTGCTTTAGTTGACTTTCGAGCAGCTTTATAGAGTTTAGCACATATGTCGAAATGCAAGGATAATCGTGTGTCTGGCAGTGGCAGAGCATTCAACGAGAATATGGACATATCGAGACAGGCACTTAACACTGGAGCTAACCCTCTTATTGCTAACTGCCATGATTACGCTACCCCGACAGAGTCAATCCAATTGTCTGTTACACTAGAGGAAGACTTTCCTCCTCTCCCCATGCTCCTAAAAGAGGTAAGCCTGAGCACGAGGTCTCCTCTGTAGATCTACTTTCGAAGCTCTCGCAGCTAATCAACGATAGAAGTGATGCCTTGGAAAAAATGATAGGCAGCAATGCCCTCAAAATTGAAGGGTTAAGAAAGACTGTTGATTTCATGTGTGCAGAACTAAAAGACGTTAAAGGAAAAGTTTTACACCTGGAAAAAATCTTCGATAAAGAAAAAGAACGCACAGACCTGCAGGAAAAAATAATTTCGGAGTTGGAGAGTTACTCGAGGAGGTGGAACCTAAGACTGCAGGGGGTTCCCGAGTTGGAAACACATGATGTACGCCAAGAAGTAATACAGATTTGTCAAGCCGTTCTCCCGCAGGAGAAGACTCGTCTACCTGATGTAATTGACTCTGTTCACCGACTTGGTCCCAAGCGTCCCAACAGCTCAAAGCCGATAAACATCATCTTGCAGTTTTCAAAACGTGTCTACAGGGATGCAGTGTGGAAAGCAGCGAAGAAATGTGCCTACCTGCAGGCACAAGGTCTGAAGTTTGCAGAGGACTTTTCCAAACCGGACAGAGAAAGGAGACAACAGCTGTGGCCCGTTATTGAAGCAGCGCGCAAGGAGGGAAAGATGGCTTAATATGTCGGGGCTCGAGCATTAGTCAATGGAATTTAAGTTTCACCCCCCAAAGCTGTATAAGCCTACCGTTGGGCGCATGGTCGGGTATGCCCATGTTTCTAGTGTTTTGTAGACATTTCTTCATTGTTTGATGGTTTGTACCTACATTTTTTGACAGAATAATTTTTACTGACTGATACCAAGTTCTTACATTCTTGTTGATTAACAGCTTATTGTTATATGTGTATGTATATATATATATATGTATGTATGTATATATGTATGTGTATATATATATATATATATATATATATATATAAAAAATTCACACTCATTACAATCTACATGTGTTAAACGGTTCTTGAGACTACCTCCTTACTCATCTTAGTTGCGACCAGTGAGCAGGTGACAACCCTTTATATTGTCTATTTAGGCCTGAAGTACCAACGTTTGTTGTTCATTATGTCTCTTTCCTTTATTTCACAACCTGTGAAGCGTAAAGCATTGTTTCTCTTTTTGAGACAATTTAAATCCGATTTTTGTTTTTTGCAAGAAACTCATTCTACTACAAATGAAGCACAGTTTTGGAAATCGCAATGGGGTAGTGAATATGGTTTTGACATGGCTCTGAATGGGCAGCAAGTGTCGGTTATCTAAATTCCCAGATTCTTTTATTTTAATTGGTGGGGATTTTAATGTCACCTTAGATGACACCATTGACAGATGGCCTTCTCGGCAGTCTACCTCTTCTAATGCAAATGTAAAGTTACTAATGCAAAGGTTTGACCTGGTGGATATATGGCGGGAGAATTTCCATCTTGTGAAGTCATATACCTGGAGCAATAAAGCAGGTTCCAGGTGCTCACGCATTGACCTTTGGTTAATATCAGATAGCTTGAGAGGTTTTGCCTCTGCGAACATCCTTGCCAGGCCTCTTACGGATCATAGAGCTATTCAATTACAAGTGTCTCTATTTAATTGTAACGACACTCCCTCTCACTCTTCTTATTGGAAGCTTAACAGTTCTATTTTAAAATACCAAACAGGCCAAATCCGTATCAAAAGGATTATATCACACTTCTGGATAAAAGCCCAGAATTAAAAACTCTTTAGAACAAACTGGGAACTCCAGTTCCTTAAAAATATTTAAGGAATTATGGTAGTGAGCTTGCAAAGTCTAGAAGGGCAGAAGAAGTAAGTATTATTTCTAGAATCACCTCTCTTTTTCAGATACCTTCCGATTACCTATCAGACTCAGATAGAGTAGACTTATCTAATCAACAAAATAAACTAGATGAAATCTACAAGGTTAGGGTTGAGGGTGCTTTCATTAGATCGAGGACAAAATGGCTAGAGGGAGAACAAAACTCTGCATACTTTTTTAGGCTTGAGAAAAGCCAAGGTAAAAGTAACACTATTCAACAGTTAAGAATAAATGATACTATCACTGATGATCCTAGGAGAATTGCCACTTATTGTGCTGACTTTTACAGGAACTTGTATACCTCCAGATATAGTGAAGAATCTATAAATGTATTATTTGATTCCCTTAAAGATGTTATCTCTATTGATGTACCGGAGCAAGCTTTTTGTGATGCCCCCATATCCGTAGAAGAAGTCATAGAAGTTATTGATAATCTGAAATCCAACAAATCCCCTGGTGTTGATGGTATTACGGCTGAGCTCTACAAAGGTTTCTCCCAAGAGTTGGCGCCCTTTCTTCTGAAAGTATTCTCAGAAAGTATAGATAATGAGGCACTCCCTCCTTAAAACAAGGTTTAATTACTTTAAGACCTATTACTCATTGATAATTGGCGTCCAATCTGCCTCTTAAATAATGATTATAAGATTATTGCTCTTGCTTTTGCTAAACGGCTGAAAGCTGTATTGGACAACATTATAGATGAGTCCCAATCAGGGTTTATGAGAAATAGACATATTTCTAATAATATTAGACTAGTCTTAGTCATAATGGACTATTCGGAATTGATATCTGATGAGAGTTTGATACTTTTTTTAGATTTTTACAAAGCCTTTGACACGGTTGAGCATGGCTTTATATTCCGTGCGCTTAAAATATTTGGGTTTGGAGACTACTTTTGCAAAACATTTAAAACGTTATATAGTAATTGTAATAGCTCTATTAAGTTAAAAACAGGCACTTCTCCAAGGTTTGATTTAAGGCGTGGTATTAGACAAGGATGTCCATTTTTCCCTTATCATTTCTTATTAGCCACTCAACTTCTTACTTCTTATATTAAGGCCAGTGCTCTAAAGGGTATTTCTTGTGTGTCAGGCTCTGGCCATAGAGAAGCCTATTAGCTTCTCTATGTAGCCATGGTCAGAGTCTGACAGTTCTATTCTTTCTGTTTCTGGTGGAGGGTTGTGTTGGATCCCTAATTAGAGGCAGCTGCTATGCATCGTCTCTAATTAGGGATCCTACATAGGTTTGTATGTTCCACACCGGGGATGTGGGTCATTGTATATTTTGCAAGTCACGGAGAACAGTAAGTGTGCTACGTTTTTCACGTTCGTTATATCGTGTTTGTTTTGTGTTGTATAGTTCGTTCATGTGAAATTATATACATAGTAATAAAAACATGTCGAACTATAATCCCTGCGCTGCGTCTCGGTCGCTCCATGCACCCAACTGTGACAGACCTTGGGCTGTGTATGCGCCCTGTCGTGACATTGTGCTAATAGGGAGGTAATTATTAGCCATCTAGCTGATGACACTACCCTATTTTTGAAAGACTCTTCTCAAATCCCTCTTGCACTTAATATAATAAATGCATTCTCAGAAGCATCTGGTCTCTGTTTGAACTTAAACAAGTGTGAGTTGTTTTCAGTGAAACACTGTGACCTGAACTACATTTCTAATATCCCTGTGAAAGACACAGTCAGTTATCTTGGTATCACAATAACTAAAAATCTGAAAGATAGATGTACTCTAAATTTTATCCCCATAATAGAAAAAAAATTGAATCATTGGTTACAAAGGGACTTATCCCTTAAGGGTAGAATATTGCTCTCGAAAGCTGAAGGGATTTCCAGGCTTACATATGCAGCCTAATCATTAAATGTTGACCATCAGACATGTAAGAACATTGACAAGATGCTTTTTGATTTTGTGTGGAAAAATAGAACTCATTACATCAAGAAATCTGTTCTGATGAACAATTATGATCAGGGTAGTCTAAATTGTCTTGATTTCCCAACTTTGAATCACACCTTTAAAATTAATTGGATTAAACAATATCTGAAAAATCCCACTTCTGTATGGAATTTTATATCTCATTATGTTTTTTCTCATTTAGGCGGCCTTACATTTCTTCTTTTATGTAATTACAATATAGAAAAAATCCCAGTGAAACTTTCTAATTTTCACAAACAATCCCTGTTAGCATAGTCCTTGATATACAAGCATAATTTCTCACCTCACAAATACTTTATTTGGAACAATAAAGATATGCTTTATAAAGGTCAGTCCATTTTTTTAAATAATTGGTTCCAAAATGATCTCATTCTGGTGAGTCAACTTTTCAACTTTTCAAAGAGTTTCTTGCCCGCTATAAGATCCCAATAACTCCTAAGGAATTTGCTATTGTTTTTGATGCAATTCCTTCAGGAGTTATTGTTCTATTTAAAGATGTGGGCAATTTTGTACCTTCTTTTCCACCATTTGATCCGGCTGGTTCACCAGTAGGTAACATTTGTTTTTCGTCCTGTACTTATAAAAACAACAGGAAAATACGAGCTTTATTTCAATGTGATGTAGTCTCAGTTCCTTGTGTCATCTCTTACTGGAATGGTATTGTACAGAATATTAATTGGAAAGTTGTTTGGTCTCTTTCTCAGAAATTCCTTTTATCTAATAAGGTCAAGGAAGTTTCGTACAAACTGATTCATAAGTACTATCATACTAGACAATATTTAAAAAAAATTTAAGACATTGATGTTTCTTGTTTATTTTGTAATGTACAATCAGAATCTGTGTTACATTTATTTTGGTTTTGTTGTCATACACGGAAGCTTTGGCAAGACATCTGCAGATTTGTGTTGGATAATATATACGCACATTTCTCTCTTAAACTTGAAAATGTGATTTTTGGTTTCACAGATTTTTGCAAAGACTTGGAGAAACCTTTTTTTTAAATCAACTTGATTATCACGTTAGCTAAGTTTCACATTCATAAATGTAAATTAATCGAAAGCCTCTTTTTGTTAGTTTCTTTAATGAAGTTGAACATTATATTAAAACAATAATCTTATTCCTGCAACAAAAAAGATATGAAAACCGTAGACTTTCTGTAAACCAGTGTATTTGTTTCTATCCCCCTACTTGTGTTTTTGTTTCGTTATGTATACGATTATGTATACTTTGTTCTGTATTTCTCTATTCTTGTATCCTGAAAATAATTTTGTAAAATGAATAAATATATATTTAAAAAATAATAATATATATATATTTTTTTTTTAATCACTTGAAAGGCACCCTGGGAAATAAATATGCAAATAAGGCTTAACCACAGGTGTTAATTCCCTAACACTGAGAAGGTGTAACAGCAGTAGCTGTAATAAAGTGTTAATTTAAGTCGGGAATTTGCAACACCCATGGTGTTAGGGACTCAAAATTCTTGGGGTGTTAGTTTATTAACACTTTGAAAATAGTTACTTTAACACTATTTCGGTGGGTCACATATACACTCTAAGTAAGTGTTCAATTTAACACTGTAGATGTTTAGAATTCTGATCCCAAATGTTCTGTGTAGGAGGATATAGAATGCACCCACTTGGATTGTGTTCATTACTAAATTACATACAGTGCAAAAAATGTCAGTGTATTGTGCTTCACTGTGTGTATACGTGTACATGTTTGACACTGCATAATACCCCCCCCCCCCCCAGGAGGGTCAGCACTTTTCTCTAATAGCCCTCCAAACCCTGCCCCAGAGAGAGAAACAGAGAGAAAGATGGGGGGTGGGGGAGAGAAAGAGAACACTCTCCCTGGTCTCTGAGGTAGTACTCAGGTAAACAGTCCCTTCATCATATAACTCTCTCTTTCCCCCCTGCCTTCTGGATTGGCAACTTGGCACTGAGGTGCCTTGACCTCCCTTCTACTCTGAGAAATATGTGAATGTAGGAGTTGTTCCCCCCTTAAACAGCCAGCTATAGCGTTTCCCCCAACTCTATAACCAGCCTGCCCGTACTGCACTGGACAAGCCACGGCAATGAGATTGATGTGTCTTACCTCCACGACGTCCACGTTAGTAGCAATAAGCAGAAATTTCCTGCGCGGCCAGCAGCAAAGGCTCAGTTCATCAAAGAGAAGTGTGGAGCTGGCAGAGAGCAGTGAGGTGCTACAGGCTCAGTAAAAAGCACCTGAGTTAAGGCTTCAGAGTGTTCTATTCCTCTATCACACCCTCCTTTCTGTGCCGGACTGGAGAGTTGGACTGGGCTGTCTGTACGTTTTCTTGTTTAGTGTGAGCATGATTGTACGACTCTCTGACCATTGGCAGTCATAACTCAGGGCTAATGCTCCTCCCCTGTGTTTAAGAGTCAAGTTCCATTCCCCCTGCATTAGACTGATCTGATTTACACCAGAACAGCATGGCTCAGGTCGGAGTGGGAACTTTATCTGAACATAAATCACCTACCTGCCTGCCAGGGTCTCAGGAATGAGAGTGATGGAGACAGCACTTCACAACTAATACACCAGGGAGGGAGGGAAGAGGGGGAGGAGAGAGGGAGGGAGGAGGAGGAGGTTGAAGGCGGGAGGAAGAGGTCAGTGGAAGGGTTGTTCCACGAAATGAATCCCTTTTGGGTAGTGTAACTTGGTGGGGGATTTTATTTTATTTTATTTAACTTAATTTTTATATGTCATGAAGAGCACATGTTCAACTTAATAAAAAAACATGTTTTCCCATCTCAAGAGGATAAATAAAAAAAAATACTATAGAAAGGGAAATGTAAAGTTGTAGTCAGTTGTATATCTGAATGCATTCAACTGAAATGTGTCTTCCTCATTTAACCCAACCCCTCTGAATCAGAGGTGCAGTAAGTGCCTATTAATATGTTGAAACAATTCCTTAAAAAAACAATTCTAAAGAAACATTGGACATCAAATCAAATCAAAGTTTATTTGTCACGTGTGCCGAATACAACAGGTGTAGACCTTACAGTGAATTGCTTACTTACAAGCCCTAAACAACAGTGCAGTTTTTAAGTAAAAAATAAGTGTTAGGTAAACAATAGATAAGTAAAGAAATAAAAAAACTGTAAAATGACAGTAAAAATAAGAATAGCGAGGGTATATACAGGTGGTACCGGTACAGAGTCAATAATAGTCGGGCTAATTGAGGTAATATGTACATGTAGGTATAGTTCAAGTGACTATGCATAGATGATAAACAGAGAGTAGCAGCTGCGTAAAAGAGGGGTTGGGGGTAAAAGCTGTTGAGACCTTTTGGACCTAGACTTGGCGCTCCGGTACCGTTTGCCATGCATGTGCAGAGAGAGCAGTCTATGACTGGGGTGGCTGGAGTCTTTGACAATTTTTAGGGCCTTCCTCTGACACCACCTGGTATAGAGGTCCTAGATGGCAGGAAGCTTTGCCCCAGTGATGTACTGGGCTGTACACACTTCCCTCTGTAGTGCCTTGCGGTCAGGCCGAGCAGTTGCCGTACCAGGCAGTAATGCAACCGACATTGCAGCTGTAGAACGTTTTGAGGATCTGAGGACCCATGCCAAATCTTTTCAGTCTCCTGAGGGGGAATAGGCTTTGTTGTACCCTCTTCACGACTGTCTTGGTGTGTTTGGGCCATTCTAGTTTGTTGGTGATGTGGACACCAAGGAACTTGAAGCTCTCAACCTGCTCCACTACAGCACCGTCGATGAGAATGGGGGCGTGCTCGGTCCTCCTTTTCCACAATCATCTCCTTTGTCTTGATTACGTTGAGGGAGAGGTTGTTATCCTGGTACCACACGGCCAGGTCTCTGACCTCCTCCTTATAGGCTGTCTCGTCGTTGTCGGTGATTAGGTCTACCACTGTTGTGTCATCTGCAAACTTAATGATGGTTAATAGTCAAATCATAGTATAAAAGCAGAGGGGTTGAGGGGTCGAGCATAACATGTAAACCCTGTTACCCATACATAGACAGGCTAGAAATGTTTTAACAATTTAATTTGTATTGTGAAGCTTGCATTTAATCCCTGTTGCACACAAGTTTCCATTCTCCCTGTCACAAGTGGATTTATGGCTGATTTAAGATTATATCATTAACCCTGTTAACGGTCAACGCTATTACTTTATCCGGGACTTAAAACAATAATTAATTTAATGCAACAGGGTTGACCTTATTATTATTGTTTACCTTAATGTGAATCACTAATAAATAATCATCTTTGGAAGTAAGAACTGACCATCCATGATATCAAAATAATAGTTTCAACCATGTTTTAAGGCTGTATAGTGTGTGTTTACATTTCTTTGTTTACAAACATTGGAGTGAAAAAGCTTTTATTTTGAGTTCTGATGGGGTATGACAGCTGAACTAAGCTCATGAGGGATTTATAAGATATATTCCTCAAGAATCAATGGGTACATTTCATAAATCCAGAATCCAAAAATGGATGGAGCAACTGCAGATTGCCCCTTTAAGAGGGTTAAAATCTTCCTGTCACATAGGGTGCACAGAGGGACATGTCAAGATGCTGAATTTTGGCACTTTAGCAAGTCTTTATTCATATTATTGACTTTTCCATGTGGTCTATATTTAAGGGTACTTTATTTAATATAACAGGTTTATAAAATTCAATATTGGGGAACAATTTCTACTTAAAATATCAAAGTGACACAAAAGGGTCTCATTTCATGGAACAACCCGGCTCTCTAGAATAGATTCAGAAATAAATGCTCTGTCTGGCCTATTGGCCCACTCACTAGCCAGATGAGCAATTAACCATCACAGCGAAGACCAGAGAGAGAGAGAGAGAAGAAGAGGAAAAGGGAGGGGGGAAGGAAAGGGGGAAGAGAAAAGGAGGAAGGGGAGAAAGTGAGAAAGCATGCGTGCGACCGTGTGCATTTGTGTGTGAGCTGCAATCCATCCTATGGATGACGTGGACCTGTGCTCACTCTTCTCAAGGGCTCGTCAAACACAGATCAATATGAACACTCGAGACACACCATTACACTGATGACGACAAACTGAGAGGGGGGAGGAGGGGAGGATGTTTAGAAGAGTGTTTGATTCTAGGGGAGTTGAAGTGAGAGTAAGGGTGTGTCTGTGTGCCATGGGATGACTGGGCTGTTAGTGTGGAGAGAGTAGATTAGGTCACATGTTCCTCCCTTCAATAATCCCCTAAGAGAAACGAGCACATACTCATGAGGCCAGTTTCCTGCTCAATGGAAGTGATGATCATGCATCCTGTTTATATTAACATAGAGTGTGTGTGGGGATGTGTGAGTATATGCTGTGTGTTCACAGGGGGAAGTCTCAATGCTTACCACAGACAGCACCTCCACCTCCTCCATCTGTACACACACACACACACACACGCTATGCGACCAGCAGGGGGAGATGATTTATAGGCAGCCATGTCTAATGGATTGCCGGGGCACACACAGAAATTATGAAAATAAATGAATTAGCCTTTAGTGACCCTGCTGTCTATTTGGCTGTCCCTGCACTGCCTTTTAAGCCCCCCCCCCCACACACACACACACACACAGCCCCTTCACTGAGCTGCTGCCTCTCTCTCTCTCTCTCTTTCTCTCCCTCCCTCTCTCTCTCTCTCTCTCTCTCTCTCATATACATGTTTCCACTCATAAACTCAGAGACCATTATGTCATAAAGAGAACCGGTGTGTGATTGGTTTACTCCAGGTGGTTGTGTTGCTGGTTGAGTAGTGCTGAATGATTAACAGAAATGTTGGTTATCTAATTGACCAACATTGGTTGAGTAATTGGAATTCCATTTTGTTCTGGTTTCTGTGAGCTCAATGCTCAATGTGCATTTGAGCTCAATGCGCATTTCCTCTAGAAATAAATCAGATCAAGCCTGAACTGTGCAATGTAGTAGGGAGTTTCCAACAGGCTAATATTTTACTAGTTTAGCGCAGAACTACAATGACCAGAATTCCTTGTGCACCTACTTGTCCGATCAGACACGGAGAGAAGAGACAGAAGAACAGGGATAGAGAGCAGTTGCAGGTATCTCTATCTGATAATACATGATCTAAGTGATTGATAGTTGGTATTCAGCAGTCATAAAAGTATGGCTTATTTACTTTGAAGAACTACTAAAATAGTGATTGTGTCAGACAACATAAGCAGCAGCTCTATAGAGATTATTTGGAATTAAATATTAAAGTCATCAAATAAAACTAATGTAATATACACAACTGAAATATTTTATTAAAGTAATGTGAGTAAATTATGGTTAATAAGTAGTAATCGGCAGTCACTACCATCATTGGACTTTTATTGATTGTTTTATTCTCTGTCGTTACACCCCAAATCTAATGACACAACCTTAAAAATAGTCATTTTCGAATTTTACATCAACCAATAACCTTCAATTCATTGCATTAAAAAAATATACAAAATTGGCAACCCCACTGAAGTTCCCCCGCAACCTCACACTGGGAATACCACTGGTTTATGGTCTCACGGCAGTCCATTTAGTCATAGTGACCATTCTGGAGCCGGGAATCAGTCTTTTCACCAGGCAGGTGGTGTTACAATCACAATAACTCTCCGGAGTGCTCGGCTAAACGGATGATGATACTGTAATGCACTGTATGGTCTCCTATGTTTCAAACTGCAGAAAGGCACTAATACCTGACATATCTGTCTGTTTGTCTCAGACATGGTTGAAGAGTTTAGCCACTCTAATAACAGAAGATGCCTTGGATAATGGAAGAGGCAATGGAAATTGTTTTCTGTTCTGACTCTCTTTCTCTCTTCTCCCAGTGCTAAATGACACAGATTACCAACTAGAACATTGCTGCAGGGAGAGAAAATGCTAGAGAAAAAGGGGGAGAAAGAGAGTTAGAGTGAGTCAGTCTGTCTTAGTTTTCCTGCTGTGAGAGTTTGGCAAATAGTTGTTATTTTCTCTGTCTTCTGCTCGAGTTCCCCATTAGAACACAGAGCCCCTCATCTGTGCCGGGGCCTGTGGCGCTGTTCTCTCTCTCTCCCGAGTGCTCACTTCGTCTCTCCTCCCTGCCTGAGCACAGAAGTTCTGTTGGCCGCCAGATCTGTTAGCTCATGGTGTTCTGCTGAGCGCAGGAAATCTGTGGGTAGAGGTTGAGAGGTTGTGTTGTTTTCAGGCAGGTCCTATTAGCAGACTGAGTGGAGAGGTCCTGATTGAGTTAAATTTCAATGATTGCTAGGTAGAACGGTTTTGTCAGGGTCTTGGAACTGACTAAGTAGAGAGGTTTTGTTTTGGTTCAGTAGTACACTGCACATAAACCCTAATCCACACAGCCAACCCTGCACTGTACAGACCCACACAAACATTTGGACATGAAAAGAAACCAGAGTGTGCTCCCCTGCAGCGGGTTTCCATCATGTTAAATAGAGATAGCTGGAAACGTAGATGTCTTCCATTTCACATGAAAGGCCTACCGGTATTTAGAATAACAGAAGGCTTTCTGCAAATTGATCAGACCTTGAGCGAAATCATAAAACACAGTTGGGGAAGAGCGTGACGAGGCGTAAACGTTGACACTTACTACAGATTATTTGAAGCTGGCAGAATCTGGAGCTCAGAAAAAACTACTGGCTTCAGACGAGGGGAGAAAACCAGAAACAGTTTGGCTGCAGGTAGCTGGAGGAGAATTCCTTAGGAATTCACACACATCTCAGGCACACAAACACACACTTTTATACTGACACTGCTAGCTATCTCAACACTTCAGAGACAGGGTTGCTCCATTCTGAATCACATTTACATAGAGAGTGAGTGAGAGAAAGTGTGTATGTGTGTGCAGCACATATGTCTGTGTGTCTGCACTCATGCATGTGTGTATTGTATGTTTCTAGCTGTGAAAAAGTGTCACATTTAGTCCTGCTGTACTTCCTGACATGTTTACTGATACATAACTTTCCTCCAGTCAACAGCATGATTACAGCACTGAGACTCACCAGCCCCCTGCAGAGGGTGGTGTGTGTGTGTGTGTGTGTGTGTGTGTGTGATGAGAGCGTGTTATGTGTCTGTCATTCATCTGTGTGTACGTGGGTGGGATTTTATGTGTGTGTGTCATCTGTATGTCATGCATCTGTGTGTGTCTGTGTGAGTCTGTGTTTGTCTGTGTTTGCCTGTGTGAGTCTGGTTTGATCCATCTGTTTGAGAGCCTCTGATGAAACCTGCTGATACCATCTGTATTGCCCACATACTGTATGCTATTCACTTTGAGGTGAACATGTATTAGATTAAGTAAAGGCAATGCTCATGGCTCTATTTATACAGTGTATTAATATATGTGTAATAAATAGGAATTAGTATGAGTACATGAGTCACCTTTCAGGCACCTATAAATAATGTGCTTCCATATGGTTTAAAGTTGTACAGAAAGCAAAAGTGGAGGGTATATACTGTTAATGTCTTTGTGTGTATGCTTGTGTGTGCGTGCATGTGTGTGTGTTTGTAGACTTTAGGGCTGGGGTATCAGTGGCCAGGCAGGGATTAAACACACAGAGAAATGCTGAGATCTATTTAACTACACACCAGGGTATGAGCTACTTACCATCAGGCTTAGTGTCACTCCTCTCTCTGCCCTGGTCCGCTCTACTCACCAAACCTTATAGGGTAGCCTATCAACTAGAACCTACAGCAAACTCTGCCCATATATTGTAGGGAAAGGTGTGAGCAAGTTGAGTCTAATCACACACACACACACACACACATAAACACACACACACACACACACACACACACACACACACACAGATGGGCACATAAACAGATGGGTGCATACACACCAACACACACCTGATAGTCCAACTTCACAGTAAATGAGCTGGACTATGTAGAAGCACATAGAGTGGACAGCCTGCGGTCATTGGTGCATAACGCAGGACAATTACTATGGATTTTCCAGCTTGGGTGCTGTGGCACAACAAATCCAAGGTTTTTTCCAGCTGGCTAGAAATCATGAATAGCATATTCCTTCCACTTGGCAGAGCCCTGCTCTAACTATGTACACACTATTCCAGGAGCCAGCTTAGAGAGTGAAATATCTCTGATGGCACAGTATTTTTAGCTCACCTAATAAGGAACAGATCTGAAAGGCTGCTTGTATCCTAGATAGATGTTGTTTGATCTCTTCTTTTTACATCAGCCTGTTTTACCGTTCTGCTCTCCCAGAGGATGACTTTGTGTGTGTGTGTCAGTTACACTAATGTCAGTCAGCTGTGAAGACAGTTGTGATCCTTTGTGTCAGGCCACTGTCAACTCACTGTCTCTTTCTCTCTCTCTCTCCATCCCCCCTCCTTTTCCCCCTCCTCTCTCTCTGCAGATCTGAGTATGACCTGGACTATGAGTGCTATCAGGAGGACCTCTATGACAGGTACTGTCAGCCCGCTCTGCACCGCGCCTCACACAAACCCTAAATGTTCAGATGCGGACAGAGTAAAAGTCTAAAACACACACTTAACCCCCCTTGTCTCCCCTCCCCCTGTCTGTCACTGAGCTGTCAGTCATGTGTCTCTGCTAACAGAGCTGCCTGTTACTGCCCACTAGTCGTACCATAGTATATCTTCACTACACTCTGCATGGCGGGAGTATGAAGCACACACATATGATCGAACGAACACAAAGACACACACACATACAAACACACAGATACAGACACACAAAGACAAACACTCCCAAGACACACACATCACCACACAGGGAGTTGATATGTGCTGTGTGGCATCTATAAGGAATGCAGTCAGGTTGTAAGCCACTCTAACCCTAGCTAAGTCTCTATCAGTATGTCAGCTTAAACTGCTCTAAGTGCAGTAGTTTATATTACAAGTTCCATTAAAGCTCAGGTTAGTTTTCTGTGGCTCACAGCGGAGGTTGTGCCGTGGGTCAGGGCTGCTACATTACAGTAACTGAAGCATATCGAGAATTAACTGTAGGCTGGAAAACTGCCATTGAGTTCCTGTTCACTTTCCAGGGGTACAGTACTGTAGATGATACTGTGTTTCGAGATGGAGCTATGGGGGGTTTTCACTACAGCTCCAGCCAAGAGATTCCAAGACAGAATTTGACAGTCAGTCCGGTTCAATACAATTCATTCAAGCTTAGTCTGGCCCTACCCAGTTCAATCCCGTTCAGTCCACTCCAATCATGCTCAATGCTTTTCAGTCTGATGATCTCTGATCCTGTTGGATTCCGTCCAGTTAAGTCGGGTTCTGTCTGGTTCAGCATGGCTCAGTTGTGCCAAGTCCAGTTGAGTCTGGTTCTGTCTGGTTCAGCATGGTGTAACGTCACCCAGGTAATTGCTCTGGGAGCTCTCCACCTCCCTCAGGCACACTGAAGGTGACATGGCTCATTCATAAACACAGCACTCAGCACATCTGAATAAAAGGTTCTCTCTCTCTCTCTCTCTCTCTCTCTCTCTCTCTCTCTCTCTCTCTCTCTCTCTCACACACACACACACAAAACAACCTTGTTGTCCTCTGTATGAATGCACTCAGAGGCTCTCAGATACATTTGAATAGTTCAAAATATGTAGGCATGCACAGAGCGTTGAGTACATCCTGTGTATTTGTGTTTCTATCTTCAGTTCAAACAAATATGCATAAATAAAATAAGAGTCAGCATAAGGAGGATGGTTAGAGAAACAGGCTGTCCAAAATAGAGATTACAACTCCACCTCCCTTTCCTACCCCCCCCTCTCTCTCACACACACACACACACACACACACACACACACACACACACACACACACACACACACACACACACACACACACACACACACACACACACACACACACACAGTACTGTAGCTGTGAGTTGACACTGTCATCTTTTCTTTGCATTTTGTTGTTTTGCTGCGCTCTGCATTTTTCTGTCTTTACACAGGAGAAAACACCACTGATTTTCAATTTGCTTCAAACACGGTACATGACTTTGCCCTACGTGGCTGGCTAGCTCCATCGACAGCTTGTGTGTGTTAGTATGTGTGTGTGTCTGTGCGTCTGTTTGTGTGCATATGAGAAAATGTCTGCCTCTACACACACAGATAACAGCTCTAGCAGAGACAAAACCTCTCCTATAATCTCTCTTCTCTTCTAATCCACACACACATACACCGTTGACACGGCGCCGAAGAAGATGGCTGACGTTTTACGTGCTCCTGACCAATTGTGCTTTTCTGCGTTGTTTGTTACTTCTTTTTTTACATATTTTGTACATAATGTTGCTGCTACCGTCTCTTATGACCGAAAACAACTTCTGGACATCAGAACATTGATTACTCACCACCACGAGCTGGAAGCTTGCTTTTCATTCAACAAATCCGACGACCCCGATTTGAAGGACATACTGCAGGCCCAGATCCCCGTCATTTGGTTGAAGAGAAGACGCCGAAAGAGGGGGCGCAGGGTGGGCCGCTTTCTGAGGATTTGTAAGAGATCGAATAAACCCCCACTTCCCTCTGTTCTGCTAGCTAACGTGCAATCATTGGAAAATAAAATCTATGACCTACGAAGAAGATTAAACTACCAACGGGACTTGTAACATTCTATGCTTTACGTAGCTGTCCACAGACCAATGCTGGCACTAAGACCGCATTCAATGAGCTGTATTCCGCCATAAGCAAACAGGAAAACGCTCATCCAGAGGCAGTGCTCCTAGTGGCCGGGGATTTTAATGCAGGGAAACTTAAATACGTTATGCCTCACTTCTACCAGCATGTTAAATGTGCAACCATAAGGAAAAAAACTCTAGACCACCTTTACTCCACACACAGAGATGTGTACAAAGCTCTCCCTCACCCTCCATTTGGCAAATCTGACCATAATTCTATACTCCTAATTCCTGTTTATAAGCAAAAATTTATTCAGGAAGCACCAGTGACTCGATCAATAAAAAAGTGGTCAGATGAAGCAGATGCTGAGCTTCAGGATTGTTTTGCTAGCACAGACTGGAATATGTTCCGGGATTCTTCCGATGGCATTGAGGAGTACACCACATCAGTCATTGGCTTCATCAATAAGTGCATCGATGATGTCGTCCCCACAATGACTGTACGTACATACCCCAACCAGAAGCCATGGATTACAGGCAACATCCGCACTGAGCTAAAGGCTAGAGCTGCCACTTTCAAGGAGCGGGACTCTAACCCGGAAGCTTATAAGAAATCCCGCTATGCCCTTCGACGAATCATCAAACAGCCAAAGTGTCAATACAGGACTAAGATCGAATCGTACTACACCGGCTCTGGCGCTCGTCGGATGTGGCAGGGCTTGCAAACCATTACAGACTACAAAGGAAAGCACAGCCGAGAGCTGCCCAGTGACATGAGCCTACCAGACGACCTAAACTACTTCTATGCTCGCTTCGAGGCAAGCAACACTGAGGCATGCATGAGAGCACCAGCTGTTCCGGATGACTGTGTGATCACGCTCTCCGTAGCCGATGTGAGTAAGAGCTTTAAACAGGTCAACATTCACAAGGCCGCTGGGCCAGACGAATTACCAGGACATGTACTCCGAGCATGCGCTGACCAACTGGCAAGTGTCTTCACTGACATTTTCAACAAGTCCCTGATTGAGTCTGTAATAACAACATGTTTCAAGCAGACCACCATAGCCCCTGTGCCCAAGAACATGAAGGTAACCTGCCTAAATGACTACAGACCCGTAGCACTCACGTCTGTAGCCATGAAGTGATTTGAAAGGCTGGTCATGGCTCACATTAACACCATTATCCCAGAAACCATAGACCCACTCCAATTTGCATACCGCTCAAACAGATCCACAAATTATGCAATCTCTATTGCACTCCATACTGCCCTTTCTCACCTGGACAAAAGGAACACCTATGTGAGAATGCTGTTCATTGACTACAGCTCAGCGTTCAACGCCATAGTGCACTCAAAGCTCATCACCAAGCTAAGGATCCTGGGACTGAACACCTCCCTCTGCAACTGGATTCTGGACTTCCTGACGGGCCGCCCCCGGTGGTAAGGGTAGGTCACAACACATCTGTCACGCTGATCCTCAACACTGAGGCCCCTCAGTGTTGTGTGCTCAGTCCCCTCCTGTACTCCCTGTTCACACACGACTGCACAGCCAGGCACAACTCCAACACCATCATTAAGTTTGCAGATGACACAACAGTGGTAGGCCTGATCACCGATAACGACGAGAGAGCCTATAGGGAGGAGATCAGAGACCTGGCTGTGTGAAGCCATGATAACAACCTCTCCCTCAACGTAATCAAGACAAAGGAGATGATTGTGGACTACAGGAAAAGGAGGAGGACTGAGCACGCCCCCATTCTCATTGACGGGGTTGCAGTGGAGCAGATTGAGAGCTTCAAGTTCCTTGGTGTCCACATCACCAACAAACTAGAATGGTCCAAGACAGTCGTGAAGAGGGCACGACAAAGCCTATACCCCCTCATTTGACTGAAAAGATTTGGCATGGGTCCTCAGATCCTCAAAAGGTTCTACAGCTGCAACATCAAGAGCATCCTGACTGGCTGCATCACTGCCTGGTATGGCAACTGCTCAGCCTCCGACCGCAAGGCACTACAGAGGGTAGTGCGTACGGCCCAGTACATCACTGGGGCCAAGCTTCCTGCCATCCAGGACCTCTATACCAGGCGGTGTTAGAGGAAGGCCCTAAAAATTGTCAAAGACTCCAGCAACCCAGTCATAGACTGTTCTCTCTGCTACCGCATGGCAAGCGGTACCGACCACCAAGTCTAGGTCCAAAAGGCTTCTCAACAGCTTTTACCCCCAAGCCATAAGACTCCTGAACAGCTAATCAAATGGATACCCGGACTATTTGCACTCCCTCCAAACCCCTCTTCTTCACACTGCTGCTACTCTCTTGTTTACATAATACTTATTTTCTACTTAAACTGCACTGTTGGTTAGGGCTTGTAAGTAATCATTTCACTGTAAGGTCTACACCTGTTGTATTCGGCACACGTGACAAATAAACTTTGATTTGATTTGAAACACACACACCCTAGCTCTGTTTTCTCTAATCCTCACACATCCACAGTCTCTCATTGTCTGTTTCACAAGCTCCTATTCTCTGAAACTACACTTTAAAGTCTCCCTCGGCAAACTCCACTAAAGGACTTTAAACTCCCATAAGTCTTTAGTCTCCCAGCGTCTCTGCACAAAGGCAACGGTCGCATCCCTCTCACAACTTTGGTGGCCGATTGATATACTTCATGCACAGTGAGGTGGCTGTATCTGGTCATATACTGGTAATACATTATCCTGAGACAGGGGAACTGTTTTGTGAGATAGTTTTCAATAAAGGGTTAACACACATTCCTCAACTGAACACTAAAGTCTTGTCTCTCTCAGTGACTTACAGCTCAATCACTGAACCCAAACTGACATCAAACCTCAAGGCTTCCCAGCTGGCTTCCTGTTTGCAGCTGGTTTAAAGTGTGTTTCTCTCTCCTCAGCAGTCTGTCTGGAGGCTTACTGCACAGAGTTTGGCTATCTCCACACAGCCCTGCCTGTGTAAAGGCCACTCAGGCTTACTTAGGACATGTAAATAAACAGTAACCAATCTGTTCATAAGTCTCTGAGCCCTGCTCTGCTGTAGGCTACACTCAGGGCACAGGATAACAGGGCTATGGTTACTGCTGTTGGTGTTTGGTAGTGCAGGGTCTTCTTTGTGTGTATGGAGGGTGATGTGTCCTTCTCTCTTTCACTCTCTCTTGCTTGTTTTCTTTTTGGTTCCAACCCTCCTTCTCCCCCTCCTTCTCCCCCCTTTCTCTCAGTTTTTAAGAGCTGGAGCCAGTGCCCAGGTCTCTGTCTGTCTGGCTCTCTGATTCTGTAAGAAGATACTATTTGAAAGGCAGACAGGTTGGAATGTGACTCTCAGGTTTGAATTAGGTGGCAGAGCTTATTAAGAGGTTAGGATGAAAGCCAGCCCTTAAGGACTGCAGACTGGAGCCAGGTAGGCAGTCCTGGTATAAAAGTCCCTGTACTTAATTTCAGAGTGGAAGCTGTGGTTATAGGGCCTACAGGTTAACATAGGTCCCAGTCAAGCTGAGACTAAAATGACTTACTGCCTATGGGTGTTATCTGATTGGATAGTCAATTGTCTTACATGAGTGCTGACTCCTGTAAAGTGTGTGCTGTGTGTGATTGTCTAGCTCTGACTCCTGGGAGGAATATGATTGGCTGGCTGTGCCCCTGTGACCCCTTTTGGGTGTCTGATTGGTTAGTTTTTAGCCTTTAACAGTGGGTTGACATGTGTCCTTCCCCCTGGCTGATGATGGATGACCAGTGAGTGGTCGGGTCTCTCCAGGGTGGAAGTGGAGGTGGAGATCAATGACTCTCTTAATCAACATGATTAAAACACCACCTCTCTCTGTCACAGCCTCTGGCCTCTCCACTCCCACACACACACACACACACACACACACACACACACACACACACACACACACACACACACATACACTCTCCCATGTTTCTGTAACTGCTATAAAGTGAGTGTGTGATACACTCTCTCCTGTCACCTGCTTCGCTGCGCTGCCAGAGAGCTTTTGATTGGCCCTGACAGAACCAATTAGATTTAGCTGTAGATAGGGATACAGAGCTAGGGGATGGGGGAACAAGGGAGGATGGGAGGAGAGGAGGAGAGGGGGGACTGACAGTGGAGACTGATCCAAATCTAACTACTGTCACGTAGTAGATCTCTCCCCTCCTCCTCTCCTCATCTCATCTCCTTTCCCCTTTTCTCCTTCCATCCCTCCATACCTCTCCTCTCCTTCCATCCCTCCATACCTCTCCTCTCTTTCCATCCCTACATACCTCTCCTCTCCTCTCCTTCCATCCCTCCATACCTCTCCTCTCCTTCTATCCCTCTATACCTCTCCTCTCCTTCCATCCCTCCATACCTCTCCTCTCTTTCCATCCCTACATACCTCTCCTCTCTTTCCATCCCTCCATACCTCTCCTCTCCTTCCATCCCTCCATACCTCTCCTCTCCTTCCATCCCTACATACCTCTCCTCTCCTTCCATCCCTCCATACCTCTCCTCTCCTTCCATCCCTCCATACCTCTCCTCTCCTTCCATCCCTACATACCTCTCCTCTCCTTCCATCCCTACATACCTCTCCTCTCCTTCCATCCCTCCATACCTCTCCTCTCCTTCCATCCCTCCATACCTCTCCTCTCCTTCCATCCCTACATACCTCTCCTCTCCTTCCATCCCTACATACATCTCCTCTCCTTCCATCCCTACATACCTCTCCTCTCCTTCCATCCCTACATACCTCTCCTCTCCTTCCATCCCTACATACCTCTCCTCTCCTTCCATCCCTACATACCTCTTCTCTCCTTCCATCCCTACATACCTCTCCTCTCCTTCCATCCCTGCATACCCCTCCTCTCCTTCCATCCCTGCATACCCCTCCTCTCCTTCCATCCCTACATACCTCTCCTCTCCTTCCATCCCTACATACCTCTCCTCTCCTTCCATCCCTCCATACCTCTCCTCTCCTTCCATCCATACATACCTCTCCTCTCCTTCCATCCCTACATACCTCTCCTCTCCTTCCATCCATCCATACCTCTCCTCTCCTTCCATCCCTACATACCTCTCCTCTCCTTCCATCCCTCCATATCTCTCCTCTCCTTCCATCCCTCCATACCTCTCCTCTCCTTCCATCCCTACATACCTCTCCTCTCCTTCCATCCCTACATACCTCTCCTCTCCTTCCATCCCTACATACCTCTCCTCTCCTTCCATCCCTACATACCTCTCCTCTCCTTCCATCCCTGCATACCCCTCCTCTCCTTCCATCCCTGCATACCCCTCCTCTCCTTCCATCCCTACATACCTCTCCTCTCCTTCCATCCCTACATACCTCTCCTCTCCTTCCATCCCTCCATACCTCTCCTCTCCTTCCATCCATACATACCTCTTCTCTCCTTCCATCCCTACATACCTCTCCTCTCCTTCCATCCCTGCATACCCCTCCTCTCCTTCATCCCTCCATACCTCTCCTCTCCTTCCTTCCATCCCTACATACCTCTCCTCTCCTTCCATCCCTGCATACCTCTCCTCTCCTTCCATCCCTACATACCTCTCCTCTCCTTCGTTTCTCACCATCTTCAGTATGTTCACTCATTAGTAGGCATTACATTCATTAGTAATTTGTATTGTGTTTGTGTTTTGTCACATGATGTGGTAAGACTTCCAAATATTTTCTTTTAGGGTAATACTCTCACACTATAATGGTTTTGTGAGGAGTGCAAGCCGTCTTTAACCTGCTCAACTTCATTGCCTCATTCTCTATCTTGGATATCCTCTCCCTCACCTTATCAGATACATTTTCTCATTATTTTCTTACTTGTGTACAAAATTCTGTATGTGTGTGTGTGTGTGTGTGTGTGTATGTGTGTATATTCCCTTTGCTTGTCAGATCGTATTACACCACCCTGTCAGCCCTCTCCCTCTGTGTCATTCATCATAGGAGAGATACATTCACAAATACACACATCCATCCAACCAGGTGATAGACACCATTGTCCATACACGCAAACACACACACATGCTTGCTTGCTCACACACTCACTCACAAAACATCCCATCCCTGTACTTTTCTGACATGCGTACATACACATCCCATCACACTGACAATACTACACAAAGTACTAGTAGTTCCATGGATGTTTACCTCTTCAGGATGTATGACTACCAACGTGTGCCAGCTTCCCTACCCCCTCTGGTCCAGGGACCTAGCATGGCCAAACGACCCCGCTCCTCCTCCACTTCCTCTGGGCACAGACACAACCGAGACAGGCCCTCCTCCAAGAGCTCCAGAGCCCACTCCACCAGCTCCAACAGGGCCAAGTGTGAGTAATACGCACACAGTGACACACACACACACAGTCACACACTACACCCAAGATGGTTCTCTCATTACAACCCTTTTATAGCAGCCTCTTTCCTTAATGGATCCTAGCCAATCAGGTCGCATTATTAGCCCAAATCAACAGAGCAGAACCAATAGGCAGTGTATATGCTGTTCTAATACCCACCCTCATCACTCCCTCCCTCCCCACCCACCTCCCTCAACCTCTCCCTCCCTCAAACTCTCCCTCCCTCCCTCAACCTCTCCCTCCCTCCTCTCCCTCCTTGTAGTGCGGATGGAGGAGCTGCAGGTCATTAAAAAGGAGCTGACTCTGATAAAGACACAGATTGACGGGCTGCTCGACAACCTGGACAGGATGGACACACAGAGGCGGGACCACACAGGTGAGACAACCAATCAGAGAGAGAGACATGGGAGTGGACAGGTGAAACAGCAGTAAAGCATGATAGGGGAAGCCAGATATACAGTATGTGCTTTCACCTGTCCAGTTCTTACGAATCAGTGCAGAAGGATGTCAGTGAGAAGTACAGAAAAGGCTTATAGGAGAATAAATACAAAGCCCTACATGGAAGTGTTGTATCTGCTGCTGCCCTCATGTGGCCACATGGACAAACTGCACCTTTGTCCTTTCTACCACACGTACTGTACCGGCAAAACAAACAAATAAATATTTGTTGGTGTGTGTGTGTCATCCTATCCTTTATATCTCTTATCTATACGCGATGACTTTGGGTGATTGACTGATCTCATCTCCATATTAATTTATTCCAGCGTGAATTACGATCCTCCCCCACTACTGTACCTCCTCTCTCCTTTCTGTCACCCTCTCCCCTCTCCCATTTCTCTCTCTATCGCCACATCTCTCCCTCATCCTGTCATTCTGGTTCTCTCCTCTCGTCTGTCATCTCGTGAAGTGCAATTGACCATCAATGGTTTAGATCAAACGTGAGCACACGCACACCAACACTGATTTTCCCTATAGAGGGAAGTTAGTGAATGTTTACTCTTATTCCCTCCCTCTCTCTCTCCGTGTATTTTAGGGTCTCCCCTGAGGGAGGGCAGTCTGGCCGGGTCACCATACCCCACCTCCGCCAGCAGCGGTGAGCGTTCCCCTTCCCCCTTGTCCCCCCCTCGCCGCCGCATCCAGAGAGAGCGCCCCGAACTGGGGGAGGCCAGTGACGATGATCACACGGTAACTGGCTTGATGTCTGTGTGTGGAGAATCTCTGAGTGTGAGTGGGAGTGCTTTCTCCTTGTCTCAGAGCGACAGGAGTGCCTCAGCACGTCATATGGTTGGCTGTGATTTAGCATTTGTCAGAGTGATTCGCCATGCAGCAGAAATAAAGTGCTTATCTCCACACACATACAAACACAGAAACACAGAAACACACACACACAGAAACACACACACACACACAAACACACACACACAAACACACACACACAAACAAAGAGAACAGTGACAAGAGCATCAAATCCATAGCCATCATTCATTTTGAGTCATACAGACAAATCAATAGCATGACACTTGAAGATCTCAGTCTGGGTTCATCTCATAACTTATATGCAACTCAACAACACAAAGAAAAGTACTGAGAGAAAAAAATCAGAGAGTAAAACCAAGAGAGAGAAAGAAAGAGAGACTGAAAATAGGACAAATGAAAACAGGACAGGAAGCTCTTACACTGACAGATGAGTGGGTGTTTATATAGAAGACCTCATCACTGTTTAGAATCACCCTGGAGAGGGGCCTTACCTGAACAAAACACTCTTTGGTGTTTTGACACACTGGTACTGATTGCGTGTGTGTGTGTGTTACAGATGAATAACCACAGCTCTGACCCGGAGGACGAGATGTGAGGATGAAAACAGAGAAGAGACGGAGGAGCGCCAGAACATAGAGGAAGTTACCATGCCAACACCTGATTCAGAGGCCCCATCCCTGTCTAACCAACCAGATACATTGTATTCTACATCCACATCAAACAGAAATACACACAGACACACTACTACACACACCACTTTGTCTTCAGAGTTAACTAATCCTGCCCTTATATTCATTAGCCTCTTTAGGTTGTACATCACCTATTCCCTCTCCTCTCCCTGTCTGGTAAGGGCAGATATTGTATGTGTGAACAGCACACACGCACTGTGATTACAGTTTATAAGAAATCAACTGTATCTCTCTCGGATATTCCCCTCAGATCAGTTCACCACACACACACACACACACACACATTATTTTATCTGTAATTTCCATTTTTATAATTTCCTTAATCTCTTTTTAGCACGTCTTCATATTTTCCTGAAAAACTTTATGATTACTAGTCCGTTTAAATTTGACCTACAAAATAGAGAGTTTTTGAAATGAGACTACTATAGATGTCGCAATCAAAGTTTGTTGGTGATTTGAGTTACTTTGTTTTCAGTATATCATATCATTTCCAAAGCATGAGTCCATCAGTTTATACTAGTCCATCAGTTTATACCCCCCCCACACCCCATATTGTCTGTGTAATGTTATCTCTCTACTGTATTTGGTATGAGGAGACAGCAGTCCATCTCTTCCTCTATGTACCTGGCGCTATGAGCTGAGGAGTGGCCCTGGCCCAGTCCATGTGTAATATTGTGTATTACTGTAAAACGTTACTGTATTTGGTCAGCTGTACGATTTTAATCCAGCATTTTGTTTTTAGTTTTTCTTTATTTGTTAATGTTTTTTAAAGCAAGAAGAAAACAACAATGATAATTGTTTTATTATAATTCCAGCGGTGTTAGATGTTTTGTTAGTTCTGTTTGCGTTCATGAAGAAGCCAAGTGGAAACACTACTCGCACTGTCACAGTAGTAAAGGTATTTTCATATTAATTAAAAACGCCTCTGAGAGTGTTTTCTTTATCATACTGTGTGTGTGTGTGTGTGTGTGTGTGTGTGTGTGTGTGTGTGTGTGTGTGTGTGTGTGTGTGTGTGTGTGTGTGTGTGTGTGTGTGTGTGTGTGTGTGTGTGTGTGTGTGTGTGTGTGTGTGTGTGTGTGTGTGTGTGTGTGTGTTTTTTTTTGGTTTTACTATCCTTGTGGGAACCAGAAGTCAAATCCGGACAAATGGGGACATTTCGCCAGTCCCCACAAGAAAATAGGTTATTTTAGGCTTAGGGGTTAGGTTTAGGGGTTAGGGTTAGAATTACGGTTAGGTTTAAGTTTAGGGTTTGGGGTTAAGGTTAGGGTTAAGGTTAAGGGTAAGGGAAAGGGAAAATAGGATTTTGAATGGGAATCAGTTGTTTGGTTCCTGTGTCTGTGTGTATGTAATAAAGGGAAACAGGATGAAATACAATGCTGTAGTGTGTGAACCTATTGTTGACTGACCAAAAAATATTGGAACGCTCAACATCAGACACAGCGGAACGTGTGTAAACTGAGTGTGTACAGTATGTGAGTGTTACAGAGAGGAGGGGGAGCGCAATATTTTATTTCAGAATCCCCTTTATTCAGCAAGTACATTTACACACCAATTTTACTTGGTGGTATGATGCTGCAGCTGCTAGTGATACAACATTTAGAGACAGAACACAAACAGTGGAGCTTAAACAAAGTTTACATATAGTGCATTCGGAAAGTATTCACACCCCTTGACTATGTTATGTTATGTTACAGACTTATTCTAAAATGTATTAAATTACAATTTTTCCTAATCAATCTACACACAATACACCATAATCACAAAGCAAAAACAGGTTTTTTGAATTGTTTTCTAATTTATACAAAATAAAAAACAGAAATACCTTATTTACATAAATATTCAGACCCTTTACTATGAGACTCGAAATTGAGCTCAGGTGCATCCTGTTTCCATTGATCATCCTTGAGATGTTTCTACAACTTGATTGGAGTCCACCTGTGGTAAATTAAATTGACTGGACATGATTTGGAAAGGCACACACCTGTCTATATGAGGTCCAGTGCATGTCAGAGTAAAAACCAAGCCATGAGATCGCAGGAATTGTCCGTAGAGCTCAGAGACAGGATTGTGTCGATGCACAGATCTGGGGAAGGGTACCAACAAATGTCTGCAGCATTGAAGGTCCCCAAGAACACAGTGGCCTCCATCACTCTTAAATGGAAGAAGTTTGGAACCACCAAGACTCTTCCTAGAGCTGGCCGCCCGGCCAAACTGAGCAATCGGGGGAGAAGGACTTTGGTCAGGGAGGTGACCAAGAACCCATGGTCACTCTGACAGAGCTCCAGAGTTCCTCTGTGGAGATGGGAAAACCTTCCAGAAGGACAACGATCTCTGCAGCATTCCACCAATCAGGCCTTTATGGTAGAGTGGCCAGACGGAAGCCACTCCTCAGTAAAAGGCACATGACAGCTCGCTTGGAGTTTGCCAAAAGGCATCTAAAGACTTTCGGACCATGAGAAACAAGATTCTCTGGTCAGACGAAACCAAGATTGAACTCTTTGGCCTGAATATCAAGCATCACGTCTGGAGGAAGCCTGCCACTATCCCTACGGTGAAGCATGGTGGTGGCAGAATCATGCTGTGGGGATGTTTTTCAGCGGCAGAGGCTGGGAGACTAGTTAGGATCGAGTGAAATATTTTATTTATTTAACCTTTATTTACCTAGGCAAGTCAGTTAAGAACAAATTCTTATTTACAATGACGGCCTACCTACAGGGTACAGCCTCTGGAGCAAAAAGATGAACGGACAAAGTACAGAGAGATCCTTGATGAAAACCTACTCCAGAGCGCTCAGGACCTCAGACTGAGACGAAGGTTCACCATCCAACAGGACAACAACCGTAAGCACACAGACAAGACAACGCAGGAGTGGCTTCAGGACAAGACTCACGCCCCCATTCTCATCGACGGGACTGTAGTGGAGCAGGTTGAGGGCTTCAAGTTCCTTTGTGTCCACATCACCAACAAACTATCATGGTCCAAACACACCAAGACAGTCGTGAAGAGGGCAAGACAAAGCCTATTCCCCCTCAGGAGACTGAAAAGGGTCCTCAGATCCTCAAAAGGTTCCTCAGCTGCAACATCGAGAGCATCCTGACTGGTTGCATCACTGCCTGGTATGGCAACTGCTCGGCCTTTGACCGCAAGGCACTACAGAGGGTAGTGCGTAAGGCCCAGTACATCACTGGGGCCAAGCTTCCTGCCATCCAGGACCTCTATACCAGGCAGTCAGAGGAATGCCCTAAAAATTGTCAAAGACTCCACCCACCCTAGTAATAGACTGTTCTCTCTGTTACCGCACGGCAAGCAGTACTGGAGCGCCAAGTCTAGGTCCAAAAGGCTTCTTAACAGCTTCTACCCCCAAGCCATAAGACTCCTGAACAGCTAATCAAATGGCTACCCAGACTATTTTCATTGTTCCTATCTGTTTATTATCTATGCATAGTCACTTTAACTCTACCCACATGTACCTCAATTACCTCAACTACCTCGACTAACCTGTGTCCCCGCACATTGACTCTGTACTGGTACCCCCTGTATATAGCCTCCCTACTGTTATTTTACTGCTGCTATTTAATTATTTGTTATTTGTTATTTTTTACTTATCTATTTTTTACTTAACACACGTGACAAATACAATTTGATTTGATTTGAATATCCTTGAGTGGCCCAGAGCCTGGACTTGAACCCATTCGAACATCTCTAAACTGGATTGAAAGAAAAATAAAGCAACTCCTAGAGCAGTGTTGGGATGTTTTTATGCTTGCTCCCCTGTGTAGAGCAGTAAGGATAGGTTATTCACCCTGACTGAACCGATGTTAGGCTAAACAATTAGTCTAATAATGACATTTAGGCCTACAATCCTCACTATTATCATTATTAAGGGTTTATCTAAAGTGTGTTAAAACGCACTTTGACCCAAGACTGTGTCCAAAAATGTTAAACGGCCATTTGTGGCTGGGATGTTTGTTGCAACAGCAAATAGAGCAGCCCTAGTCATATGAATAACCTCGTGAGTTTTGAACTTGTGCTTAAAATCTGTTACACTTAATTCACCGTAAATACCATACTTTTCATTAGAGGGGGGAAACTGGTTTGGGACGACTTTGAAATCAGCGCGCATGAGTACCAGCAGATTACGATACATAAAGGATACACTTTTGGGTGAATACAAGGTAGGCTAATATATTGCTTTTGATTTTACTGAAATAGTGTTTTGTATTTCAGTATTATAAACATAAATTATTGACGTGTGACAGTTGTTTGTCTGCAGGATTATTATGACATTTATTAAAATAATATAGCGAAAGTAAAGGACAGTCAATATAACAAATGTTGAGTTAGTTCAGCTCATAGACATTAAGGGTTCAGCTAGGCCTACCTTCTATATTAACACAAATAATACATAATTTATAGGCTACATTTAGCCAACAGTTTTCTGTATATATTGTGCAACGTTACATTAGCCATATGTCCATAATGTTTACTCACTATGCTGTAGTGTGCAGAAATGGCAGCTCCATATAGCCCCCTGACCACTCATGTCCTCAACACCGGGATGGGCGTCCCTGGAGCACACATGGCCCTCAGCCTCCATCGCCTGGATCCCTCCACTTCACTCTGGAACCTTCTCACCACAGGGTAACCATCACAAGAGAGTGCTGCAGCAGCATCAGTTAACATAGGCATAGAATCTAAATTAACACAATTCTTTCTTAGCACTTCCATAATAATCCATATCATAGACAAAAACACATTTAGTATTCATTTTATCAATTTCAGATTAGCCTCTTTCAGTAGGGTTGCATAATATTATTATCAAATATGATAGTAGTAATGTTAATGAGCCAAGGCTTATTTCGGGATCACATCAAACCAGTGTTCAATGTATTCAGTATTTTATATTATTTCGAATAATTTATTCTCAGGACTACTAATGATGATGGGCGCTGCCCAGGACTCATCACCAGAGAAACTTTCACTCCAGCGGTGTACAAGATGCGCTTTGAGACTGGCCAATACTGGGAGTGTCTGGGAGAGACCTCTTTCTACCCATACGTCGAGGTTAGTTGAAGACAATCTTCAATGCTTTTATCATAAAGAATGTGTGCATTTAAATGTATGACTTAAATGTTTCTTTATATCCACATAATCAGCTTCTGTTTATTTTCCTGTCAGCTATGCGACGGCTAACTGAACACTAAATGATTCGGTAACTCCTATTGGTTGGCTAAGTGGTTACTAACACATCGGTGGTCTGTGTTTATCTACAGATAGTCTTCACCATAACGGACAACAGTCAGAATTTCCATGTGCCTCTGCTCTCCAGCCGCTTCTCCTACAGTACCTACCGGGGAAGCTAGAGAGTCTGTCACTCACCTCCACTCACCATCTCTCATCTGGGCCACGTTCAGTTGCCAAATGTTGTCTAATCTCGGTTAACCCATAACTAAATACGTGCGTAATAGTCAGATGCTCGATTAAATTCAGGGTCCATATGTGTTAAGAGAAGAGATCGGAACCGGAACGAAGAGTTCCACTCTCTCTCTTTGCAAGTTATGGGCAAGTTTATGGGTCAAATGTTCCCCCCCCTTCCAAAATATAAACGATGCTAACACCTGTGAAATCGTGATTTGTCCAAAGCACCGGAACTAATGCTTCTCATTATCTCACGCATCCCGTTGTATATGCCAGATCTACGGAACCATTTATGTTTACGTAGTCTGTCCGTGAGAGATTAAACATTGTCAAACGTTGCAGATAGAAATTCCATGACTAGAGTCGGCATGACTCATTGTACTACATGTCAGATATAAATATGTTATGAAGAATAAACATGCCTGTCTGGACGTTCCAAAACATTGTGTCCTGCTGAACGTGCCCCTGGCTGACTGTGACTCACACCTGTCACCTGGGCCTATTCAGGTGGTTGAAAGTCATCCTTCAGCTATTGTAGGTATAAAAAATCAGACTCTTCTGTAATACTTTTTATACTATTATAGTTATTGAGTACAGAGACAAGAACAGTATCCTTTCTATGTAGTACATTTCTACCGGTAACAGTTGTTTTGTGCTCCTGTCATTAGAGGCTCTTCTGAGAGTAGACATACTTCTCTGAGAGATCCAGTAATTTGTTTCACCGGCCTTTTAGGACCAATCGATGACAGAAAACACAACTTTTTTTGATCTGATATGAACAAAATGTCTAAGCTTTATTGGATTTTATAATATGTATGATTACAGAAATTATAATATTTTATGTTGTGAGTGTGACTGGTTGATGGGCAGGCCTAAGGTGTCCAGCCCCTCATCATTTCTAGGAGATAATCATTTTGTGGCTCGATTGCTTTATTCTGGATGCATATTGGATTATTCTGAGTTCGATTACATTATACTGAAGCAGGGCCCGGGCTCTAACGAAACAGTTCCACAAGACTCGTGAAGTGACCGATTTTCTTATTTGACCACTGATAAGGCCTCTTTTCTATCAAGTCTAACACAATGGCAGACGATGAATTGGAGGCTATCAGGCGGCAACGCATGACCGAACTGCAGTCAAAGCATGGGGTAAGGAGAGAACATGAGGGGACCAAAAATGCATTCTTCCGACCATGTATGGAAATACACTATTCATTCTATTGCTAGCTAGCTAGCCGTATAGCTCAAGTTATCACCATCTTCAACGAATTCTCTATATTACTGTTCATTGCATGTTTTGCATAGCAGCCAGACAATTGCGTATCTAGTTTACGAGCTAACGTTAGTTATCTAGCCACACATTATCTTATAACTATCTAACGTTAGCAAGCTAGCAAACTCAAGACATATTGAGAAACGAGCTATAGGCCTGCTAGTAAGCTAGCTCATTTAATAGAATCAACATTTATGGATAGCAGACACTTCAACGAATAGGCGAAACATACATTTAAGTAATTAACAGGACAATGATCAGCTAACTAGTTGACTTTGGCGCTTGCGTCTTCCACTCTTCTGGGGCGTGATGCGCGTGCCCGCCCTACTGCTCTCCTGGTGCGCGTGCATGTGCCCAGGTGTTTAGGTGCCAGAGTAGTAATAACGAATTTAACTTAATTGATATACCTAGATTAGCCTAACATTGGACTAAAGGGGCCTAAAATTACAAATTTTAGTCCAAGGACCTTACATGTTCTGTTTAGGGGCGAGTTGGCTCTGGCAGCCAAAACAGCCATCAAAACTTGAATCATTTCTCAATTGCGGTACGGTTCTAGAAACATAAAGCCCTCAACTTTCATATCACATCAAAATAATTTCACAAATGCAAAATGTACACTTTACTGTACACTGTTTTAAAACTGTTGCAGCCAACAGTATTTTTCAGTGACAATAAGTTTGTGGCGTCCGTTTACGCACAGGTATTTGTAGACGCCGATAGCTAATTAGCACAGCAAGCGCTTTTCAGATCACCTGTAGCATGCACACAAGATAGAAATACATGCATGAGACGTGTGCATACTTGCCGAGCTAGTGCATGTGTTTACATGGTTCTGCTCATGCTTCATGTGATAAAAATCTGAACACACTACCAGAGCTTTACAACATTTATGTTGTTACTTTCCTGTGGATATATTGTTTCACATTGTTTCACATTGCATATTGCCAAAAGGACCAACTGCACAAACAGCCGGTAAAGTATGCTATAATATTATTTTATTAAACATTTTGGCATATAGAGGTCATGAGAGGAAACTTTCTTGATTCAAATACTAATTTCTGCCCGACATAGAATTCAATGCAATTTTCCAGTCAACTCCATGTCAATGTATATCTGCTGATGGAGTTCAGTACATTTTCTTACATAATAAAAGGAGTGCCACAAGGCTCCATCCTAGGCCCTTTACTATTTACATGAATAATGTTGGTTTGTCCATGAATAATAATAACTGAGGCTTGCATCTCTATGCAGATGACAGTTATTTATTCCCGTGCCCCCTCAGTGCAAATTAATGCTAAATCCTTACCACCACTACACCTGGCTAATGGTTAATTCAGCCTCATTTACTGCCTTTTTTAAAAACATAGCTGATATGGCTGACTTGCTTAAACAAATGTGGTTTCTACTGACAATTAAGAAGTACAAACTATGGCATAAGGGAACGATGAGCAGATAAGAGGCAATCTGTAATTTTGATTAAGATATTAATGAGCGAGCTAAGACTGATGTAGTCATAACTATTTGTTCAGCGCTTTTGAAATGTACAGCGACAGAATTCAAAACATGGGCCATTCTTAGAGTATTCTCCCTGTACACCAAGTCAGAACCGTAGGTTAAATAAAGGGGGCATATAAAGGGAAAGGGGATACCTAGTCAGTTGTACAACTGAATGCATTCAAGTGAAATGTCTTCCGCATTTAACCCAACCCCTCTAAGCAGACAATGAAAGCTCTTACAATATTTGATGATTACATTTCTCTAAAACAGTCTATAGGCTACGTGTGCACCACCAAGTCAGAACAGGAGTTAATTTTTTTATTTCACCTTTATTTAACCAGGTAGGTCAGTTGAGAACAAGTTCTCATTTACAACTGCGACCTGGCCAAGACAAAGCAAAGCAGTGCGACAAAAAACAACACAGAGTTACACATGAGAATAAACAAACGTACAGTCAATAACACAATAGAAAATCTATATACAGAGATGAGTGGGAAAGGGACCAAATTATTAGGGTGAGGCACATGGGCTACTAACAGCTTACTACACCACATACACTTAGTATTACTTTCTTAGCTACAGTATACATATTTCCCTGGCATTTTACATCATTTATGCAGCAGCATATAAGACATTTTTGGACTCACTGTTGTGCTGTACTCACTTGAACAGGAAGATGGCATGGCTAGTCCTTCTTGTTGGCAGATTTTTCATGAAACTTTGTCATCAAAGTCGGGCATTCTCTGGATTTATGATGCTTTCATGACAACTGGGAACTTGTTGTTTTGAACGCGGCAGATGTCATGCTGGGTTGACAGCATGGCCAATGTATTCAACCTTTTCTGGTCCATGGTGTTGCGTGTCAATATTTAGATAGATAGATAGGTACTGGTACCCCCTGTAGGGGGAAATTTCTTTGTCAAGCAGCTACAACAACAAAACACAGGGCAGGTGCAAAATGCCACAACGAAAGTACACAAAAGACAGATACACGGTACATGATACATAGAGCGGCAGTATGGAAAAAGTATAGAAATACAAGATATCTGGAGTGCAAAAGAAGCTATAAAAAGACATGTACACTATACATTGTTGGATGGTTAACTATACTATACAGGTCGATGGCAGATAAATACTTCAGTAGCTAAAAATGCATATGATATGAGCGAGGGTAATGATAGACCCCCAAAAAAGACCCTTTCCAACTTGTTGTGTAATGTTTATGGCCGATGAGCACCGATACGTTTTATCTATAATTTCTCTTCATATGACAAGGATTGAAAAGAATTTGCCAGTAGATTGTCGACGTGATTCATGATGACTGCTAGCTAAGATTTTGAAAGCATGATGTTGACATGATCAGTCCAATCAAAGCTACGGTAGATATAACGTGATTTGATGTCATTTTATCTGTGGCCAATGACCTTGAGCCTTCTTGGATGGACACTTCTAATGTAAATCTATGGCAGCACCCAAGGGGGCTTGAACTTTCTAGCTCTCCCTGTAGGGTGACGGCTCAACTAGAGAAGATTACCAAACCCTACACTCTGTATTTTCCACTGGCTGGCCCTCCACCACAGAAAGCACTGAGCTAGTCTAAAACCGCCAAAAAGAGACCGTGTTTGTATGCGACTTTATTAAATCAATACTTGATATGTGACGTTAATGCCACAATAACATGAAAAACAAGCAAAAAAAATAAAAATATATATGTATTGATGAGTCGCCCATGCCTGTATAGAAATAAATCTTCTCACTTTTAATAATTGACTAGGGCGACTCAATCAACATGCACACGGCAGCCTCTGTGTTAAAACTGTAGATACATTCTACCACCAAGCCTTGCGTTTTATCACTGGTGATAATTTCTGTACGCATCATTTTCTTTCATATAGTTCTGTTGGATGGGAGTCTCTGACTAACAGAAGGGCCAGACATTGGCTATTATTCATATATAAAGCACTTCTCCAGACACTCCCATACTACCTCACCTCACTAGAAAAATAGGTAATCTAGTAACTAATACTCTCTCTCTCAAGACTGGTTCGAACTAGAGAGTTCTAACTGCGTTCAGTTACTATGCCCCTCAGTCCTGGAATGACCTACAGGTCAATCTAAAACTTGATTCTTTGGTTCCAAAAGGTGAATTTATGGCTATGATAAAAAATGTGACCAATGAAAACTACTTATTTTGCTTGATTGTATATATTTGTTTCTACTGCCCTTTTGAATGTAACAATTTATTTTAAATGTTGTAAATGTAATTGTTTTGTGATAATGCTGGAATTGTTGCTCAAATAGCTTGAACTGTTGTTCTCAGGGCACCATTGGAAATGAGACCCTGGTCTCAATGGGTTCCCCTGGTTGAATAAAGGTTAATATCATTTAACCTTTTTATTAGTTTTATTTCTCGCTATGAAAGACACATTCCTTATGTTTCCAAAACTGTACCGCTAGCGATTTGTTTTAACGTCCACGAGCATCGGGGCTCTTAACAACACAGAAGATACTATCATCAATAGGCGCCAAAGGAGTCTATGAATAATGGGTTATACCTAAATATGAGTGACATGATGACAGAGATGATCAATTAAAATATTGTGAATGGGATGTACATACAGTTGAAGTCGGATGTTTACATACACCTTAGCCAAATGCATTTAAACTCAGTTTTTCACAATTCCTGACATTTAATCCTAGTAAAAATTCCCTGTCTTAGGTCAGTTAGGATCACCACTTTATTTTAAGAATGTGAAATGTCAGAATAATAGTAGAGAGAATGATTTATTTCTTTCATCACATTCCCAGTGGGTCAGAAGTTTACATACACTCAATTAGTATTTGGTAGCATTGCCTTTAAATTGTTTAACTTGGGTCAAATGTTTTGGGTAGCCTTCCACAAGCTTCCCACAGTAAGTTGGGTGAATTTTGGCCCATTCCTCCTGACAGAACTGGTGTAACTGAGTCAGGTTTGTAGGCCTCCTTGCTCGCACACACTTTTTCAGTTCTGCCCACACATTTTCTATAGGATTGAGGTCAGGGCTTTGTGATGGCCACTCCAATACCTTGACTTTGTGTTGTCCTTAAGCCATTTTGCTTCAACTTTGGAAGTATGCTTGGGGTCATTGTCCATTTGGAAGACCCATTTGCGACCAAGCTTTAACTTCCTGACTGATGTCTTGAGATGTTGCTTCAATAAATCCACATACTTTTCCTTCCTCATGATGCCATCTATTTTGTGAAGTGCACCAGTCCCTCCTGCAGCAAAGCACCCCCACAACATGATGCTGCCAACCCCCGTGCTTCACGATTGGGATGGTGTTCTTCGGCTTGCAAGCCTCCCCCTTTTTCCTCCAAACATAATGATGGTCAATATTGGGCAAACAGTTCTAATTTTGTTTCATCAGACCAGAGGACATTTTTCCAAAAAGTACGATCTTTGTCCCCATGTGCAGTTGCAAACTGTAGTCTGGCTTTTTTAATGGAGGTTTTGGAGCAGTAGCTTCTTCCTTGCTGAGCGGCCTTTCAGGTTATGTCGATATAGGAGTCGTTTTACTGTGGATATAGATACTTTTGTACCTGTTTCCTCCAGCATCTTCACAAGGTCCTTTGCTGTTGTTCTGGGATTGATTTGCACTTTTCGCACTAAAGTACGTTCATCTCTAGGAGACAGAATGCGTCTCCTTCCTGAGCGGTATGACGGCTGCGTGGTCCCATGGTGTTTGTACTTGCGTACTATTGTTTGTACAGATGAACGTGGTACCTTCAGGTGTTTGGAAATTGCTCCCAAGGATGAACCAGACCTGTGTAGGTCTACAATTTTTTTTCTGAGGTCTTTGCTGATTTCTTTTGATTTTTCCCATGATGTAGAGCAAAGAGATACTGAGTTTGAAGGTAGGCCTTGAAATACATCCACAGGTACACCTCCAATTGACTCAAATTAAGCTGTTTAAAGGCACAGTCAACTTACTGTATGTAAACTTCTGACCCACTGGAATAGTGAATTATAAGTGAAATAATCTGTCTGTAAACAATTGTTGGAAGAATTACTTGTGTCATGCACAAAGTAGATGTCCTAACCGACTTGCCAAAACTAGTTTTTTTAATGGGAAATCTGTGGAGTGGTTGAAAAATGAGTTTTAATGACTTCAACCTAAATGTATGGAAACTTCTGACTTCAACTGTATGTAGACACACTAGGAATCCTTTCCTCCAAAAGAGGATGTTTTATATTGAGTTTGAGTTGCTCCTTTCAGAGTCTGTCTTGGAACCAAATGAATCTGGGGGTCAGCTGCTGTACAGCTACTGTACATTGTGTGATAACGGTGACATGGCAAAAGGCTGTATAGTTAATGACCTGGACTGAGCAATGCAGCATGTCTGGGAGTTCTGCCTGTGTTCCTTGAGTAATGCGACCCAAGTATGTTTGCAATAAAGGAATAGCAAAATGTTTGAATGCCAGAACCATTACATTTTGTGAATGTTTTGAAACATGGTTATCAAGCATGAGTGAAGCTTCTATGTTAAAATATTTTTGGTATTATTTTGAAAGCTTTGTATAAAATGATTTTCCAGAAACCTGTAAATATAACTTTGAATTATACTTTATTACAGTTAATTTAATCTCAGTTCCACTCCCTATCCCTGTTCTTCTGGGCTAGGCTAGATTTGAAGGAATTGAGCAGGTGTAATCAATTTCGGAGATGGCTTCACCCAGTCTACCAATAGGCTCCTTCAGATCGGCAAACTCCAAAGGAGTATGGATAGTGGAGGGGCCAACGAGTTGTTTTCTGAGCCACGTTTTTGTACAGTTTAAACTGTTGTTCAAGGATCTAGTCCCTTTTTGTTTTATGAAGCTTTGCCATGGGTGTGAAAAATGTATATCAATATTAGGATAGGTTACATTTCAAGAGAGACGATTTGCATTGTTATTTAAAATATATATATTTTATTTTATATAATTAAGATAAAGGCAGAGTAATGTGTGGACTTTCTGACCGTCTCTCTTTCTCCCCTCCCTTCCCAGGACTCTTCAAATGACCAGCAAGGGCAGCAGGAGGCCAAACAGAGGTTGGTCTTCATTATTTGTCCATCTAAACTTTTATTCCTGTCATGCATTCACAACTCAGCGCTGAGTATAGCTACATTTCAGAGACCCAGATGTCTCCCCTGTTGTTGGTTTAGTTCACAGTTTGCTAATGTTGCATGTCTTGACCTGCAGTTTGCCAGTTTGGTTTGTGAAGAACTATGAAATAGACTATTTATAAAGCCAGTCAATGTGATAAATGTCTTCGTTTACAAAGGCAGCCCAATTCTGATCACTAATTGGTATTTTGGCCAGTCACATCAGATCTTTTCACGTCAGATATTTTTTAGAGCTGATTGATCAAAAGACCAATTAGTTTAAAAAACATCAGAATTGTGCTGCCACTGTGGCCTGACAATAATGTTCTGTCTTTTCACAGGGAAACAGAGATTAGGAACTCCGTACTGGCTCAGGTTCTAGACCAGTCCGCCCGCGCCAGATGTAGGTTTTTCATGTACCCCTGATTTGAATTAGTCATTGATCTGATATTGGAACTTTCAGTACCTACACCTGGTTAACAATATGTGGTGCCGTTGCCTAAAGGTCTTCTATGTTTTGTTGTGTTGCAGTGAGTAACTTGGCTCTGGTGAAGCCAGAGAAGGCCAAAGCAGTGGAGAATTACCTTATACAGATGGCCCGCATGGGCCAGCTGGGGGGAAAGGTGAGGGAAGTGGACCTAAGGCATATGTGGACATGTATCTTTAAACCAAATAAAATTGGGATCGTTAACGCTTAGAAGAAATCCCTAACCAAAAACTTTATTTTGTTTTACTAAATTAAAATCATGGGGTTTTCAGAATCTAAGGGGGCTTAGGTGGTGGGCATGGTAGGGGGTGTGGTCGGCCCAGCAGAATTCTAGAGCACATTTTAGAGGCGGTGTAGAGTAATATTTTAAGCTGATTTCCTGCAATTCTACAAAGTTCTCTGTGGAGCTGAGAGAAATGTAAAGCTAATTTCCTGCGATTCTACATATTTTGCTATGCAGCTGAGACTTTTAACTAAATGTTTAACTAAAAAAGAAATGGCTGTTTTAAACGTTAAGTTTTTTTCACATCCGTATGAAAAGCACTGACTTGACCCATCAGCTATTGGCTGTTCCTTACATTTGGATTGTCTCTTTCAGATTTCAGAGACTGGTTTGATCGACATCCTAGAAAAAGTTAGTCAGCAAACAGAAAAAAAGACAACTGTCAAGGTGAGTCTACAGATCCACGGATAAGATACAATATCACAATCTCAGACAGGCTTTTAACTGACTGCGTCCCCTCTCCTCCCCACAGTTCAACCGACGAAAGGTGATGGACTCAGATGATGATGAGGATGATGATTGAAGCGTTGAAGGAGCCAGTCAGACGTCTGGCTTAGGGTGGGATTCAGGACAGGACAGGATAGGTTGGAGCAGGGCACTGTTCGTTGGTCCATCTTTGATTTGCCAAAGGCCCTGCGTTAGTGATGCACCCTGGGATACCTCATCAGCCCCTGTGTGTATCTGGAACTCATTACTATATTCTCTCTTATATCCATTTTCACCACGGTTTACTTTTTCTCCACCACAAGAAGCAGAACAACATGCAACTTAGGGTATATTGCTGCTGATGCATTTTTCTAGAGACTGCTTTGTGAATATGATCTGTGTGCTTCTATACAGCAATAGTGAAACCATCAAACTGGACAGAGCACATGGGTATATTCATCCTTTTTTGTTCATTTTTGCATGTATCTCGAACAATTTACATTAAAAAAAAATTTAAAAGCCTTACATTGTAACGATTCCACAAATAATCAACACAGCTTTATCATGATTGGTCATATGGGTTTGCACTACATTTGCTTTCATTAAAAAACAAAGTATAGTCACATAAGAAGAGCCATGGTGTAAGAAAGTATAGTTATAGCTAAAATGTAGTCAATCTTCCCTCTTTACAGGCCTCCTAGGTAGTGTATTAGGCTATCCGTTGCATTACATTGAAATTTATAGACTGACATTACATAGTTGCTTTGACTCACTAGGTTCAAATGCTTTTTGCTGAAATGTAGGCAAACTGCATTTAGAGGCTGAGACGTGTTTTTGTAGCAGGATTTGTTAAATTATCCCAATCGTTAGAAGTCTAAGACAGCACCTGAATAACTTCCTGCTTCACTCTTATTGAAGAGGTGTATGGTGAGAGTACACAGATATGAATGGTTGCTTCTATTGTACACCTGCCACAGGTAATACTCAAGAATATCTGACAGTACACTGATGTTCTTACAAGCAAGATGTTACTGAATATTTTGAGAAGTTAATGGGATATTTGGTTTCATGATCATGGCATTGACCAATAAATCAATGCCAGGATTGATAAAGCGGACAAGGAGTCATTCTTATTGATCATAAAACAAGTGTTCCTCTTATAATAATAATACTACAGATACACTAGATTAGTGTAATACACAGGCTGTACGTGTTTCTTTCCCCTGTAACCATTTCATATAACAGAATTTCACAGACGGTGCAAGAAGAACATAAGCTGTATATATATACGGTATATTTGGCAAATATACCCCACATTACCGTTTATATCCATTAATTGTACTGCGTTACTGGCTGTGATCAAGATACGCCCCCTACATGTGGCTCTGGCCTCATTTTCGTACGACCGTGGTCTGATCAAAAGGATTGGCTGCTTCGTTTCAGTGACGGAATATGAGTGGCTCTGATTGGTGGGAGGTTTTGCCACGTGCTCTACCCCCTCCAATCAACATATACGTTTTGTTAAGCGCTACGGTTGTGCAGACGTTACTGTATTAGTGATGGGAAGTTCGGCTCTTTTCCGAGAGCCGGCTCTTTTGGCTCAGCTCCCAAAGAAGAGCCGGCTCTTTCGACTCCTGAACGGCTCTTAATTTAGGATTTTTTTGTAGGCCTTTATTTTACCCTAACTTTAAAAAAAAAAAATGGTTTGTGTGTTGAAAACCCTTTCATGTGCAGTGTTTTTATGCATTTATTTTGTTACAAAAGCATTCTTTTGTTTTTAATCATTTTAATCAAACATTTTTTTGCACAAATTAACAACAAAAAAACAGCAAATAAACAGAATTGAACTAGAACAGAACTAGAACCAAACTCAAGCAAACAGTATTAATGTGAAGATTGGCATTCAAAAAAATCAGATGCCTCAGCTTTGATGGACTGATCCTATTTCTTCTTTCTGAGATTATCTGCCCTGTTTTTGAGAAGATTCTCTCTGAAGGAACCGATGTTGCCACAATACACAGTCTCCCTTCCATCACCTTCGCCAGGCGTGGAAAGACTGAGGCCTTGGCCTGCCACCAGCTCAGTGGGTCTTCTGCTCGTTGGATGATGGGCTCCTCAAGATAAGACCTCACCTCCAGTATAGCATCAGCTGTAGGATTTCTTCTTGTAGCATCTCCTGTAGCTCTTTCATCAAAAAGCCTCCAAACAACAGAGGTTTGTGGTTCCTCATACACTTGGCCTTCTAATGGCGGAGCTGGCTGGCTGCTAGGGGTGCATCTTGCTGCTGCACTAATTCTCTGAAGTGCCTCATCAACAGCTCTGTTGTCATTGAATGCAAGTTTTTTTAAACCTAGGATCCAATAATGTGGTTTCTGAGTGGACAGAAATTTCCGGTCCATGGCTGAACAAAGAGCTGCAACCAATTCTTTCCCTTTCTGCATGGTTACAGTCTGTTGGGCTGTCACACGCTGCAAACCTTTGCATAGCAGGAGCATTTTTGAGGCAGAAACATAGCTGAGGGAGAGAAACAGCAACTTTTAAAATGAAGCTTTTTTTAAAGTATGTGGCATATTATATGTGGCACATTATACTGTATTGTTTCTGCAATGTATAATAGTGACTGAATGGTAGTAGTGAAAAAAAATGGTCCAAGGTACCTGTCTGCACTTATTTCCACAGTCACCTCCTCAAATGGTTGCAGGACGGTGCAGACCTCTTTCACCAGCTCCCATTCCTCTTGACATAGAGCATCAACTGGTGCGTTGATGAGGGCCAGGGTGGAGATGATGGCATCTTTTGTTTCAAGAATTCGTTTCAACATATAAAATGTTGAGTTCCACCTGGTGGCACACTCTTGTTTGGGCCTCAGTTCAGGCATCCCCATCTGGCACTGTGTGGACTTTAGCCTCTGTGTTGCAACTGTGCTTTTGTGGAAAAACTCCACAACAGCCTTCACCTTATCCACGGTTGGTTTGACCACCTTTAGGGCATCTCTAATCATGAGGTTTAGTGTATGTGCCAGACATGGGTGATGGGTCCACTTAAGAATTTTTATGGCTTTGGTGATGTTTGCTGCATTGTCACTCACACAGCACACTACTTTGTCCTCTACTTGCCACTCTTTTGCCACTCTTACTAGCTCATCTGCTAGGTTTTCTGCAGTGTGTCTCTCTGTGAACTCAAAGCAGTCCAAAAGGCAAGATGTCATCTTGTAATTTTCAATGAAATGGCAAGTGACAGCCATGAAAGAGCAGGTTGTTCTGGAGGTCCAGCAGTCAGTTGTCAGGCAAACTGATGGAGCTTGTTTCACCCTTACTTGCCATAATGCCCGTTCTGTGTCATATAGTTTAGGTATTGTTGTTTGGGACAATGTTTTTCTACTGGGAAGAGTGTATGTGGGATTTAAAGTTTTGACAAAACTTTTAAAACCTCTGTCCTCCACAATTGAAAAGGGTTGGAAATCAGTAGCTATCATTTTAGCTAGCTCTACATCAATGCTGTGCTGTTTGGATGGGGTCATCACTTTGGGTATAAACTGGCTTATTTTGCTTTGAGCTGCAGTAGGAGAGGTTATACCTGCATGTGTGGGGAAGCCAGTAGATGCTGCTGCAGTTGCTGTTTTTTGGGGATGAGACACACCAGGATCTGTAGATGGGGTGCTAGCTTGCCCTCTCTCCTCTAACTGCACTGTAGGATGGACAGTTCTCATATGTCTATGCAGGTTTGTGGTGGAACCTGCTCTTAAAGTCATTTTCATCTTGCAGTGAACGCACTCTGCTTTGTTGTTTCCATTGTCTTTAAACTGGAGCCAGATGCTGCTTCTCTTTCGGGTGTCACTCATAGTTACGACTCACACACTCTCCTCACCGCTATCTGACAGACAGTGTCGTTATTAACGTTGTTACGACTCATTAACTTGCAGTGGAGTGCCGCTTCACTTCACCCCCCTCTCTGTTTTTACATAATGGTATGATCCCATATCCTCACATCTGATTGGCCGCGATGCGATTGCTGACCAATCAAAACAAAGTTCTGCCTGTAAGCACGCAGCGAAAGGAAAAAAACTGGGAGCCGGCTCTCACTCGATGCGAGCCGGCTCTTCTGATTCACTACAAAGCATCGGCTCTCAGAGCCGCATCTTTTGCGCATGACACATCACTATACTGTATCAGTTGACTCAAAATAGTAGACATTCACGCGTTTATAGTAATTGTTGTTATTTTAGTACTTTTTACCAAAATGCCCGAGGACAGCGGTAACAAGCTCACCATGGTATCATGCAGTGCCTGTGAATATCGCTGTCATCAAATACTGTGAGTAATCCACTACAGACGTCTGACTCTAGAAAGAACACTGTAAACCAAGTGCACATCTAACTTCATGTAATGTAAATTGTAACATTGATTGAATAAATGAAGTGTTTGCTCGCAACACTGTAGCCACTTTGATGTGTGTGCATTGATACATGACAAATGTATTGCCACAATCATGTGTAAGGTCTCTGTAAAATCTTAGAAAATAACTACGTATTGAATTGAAAATGTTTTGTTGTTATTGCTGTTTCAAAGGGGGGAAGAGAGATGAGGAGTTGATTCTACCCATACATTCATCTTTCAGTGTCACATTACATCAAGACCGGGCAATACTGTAATACCTTACACTAGACACTCATGAAGTGTCTAAATGTTACTGTTTTGTTAAAACAACAAAAACGAACGATTACTGCCTTGTCTTTATTCCTCCCAGCTCAAAACGACCACGACAGTGGTGTGCAGCAGATCGTTCCAGTAGGATCGTATCTGGCTCAACGGCAAAGAGGAGGACAGCCCAGACTACAGTCCTGCCTTATGGAGAGTGAGTCACTATGTGCAATGATATGATAAGAGGTAGAGGGGGAAGAGTAAGAGAGGGCAAAGGGGGAGGACAAACAATGATGTGTTGTTGTTGGTGATTTCCTTCCTCAGTTCGGCGCCTGACCCGTAAGAGACATAGTAATGGGGAGGCTGATGTAGATGCATCTGGTTTGTCCCATAAAGTCCACACCTGCTCTATCAACAACTTCCCAACTGCAGCCAGACTGGCCTCCTCTGCAGTCGGCTATGCCTGTCAGGGTAAGAGACTGTCCCCCATCATAATGGTTTGTATCTAACACAGCATTAAATGGATCAAATGAAGTAAAAGCTTGTGTGAAACTAGTTTAATGCTTTTAAAGTTTGGGAACTTAAGTATATCTCCATCTCCTCCTTCCTCTTCTCCTAACTCCTTCTTTTCTTTTTGTCTCTCCTCACTCCATTCTCCTGTTCCAGTGTACACCCTGTCCCGGGTGATGGGAGTGGAGGGGGAGTTGTCTGTGGTTTCTAGGCAGGGTTCAGGTAGTGCCTGTAGGAGTATGTATGTGGGCTTCGTCCAGTGGATTATGGGCCAGCAAGAAGACGGTAAGGACAGTTTGACCCAGCAGGTGGAGCCAGAGACTCACTGGCCTGAGCTCAGGGTCCTCATACTGGTGGTAGGTCTCTGATACATTTCTCCCATGTCTTTAATAATCTCAACACCCTCATTTCTCTGTCTCCCTCTCTCTTTTTAGGTCAGTGCTGAGTGGAAACCAGTTGGCAGCACTTCCGGCATGCAAACTAGTGTAGAGACAAGCAGTCTCCTAAAGGTACACACACACACACACACACACACAAAAGTTATATTAATAACCCTTACCCTTAACCCTTGCGCTCTCCCCGTCAGCACCGGGCAGACGCTGTGGTCCCAGCCAGGATGAAGGAGATGATTGAGGCTGTACATAAGAGGAACTTTACTGTGTTTGCTGAGTTGACCATGAAGGACAGCATCCAGTTCCATGCCACCTGTCTGGACACCTACCCACCCATCTTCTACCTCAACGACGTGTCGCACCGCATCATCAACCTTGTGCACCGCTATAACCACCACTACAGGGAAACAAAGGTGAGCACCATCAGGGAGTTCGATCTTTCTTTTAGTCATATGGAACATTGACAGTTCTACAAGGGGTCTAAGCTAAGAAGCAGAACAAGGTGCAGTAATTGTTGATATTCTGAGATGATGAAAGAGATATGAAACTGGTAGTATTTTTACAGTTCAAGAGGGACAGAAAATGTGTTAACAAGCCCAAGTATAGATGTGGTAAATAAGTCAATGGAACTTGACCAAAACAATGGAAATGCCATGTAAAGATCCAGAATCTCCTCGTTGCCCCGAAGCAGAATTAGCCTACATGTAGGCTATTGTTTATGTGTATTTCACACTATGTTGAGGTAAAAATCGGGAGTATAATGCTTGTATTGATGTCAACCTCAATACATGTTCAACTACATTACAGTTAAAAAAACACACACACATAGGCACATATACATAGGCATCACCCTCCAGGTCCTATAAACACACACATTATTTATGGATCTGCTTCATTTTGATGTGATATTAAGTTGGTTTGTCTGAGTAATTATTTCTGATTTGTGTAAAAGGCTGGACCTGGACCTTGTGTGGTGGAGGACCCTAGTGAACATCTGCTTGGATCTGATGGGCTGCCCAAGAAGGGTGCAAGATACAAGGCAGCCTCCCATCTGGGCAGAGGCAGAACTCTTTGGTGAAAAGAAAGACTAGACATATTAACAATCAACAATTCCAATTCAATCAATTGGATATGCATAGACGTAGTCATTAAAGAGGCAATCTGCAGTTGCTATATCCATTTTTGGACTTACAAATGAATTATATGTAACCATTTGATTATTGAAGAATATGACTTTTATAAATATCTCATGAGCTTAGTGAAGCTGTCATACCCTATCAGAACTCAAAATATAAGCTTGTTTTACCGCAATGTTTATAAACAACGTAAATGTAAACAAACACTCAAAACATATAATATATAATTTTGATTTAATGGATGGTCATAGCTCTGTATCATTTTGAGAGTGGTTACATTTCTCCAGCCCCATCCCTCAGCTTTTTGCCAAAACTAAAGATTGCCTCTAACTGGAGCGAAACAACCACACACGTTGAATACCTCAAACACTGTTGACTAGTGCTTCATTCGGACACCTTTCTTATTGCAAGTTTGTATTACATGTTTTGTCATGTTAAAGATGAGGGGATGCCTTGTGAGAATGATCAGAAATGTTCTAGTACTGTAGAAAACCATTTCAAATGTATCTATTTTGATTTTCTAAGTAGATTATGAACATTTTATTAAAGTATAATGGTTTAACAGTCACCTTTAGAGTGAGTGAATCATAAGACAATCTAATGTAAATTGTTATAACTTAAAAAGGATTATAAATTACAGTATTGAGAACAATTTCGGTGCTTTAGTTTAAGAGCTGCATATATAGCCTATATGATATATTATGGGCGGCAGGTAGCCTAGCAGTTAGAGCGTTGGGCCAGTAACCGAAGGGTTGCTGGTTCTAATACCCGAGCTGACAAGGTGAAAAACCTGTTGATGTGTCCTTGAGCAAGGCACTTAACCCTAATTTGCTCCAGGGTCGCCGTACTACTATGGCTGACCCTGTAGGTAGGCCGTCATTGTAAATAAGAATTTGTTCTTAACTGACTTGCCTAGGTTAAATAAATATATTCAGAGATGGCACCACCACAGATCCCAGAGTGGTGGGGACATGTTTTATCTCCTGATGGTAACAAGGTAAAACTACAAAAGCTCTACAACCTAGTTGTATCAGGGACCTTAATGGTTGCCCTATTGCCTGTGGCAAGTGAACTGAGCAGTCGGGCAAGTTGAGTCTGCTCTAAAGTTGCCCCAGCTAAAAATGTTTTACTGAAAACAACGAAATTGGTAGGAATTCCAATAGGTGTAACCTAAAACTGATCTTTCTGGTTCATCGCCCATTGTTTAAATCCTGTGCTCCCCTCCCACAGCACTACCCAGCTGATTCAAATAACTAACTCCTCATCAAGCTTTGATTATTTCAATCTGCTGTGTAGTGCTAGGGCAAAAAACAAAATGTGCACCCAGTGGGGGGCCCAGGACCGAGTTTCGGAAACTCTGGTTTAAGTGAAGATGGACAATTTATGTCAGCTGGGCAAGTTGAGCCTGCTCTACATTACAACAGCTGAACGTTTCCCGCTTGACCAAATCATGTCCGGCAGCAAAGTTAGTTAAAGCAAAGATTATGGATATACTGTATCTCTCCCCTAACAATGGAGTCGTTGTCCATTGGTGGATACATCTCATTATTTACAATTTTTCTTTTTTAATATATATTCGATGAGGGTTGTTGACGTCAACCTCCTTTATTCAATGGGGAGGGATGCTACTAGCCTAATTATACATAGACATCTCGAGACAACTTTGATATAAAGTTGCCGGGATGTCACGTGTCCTACTTATATCAGTACACTCGTAACAACTTAAGAATTACGAAACTTCTATTCGATCAAATAAACCTCATGTAGTAAATAAGCCATTATATAGTTTGTTGACCAAATTCTACAATCTCATTGACAAAGTCACCTGCTTGTAGAAGACAGATTTTGGCCGAGTTTGGCCTCTCGCTTCGCCTCTTCCTCTGGTTAAGGGTTACTCCTCCCACAACACTTTTGCCTATCGCTCCGCTCATAAGTTACGAGACGGAGGGCGGCTACCACCCACATTTGTTCGTCCAATAATAATACATTTTCACATTCCATAATAATCGAACGTGACAACTGCGATCAATTGGATAACTGCCGAGCACAGAGAGGGGTTCTGTTGGTCCGAACGGAGACAGCATGGGGAAAATAGAATGGGCTATGTGGGCCAATGAACAGGCTCTGGCAGCGGGTCTCAGTGAGTAGAGAACCTTTGCCAAGTTTAGACATCTTAGTTTGGTATTTGTATTATGGTGTCTGTTCGAGGAATAGGTCATTCCATTAGTTTTTTATTACTGTATAAGAATATCAGTCATGACAGTATATTGGTAGTGAGAACATATTTGTCAAAAGAAAACAAATATCTGTATAAAATACTCAATCAAATCAATTTGGGAAAAAAGTGTAGTTATTTGGTTCTTGGCACATTTCGATTGGAAAGTGACAGTATATATATAAAAAAAGTGTCAATCTGTGACTTGCAGGAACTGTTTTGATAAACGAAAAATATTTTATTCTTCCTACTTCCTTATTTCAGTTCTTCTTACTGGTGGCATAGTGGGGGTGGCCGGCCAGTTCAGGGACTGGGAGTTTGCTGCTTATGCTATGTATCCTTTCACTGGAGCTGTCTCTTACAGTATAATTCCATGCAAAAAATTTTATCAATTGTCATTAAATGCTTATTTACCATTGACATGTCACAAGGAAATGTTTGTTGATAAACTATGGATAGATGTGGTAGATGTTTATAATGCATCTTATTTGTGCATTTATGTCCAGATGAAACACAAAAGTATATTTGCATTTTATAGTGAGGTAAATGTGTGCCTGTTGTTGTTGAGTAACCTTGACTGGTGTGCCCAGAGCTGCAGGGGTGTTTGTCTGTCTACTAGAGTACCCAAGGGGCAAGAGGAACAAGGGCACTAGCATAGAAAGGACGTGAGTACCCATGTACACATACCAAGCTAACGTTTCTGTAAAGTCACTCTAACAGTGATGCAACAGATATGTTTCCACCAGTTGAAAGCAAGTCATATGCAAGTCGTCATCACTGCAAGTTTGAAAGTTCACGATAAATAACTCATAATATTGTGATTCTTCCAGGGGTCAGTACAGCTTTACTGTCTGTGTGAAGTCATTTGGCCCACTGACCAGGAACTACTATGTCAGAGCGTTTCTACATGCAGCGTGAGTACGCTGTGTCAGTCTAGTCAGATCTCTTGGCTGAGACTACATTCTTTCCCTTCACTGTCTCCTTCCAGCTGTAACAAAGACAGGTTGTGTCATTGTGCACACTCATTCCCCGACACCATCTTCATTGTTTAAATCACATTGCCTGTTATCAGTGCCTTGCCTTTGTAACACTATTTTTTTCTCTCTCTCTCTGTCACTGTCTCTGTCTCTGTCTCTCTCTCTCTGTCTCTCTCTCTCTGTCTCTCTGTGTGTGTTTTAAAGGATCTGCGTTCCTGGTGGTTTCATCCTTGCAACTGTTCTTGGCTGTGTCTGCCTCGGCATAGCTAGTCTCATCTACCTTGCAGTTAGTATTTCAAGTATTTGTTCCAAGACAGTAAACGTTGAGTATTTGTTTAACCATTTATTAGAAGATCACAATACATGCAGTACATTAGTTTAGGTGTTGGGCTCCGTTCCTTCGGGGTAGCTCACTGCCATAGCATAGATCATTTAAGATATAATAATAACAGGCAATGAACAAGTTTTGCTATACCAATCTCCCTGACTGAAACAAAAGCAGTCCAAACAGGTGGAGGCTGGGGTGGGTGTTGGGAAAACAGAAAACAGACTTGCATGGCGAGTAATGCATGTTACAGCATTAGCATGTCACCAAGAACACCAGTGCATAGCTTGCGCACGGCAGCCATCACTGAATGTGTGTGCAAACCTGGTCGACTAAATAAACCCCCAATTTTAAGGTGGTGTGATAAATCGAATTGTTGCAATATCAGCTGATGCTATCAGTTGATGCAACACTCAGGTTTCCTGTATGAACCGGCTGCGCTTGATTTACAAGGAAGTGTGTGTTTGCCCTCTAGTATTTGTTTTAGCTAGTTAAGAAATCAAGGCTGTCAGGGGAGTGACTTGACTGTTATCACCTATTGTTGTAGGGAATTCACTGCATGCATGTTTAACAGTCACTAGAGCAACACATTTATCTATGTTAATTGAGGGAGCCTGAATGATATTTTTGTCTTCCAGGCGGCCATCCGAGGGGAGCAGTGGGAGCCCATCCTGCCCAGGGAAGAGAGTGCCCGCAAGCCGGTGGGAGAGAGCATCAAGCTTCCTCCCCAGAACCCTCCACCACGCCCACCTGCAGAGATGCGCAGGAAACGGGCAGAGGACCTGGAGGAGGCTGCCTATGTCAACCCCATCACTGTCACTGCCAACGATGACTAGATCCCCCTTACTGTCCTTCCCTCAGGCCTGTAGGCTAAGCTCACACAGGTTAGCTTATGGTTCCACTGAGCCCCAACCAAAACAGATCTACAGTGGAGCACCACACAGGCCATGCTCACTCCTGACAGCCATTGGCTGAGGGCCGAATCCTAAATTGAGATAGATATGCTTGCATAACTTAGACTTTTGTGTAAATTGGGCATTGGCATCAATGGGGATTTTTTATGGACTGGTATCAAGTTAGGCATCAGGCCTCGGAGACTAGAGGGTTGTGGAGAGGGCACACTGCTACTGATGTTTGATATATAAGGGATTGTATTGAAGTGAGATGTTGCTGTGCCTTATGGATCTTTAGATACTACTTTTACAAAAGGTTTGTGTTCTATATCTCTGCACCGCCTGCCACAACTCTTTTAGTTACAATGATTTTGGTCACCCAATAGGCTTAGGAATGTAAATGGCAAAGTTTGTATTCTTGATGTGATGGTAAGTTATTTTGTGAGTAATTGGATGAATAGATGTGAATGAGAATCAACCACATTTACTGGCACAGACCTAATGAAATGGTTTTGAAAGGGAATGAAGCACTATGTATACGTTGTATCCTCAGAATATACTGTGTTCTTTTACACTGGAATGTTAATAGTTTATAAGCAAGCACTGTTTTGCTTTATCTCTTTCTCGTTTTGGCCAGTTTACTATGTCAGTGGCCAACTAGCTGGATGTTTGACAGTTCTCTATTCACCACTCTACAAAATAATGTATGTCCATGTTTTATGCTTGTTATGTTTTTGATACAATCTGAAAATAAACAGTTATTCTAGTTATTTCATATTTGCACGTTTACCATGTAACCACAATTAATGGTTGTGTCTGTTTCATCTTTGATGATCTGTGGGTTTGGAATGACAATTACGTGTCATGTCTAAAGTTTTACATTTCCTCTTTTCGAATAGATCATTTGAACCCTATGTATTTCACTGTTCCTTCTCACAGTGCAACACACAACGAGGCTAACACACTTTATTACGACACATTGGAAATTCCTGCACTATTCAGATAATACACAGCCACAGCGATGTCATGAAGTATTTATAACAGATTAACATTTAGAGGTGCCCACTGTCTGTTTATATACCCTAATTACATTTCCAGAGGTTGTGACATACACAAAAATCTATTTCCTCCATATGAAGCACCTTCTTCATTCCTATGGTCACAGTTGACCTTTACCTCAAGAATGAGGAATACAATGTGTGTTTTCTTGAGTATTCTGGGTTTGTCAACCATTACATCATAACAGTTGCAGGAACAGGTGCAACTTCCTTATTGGTTTATCTGTGTTATACTCAGTCTAATGTATTAGTTATAATGGGCATTCCTTGACACCATAACACAAAAGGTATTGATAGACCCAGGGCAACCCTGGTTTACAACATAAATATGCATTGTTCATAGGCTTTGAAACCATTAAGTGGCTTTACAGCAACAACCTTGGTAGTGGTTGCTGCTCCTCCTGCATGCAAATAATAGTTGAAATGTTGAAAGTCGTTAGTTCCCTTTTGTGTGAGCTAATTTCAGGCATTTTCAGAGCCTTTGTCCTAACGCACTACTGCCTCCTAGTGGTACAAAGGTAAACGGCAACGAACTGTGATTATCAAAACGAAAATAGTTAGCCTGCACTAAAATTGTCTACATGGAGCACCCGTAGAATAAGCTATTTGGCATGCGAATTTTTCTCTCATGTTGTTTATGGCTGGAGTTGGGTCAAATCCCAGCTGAACCATAACCCATCTTCGTGACAAGATGTCGAGCCGTGCTCTGCGGAGGTTGAAGGGGAAACAGCGGGGGCAGGAGGCCCTCGACCTCGGGGATCTTGTCCCAGGTGAAGGGCCAGAGCCAGAGGAACAGGCTGCGGATGTTGAGGAAGAAGAGGAACTGGATGAAGCTATTCTCCAGCCTGATAAGAGCAGCAGCAGAAAAGCTAAGAAGAATAAGAAAAACTTGAGCAACATTTACGAACTGGTAGTTTCTCTTTTTCTAACACACATTGCAAAATACATTTCTTGCTAACTGCCACGTAGCTCCACCACCGAGGCTACATAACTTTGTGACATAGCTAGCTAGCTTGTTATGCTAGTCGATTAAATTAGCAGCTGGACACATTGAAATGTGCAGACAGTGTCAACAAATCAAACCAACATTATACTGACTAACCGATTTTGCCTGGCCAGACAGAGCTCATATAGTACATCCCCTTGTCTTGACCATATTAATGTCGCTAGGATGGGTTGGAATCCCAATGGCTCCCGCAAGAAATCAAGGCAGAGGCTAACCAAAGATGAATTAAAACGATGTGCAATGTAGAGATTTAGTCTCTGATATACAACCTTAACCTGGGCCTTTCCCTCCTTCTTTAATGGAACCACATCGCTGCAGATATGTGACGCAGAGAATGAAGCAGAGAAAGCTACGACTGATGAAGACACAGTGAAGCCAGAAGAACAGAATGGTGATGAAGGCAAGGAGAAGAGTGAAAGCTGCAAAACAGAGAAGAGAGACGCACAGCCTGAGACAGTTGCTGCAAAGGTAAGGAGAGCGACACAGACACCCTTGGTACGCTGTAGCCTCCACAGGATTATGAGATATTGTGAACCCCTTCCACTTAAATTTTGTTGTTAGTATGCATGATTGATCTGGTCGGAATGTTTTGAAGAGTTTTTATTTTCTTCTGACGTCAGCCTGAGTCCGGAGATAAAGCGAACAAGAAGAAGAGGAAGAAGAAGAAGAAAAAGAACACTACAGGAGATAAACAGGTATACAGCCCATATTGACAAGTCACTTACACATGTCCCCCAATGTGAGGGCACTGTGCACATTTCCAAAAATAATAGTCACCGTTGCCATATTTACCACTTGCTTTAGCAGCATTTCATTGCATTTTGAGGCTATGGGGGTGCTGCCCTGATGCCGTCTCACTCAGTCACATAGGCTGCTCTGTCTTATATTTGACTGTTATGTGTGATCGTCAGGAGGTCGCTGGGGATGACATTGATGCGTTGCTGGAGAGCATAGAGCAGTCTAATGGACTGACCCTGCAGAGTGAAGGCTGTGGAGGCTCAGACAACAGGCCTGTACTCTACGTGGAACACAGGTGAGTAGGTCCACAGCACAGCAGCCAATCAGACAAGGAGGACTCTCAGTGGGGTAACGTCATCGAATCAGAATACACAGAATTTATGGGAGTCATTTGTCAGTGATAGATTTTAGTGGAACTTACCCTCTTTTGTTTGTTAGGAATCTGAATCCTGAGACGGAGTTGAAGAGATACTTTGGAGCTCGAGCAGTTCTTGGAGATCAAAGGTAAGATCTGCTCTTCACAGAACTCCTAATCTGTGGGACTACTACTACTACTACTAAAATGTACAGTATAAGCCCATCTATTCATTCTTTCCTCAGACCTCGTCAGAGACAGAGACAGTTCCATCGCAGCACTTGGATGACCATCCCTAAAGACACCTGGCCACGCTTCAGTCGCCCAGGTCAGACCTACTCTCAACCTCTCACACTCAGCATCGCTCAGAATGCTGAAAGCCTTGTGAATACATACTATTTATGCAACATTTCACAGATATTTTTTTTTGTGTGAATGTAATTAAGTACCTCCCATGACAGTCACAAAACAGAAGATAATTTCCACATACTAGGGCTGTCCCTGACCAAAACAATTATTGGTCGACCAAGAGTCGTCTGTCAATTGGTCAAAATGTTTAAACATAGGCACATCCTATGTGTTTGAATCAAATCAACTAAATGCACCGAGATTGACTGATGCTTTAAGCAAACTGTTTGAAGACACACAAATTACTATAGAGAATCCGACCACAATTGATTTGATTGTGCCTCCTGGCTCAGACTGTGCTGTGTTACAAAAAAAGACGGTGAGTGACTGTGTGACTAGCACCCGTTGTCTCGCTCTCCTCCCTGCTGCAGCAACCACCACACATCAACATTTCTGTAGATGTATATGGATCATTTATAAAGCCAGGCACATTTAACAGTTAGGCTATTGATTATAGACCTAATTATGTTGGGGTTTCCTCCTCATTTGTCTTAGACAATTAAGGCAAGGCCTGTTTTTTTGTTTCCTAACTCTGCTGCTGCCTCTGTCTCATTGTTCTCAACACCAATATGCTGGTTAACTTTGCCATTAGCAACATTATCTAGGAAAGGGTGCCAATTTAACAGCGCACTGACGTGTTTCAAAACCGCGGACAGCGACCGCTGTCCAACGCAGGAGAAAGCGCATTTGTTATAAAATAAGATCATTTTTTTATTTGTGTTGCACCATTGTTCTTACATATTATAACCATATATATATAACCTCTAGTTTTTCATGTCGTGATCTAGAATCTTAGTTAGGATTTATTAGGATCTAGAATCATGCATACAGGTTGTCCTAGATAATTGAGACATGTATCATGGCTTTGTTAATCAATCTCCAGTTATATTTCTGAATGTCAAATGAAATGTTTTATGAACTGCTGTCATCGATTAGCCTAGTTATGATGACCCTTGACCCCTGAGACCGTGGGTGAACCCTTACCACAATGTTGTTGGGATCCATGGACTCCACTGAGTCCAGGAACTTGTATTATTTCATTACCGTTCAGAAATTAATAATAAAAAATATAAAAAAGTTTGACTTTTTTGGTTTGGGGCACCCCTGCCTTGTGGGTGTGTGTGCTACTCCACTGCTTTTAACTATCATTTAAGTATAACTATAAGGAATCTAAGATGTGTCAAATAAATTATATCCAGCTCAAGGCTCTAGCTACGCATTTGGTTTGCTAAGTGGCTAGATGTCAAGATCAAGCTTCTTGGTTACGTCAGAGACGTTCAAACCCCTCCTGGATCAAGATCCCTGTTGCCTAAATGGTTTTGTGTGTAAAAAAAAAAAAAAAAAAAAAGAAAAGATCTATTTATTTATTCATATTTTAAATAGCGCCCCTTATGTGCATTTAGATTAATACCGTATACCCCGATATGGTACAGAAACGGTATGAAAATCTGGATACCGCCCACCCTACAAAACAAAACATCACAACAGAACAATAGTCTACATCATAAATAAATCAATACATCACAACAAACATTGTGTACTATACAAATTCACACTGCTCCACCATCTCTAAAATGTACAATGTGTGTGTCTCTTCACAGTCCGCGTTGTGCCGTGAGGTGTTGTTTAATCTTTTTCTAATCCGGTTTTACTGCTAGATTGGGTTACCTGATATGGAAGAGTTCCATGTAGTATTGGCTCTATGAAGTACTGTGCGTTTCCCAACCTCTGTTCTGGCCGTAAGGCAGGACTACAACCTTGTTCCTGGAGAGCTACCGTCCTGTAGGTTTTCACTCCAACCCTAATCTAGCACACCTGATTCAAATAATTAGCTGGTTGATAAGCTGAACCAGTTTAGTTACAACTGGGGTTGAAGCGAAAACCTACAGGAGGGAAGCTCTCCATGAACAGGGTTGTGGACCCTTTCCTTAGGGACGGTGAAGAGACCCCTGGTGGCATGTCTTGTAGGGTATGTATGGGTGTCTGAGCTTGTGTTAGCTATTTCAACAGACAGTTTGGTGCTTTCAACACGTCAATACCTCTCACAAAGACAAGTATTGATGCAGTCAGTCTCTGTGTAGTGTACATTTTACGGGCCAGCCACACTATAGCTCCAGACTCCAGTATAGCTCCAGACTCCAGTATAGCTCCAGTTCTATGAAATACACTTTGATATGCCAGCTTCTATTTATTAGGATTTAATCAATTATGATAAATGTAATCCCCATCTCCTCGGGCTGGCGCCTCAGTGTTGAGCAACAAGGCGACAGTGTCTCTCCATTCTCACAAATTCTAAATTCTCATCGGCGTGACACTAAGAATCTTGGTTCAGTTTGGGTAGCATATAACCAATCAAGAGCAGCAGCAGGAAAAAAGTATATGTTAACAGCAGTGGGCAGCCTGAAGCCATGTTGACAGAGACAGCTTTTCTGGTTAGGATCACACCAAAGGCTATGTTCTGTGGCTTTGAACTTTGCCCTATGACCTCTTGTTAAAAAAAATAGCTCAAACACCACGTATCATTAATCAAATGCTGCCTAGTCCTCAGGCTCAAAGACTCTATTGATGTTTGTTAAAGACTCCCTTGATGTTTGGGTCCATAGTGCCCCTGGTGTTGTGCGATACTGGGCTGTTTAACTCAGAGATGAGGTTGGAGAAGAATCAGGGTCTCTTTTATGTCAGTGTTAGCTACTCCTCAGGGTGTCAATGCTCCCCAAACTGCAATCGCCTGACTGGAGATTTGGTCTGGGAAATATCAATTCCCTCCCAAAATATAGATGGGTGATTTTATCTTTTACCTCCCACTTTTTGAGTAGTCTCAATGCCTTATGTGGTACACCATGACTAGTGTGTCACCATACAATGTTTCTCTCTGAATCCACTTCTCCTTAGTCCAAAGTGTGTTAATTCAAATTCTATGGTGCTATACTGGGCATGGAATTAATGGGACAGATCGCAATTTTTATTCCACTTAAATATCTACAGTGCATTCGTAAAGTATTCAGACCCCTTGACTTTTTCCACATTTTGTTACATTACAGCCTTATTCTAAAATGTATTAAATACATTTTTGTTCCTCATCAATCTACACACAATACCCCATAATGACAAAGCGAAAACAGATTTTTAGAAATGTATTCAAAATAAAAAACAGATACCTTATTTACATACAGTTTACGTTTACATACACCTTAGCCAAATACATTTAAACCTAGTAAAAATGTCCTGTCTTAGGTCAGTTAGGATCACCCCTTTATTTTAAGAATGTGAAATGATTTATTTCAGCTTTTATTTCTTTCATCACATTCCCAGTGGGTCAGAAGTTTACATACACTCAATTAGTATTTGGTAGCATTGCCTTTTAAATTGTTTAACTTGGGTCAAATGTTTTGGGTAGCCTTCCACAAGCTTCCCACAATAAGTTGGGTGAATTTTGGCCCATTCCTCCTGACAGAACTGGTGTAACTGAGTAAGGTTTGTAGGCCTCCTTGCTCGCACACACTTTTTCAGTTCTGCCCACACATTTTCTATAGGATTGAGGTCAGGGCTTTGTGATGGCCACTCCAATACCTTGACTTTGTTGTTCTTAAGCCATTTTGCCACACCTTTGGAAGTATGCTTGGGGTCATTGTCCATTTGGAAGACCCATTTGTGACCAAGCTTTAACTTCCTGACTGATGTCTTGAGATGTTGCTTCAATATATCCTCATAATTTTCCTTCTTCATGATGCCATCTATTTTGTGAAGTGCACCAGTCCCTCCTGCAGCAAAGCGCCCCCACAACATGATGCTGCCACCCCCGTTCTTCACGATTGGGATGGTGTTCTTCGGCTTGCAAGCCTCCCCCTTTTTCCTCCAAACATAACAATGGTCATTATGGCCGAACAGTTCTAATTTTGTTTCATCAGACCAGAGGACATTTCTTCAGAAAGTACAATCTTTGTCCCCATGTGAAGTTGCACACCGTAGTCTGGCTTTTTTATGTCGGTTTTGGAGCAGTGGCTTCTTCCTTGCTAAGTGGCCTTTTAGGTTATGTCGATATAGGACTCTTTTTACTGTGGATGTAGATACTTTTGTACCTGTTTCCTCCAGCATATTCACAAGGTCCTTTTGATGTTGTTCTGGGATTGATTTGCACTTTTCGCACCAAAGTACGTTCATCTCTAGGAGACAGAATGCGTCTCCTTCCTGTGTGGCTCAGTTGGTAGAGCATGGCACTTGCAATGCCAGATTTGTGGGTTCCATTCCCACGGGGGGACCAGTACGAATATATATGAAAATGTATGCACTCGCTACTGTAAGTCGCTCTGGATAAGATCGTCACCTAAATTACTAAAATGTAAATGTAATGACTGACGGGGCGCTCTATTGAAGCCACCGCGCAGCCATCTTGGTACTCCTCCTCAATTGTAAGAAAGATTTTGGACGCTATAGAAATGCATTTATTAATGTCTACATTTTGTTTTTGACACTTATTCTAATACAGACACTTAAATGCATACTTTTAAATTATATTATGTGAGCTAAACTAAATATATAAAAACATTTTCCATAAAGTATTTTTTTTAGGGGGTACTAATGTTACTGTCGCCACTTCAAAAACAAAATATTTAAATACATATCATTTTGTCCTTACATTTAATCAAAATATTGTAGAATTCCATTCATTCCTATGGAGGACTGCTCCTACTATGGAATGCCAATATGGCCGACTCGTGGCTTCAAAGCCTCTGAATGGGCAATACATAGCGTCACCAATCCAGGGTTTATATACGTCATTGCATGTAACTCACATAGAATAATGCTGTCTGTAATATACCCTCAGGTATCTCAATGACCCTACTGGAGTCCAGGGATGGTCTACAGTACTTCACCTTCGAGCACAGCCGGGACTACCAGCAGATTCAGTTCAAGTTCCTGGACTCAGTGGAGTCCATGGATCCCAACAACATTGTGGTAAGGGTTCACCCACGGTGTCAAGGGTCATCATAACTAGGCTAATCGATGGGACCGCAGTTCATAAAAATCTTTCATATGACATTCAGAAATATAACTGGAGATTCATTAGCAAAGCCGTGATACATGTCTCAAATATCTAGGACAACCTGTATGCATGATTCTAGATCCTAACTAAGATTCTAGATCACGACATGAAAAACTAGAGGTTAATACATTAGAAATGTCAGGTTTAGGACATACAGTACATGTTTTCTAATGTTTAGACAAATGGTGGTCCCTGGCCCCCCCCCCCCCCCACACTCTCCCTCTGTCTCCCCAATCCTCACGCTGTCTACCCCACCCTCCCCCTGTCCCCCTCACCCCTCCCCAGGCCCTGCTCCAGATGAACCCCTACCACATTGACTCCCTGCTGCAGCTCTCTGATGTCTGCCGCATACAGGAGGACCAGGAGATGGCCAGGGACCTCATTGGTGAGTATCAGGGACCTTATTGGTGAGTGGGACTCCTGTCTTTGCTCTGATTGGCAAGGAGGGTCATACTCAAAGCTCTGATTTGGTGAGTTGGGGATCCTCTCTGCAGCTCAATGTTTGTAAATGTGTCATGAGACCCCTTTGGTACAGTGGGGAGAACAGGTATTTGATACACTGCCGATTTTGCAGGTTTTCCTACTTACAAAGCATGTAGAGGTCTGTAATTTTTATCATAGGTACACTTCAACTGTGAGAGACGGAATCTAAAAATCCAGAAAATCACATTGTATGATTTTTAAGTAATTAATTTGCATTTTATTGCATGACATACAGTGGGGAGAACAAGTATTTGATACACTGCCGATTTTGCAGGTTTTCCTACTTACAAAGCATGTTGAAGTCTGTAATTTTTATCATAGGTACTCTTCAACTGTGAGTGACGGAATCTAAAACAAAAATCCAGAAAATCACATTGTATGATTTTTAAGTAATTAATTTGCATTTTATTGCATGACATAAGTATTTGATACATCAGAAAAGCAGAACTTAATATTTGGTATAGAAACCTTTGTTTGCAATTACAGAGATCATACGTTTCCTGTAGTTCTTGACCAGGTTTGCACACACTGCAGCAGGGGTTTTGGCCCACTCCTCCATACAGATCCTTCAGGTTTCGGGGCTGTCACTGGGCAATACGGACTTTCAGCTCCCTCCAAAGATTTTCTATTGGGTTCAGGTCTGGAGACTGGCTAGGCCACTCCAGGACCTTGAGATGCTTCTTACGGAGCTACTCCTTAGTTGCCCTGGCTGTGTGTTTCGGGTCGTTGTCATGCTGGAAGACCCAGCCTCAATGCTCTTACTGAGGGAAGGAGGTTGTTGGCCAAGATCTCGCGATACATGGCCCCATCCATCCTCCACTCAATACGGTGCAGTCGTCCTGTCCCCTTTGCAGAAAAGCATCCCCAAAGAATGATGTTTCCACCTCCATGCTTCACGGTTGGGATGGTGTTCTTGGGGTTGTACTCATCCTTCTTTTTCCTCCAAACACGGCGACTGGAGTTTAGACCAAAAAGCTCTATTTTTGTCTCATCAGACCACATGACCTTCTCCCATTCCTCCTCTGGATCATCCAGATGGTCATTGGCAAACTTCAGATGGGCCTGGACATGCGCTGGCTTGAGCAGGGGGACCTTGCGTGCGCTGCAGGATTTTAATCCATGACGGCGCAGTGTGTTACTAATGGTTTTCTTTGAGACTGTGGTCCCAGCTCTCTTCAGGTCATTGACCAGGTCCTGCCGTGTAGTTCTGGGCTGATCCCTCACCTTCCTCATGATCATTGATGCTCCACGAGGTGAGATCTTGCATGGTGCCCCAGACCAAGGGAGGTTGACCGTCATCTTGAACTTCTTCCATTTTCTAATAATTGCGCCAACAGTTGTTGCCTTCTCACCAAGCTGCTTGCCTATTGTCCTGTAGCCCATCCCAGCCTTGTGCAGGTCTACAATTTTATCCCTGATGTCCTTACACAGCTGTTTGATTGAGTGTGTGGAGTCCGTTTGATTGAGTGTGTGGACAGGTGTCTTTTATACAGGTAACAAGTTCAAACAGGTGCAGTTAATACAGGTAATGAGTGGAGAACAGGAGGGCTTCTTAAAGAAAAACTAGCAGGTCTGTGAGAGACGGAATTCTTACTGGTTGGTAGGTGATCAAATACTTATGTCATGCAATAAAATACAAATTAATTATTTAAAAAGCATACAATGTGATTTTCTGGATTTTTGTTTTAGATTCTGTCTCTCACAGTTGAGGAGTACCTTTGATAAAAATTACAGACCTCTACATGCTTTGTAAGTAGGAAAACCTGCAAAATTGGCAGTGTATCAAATACTTGTTCTCCCCACTGTAAGTATTTGATACATCAGAAAAAAATAACTTAATATTTGGTACAGAAACCTTTGTTTGCAATTACAGAGATCATACGTTTCCTGTAGTTCTTGACCAGGTTTTCACACACTGCAGCAGGGATTTTGGCCCACTCCTCCATACAGATCCTTCACGTTTCGGGGCTGTCGCTGGGCAATACGGACTTTCAGCTCCCTCCAAAGATTTTCTATTGGGTTCAGGTCTGGAGACTGGCTAGGCCACTCCAGGACCTTGAGATGCTTTTTAGTTGCCCTGGCTGTGTGTTTCGGGTCGTTGTCATGCTGGAAGACCCAGCCACTACCCATCTTCAATGCTCTTACTGAGGGAAGGAGGTTGTTGGCCAAGATCTCGCGATACATGGCCCCATCCATCCTCCCCTCAATATGGTGCAGTCGTCCTGTCCCCTTTGCAGAAAAGCATCCCCAAAGAATGATCTTTCCACCTCCATACTTCACGGTTGGGATGGTGTTCTTGGCGTTGTACTCATCCTTCTTCTTCCTCCAAACACGCCATGACGGCGTAGTGTGTTACTAATGGTTTTCTTTGAGACTGTGGTCCCAGCTCTCTTCAGGTCATTGACCAGGTCCTGCCGTGTAGTTCTGGGCTGATCCCTCACCTTCCTCATTATCATTGATGCACCATGAGGTGAGATCTTGCATGGTGCCCCAGACCGAGGGAGATTGACCGTCATCTTGAACTTCTTCCATTTTCTAATAATTGCGCCAACAGTTGTTGCCTTCTCACCAAGCTGCTTGCCTATTGTCCTGTAGTCCATCCCAGCCTTGTGCAGGTCTACAATTTTATCCCTGATGTCCTTACACAGCTCTCTGGTCTTGGCCATTGTGGAGAGGTTGGAGTCTGTTTGAGTGTGTAACGAGTTCAAACAGGTGCAGTTAATACAGGTAATGAGTGGAGAACAGGAGGGCTTCTTAAAGAAAAACTAACAGGTCTTTGAGAGCCGGAATTCTTACTGGTTGGTAGGTGATCAAAAACTTATGTCATGCAATAAAATGCAAATTAATTATTTAAAAATCATACAATGTGATCTTCTGGATTTTTGTTTTAGATTCCGTCTCTCACAGTTGAAGTGTACCTATGATAAAAATTACAGACTTCTACATGCTTTGTAAGTGGGAAAACCTGCAAAATCGGCAGTGTATCAAATACTTGTTCTCCCCACTGTATGTTTCCTTGGAACCATATACAATTTAATCTAGGTCCCAGATAAATTGTTGGAATAAGTTTATGCAACATTATTCTTCATAAATGTCGGTGTCCTCTGGTACATGTTTAAACAGTACATGTTTAATAGGTTATTTGATACAGAGTAGCTATACCACACACTGCTGTAGTATGTAATATATTACCTTATGCCAGGGTTTCTTAAACTATGGTTTGGGACCTAAAGTGGCCCCTGAGCATGTGAGTGGTGGGTCGCGAGTTATGAGTAAACATTTATAATCACACACTATTTATTCTTAATTTGGGTGGTTTGAGGGCAGTACATTTGTAATTTGGGTCTCGAGCTGAAAAAGCTTTAGAACCTCTGCCTTATGCAATTGATCTAGATAAGGTTTAATATTTAAATTGAGTCAGCTGTATCTACTGCATGTTTATTCTCTGAAAAAAAAGAGGACAGGTCAGAACAACAAGGGGCCAGCATGCAAAGTAGCGTATTTCAGATTCCTCAGGTAATGCATTTAGGCAGGAACTGTTACTCCAAGCCTGTCAATACAAGCCTACTAACATCATCTATAGATTAGTTGATAAATACAGTTAAGGTTTTCATCCACAAGTAACTGAATTTAAAATATTTATTGGTTATCTAGCCACGTGTTTACACTGTACACTATACATTCAAACAACCCACTGATTGTTCCGATATAATCACTGAAAGTGCATGTCAAAATTCTTAATGTGTGGTGTAGCCTCTCTCCTCCTGTGTCAGCTGCTCCCGATCATGCTAATGAGGTCCTACTCTAATCAACTCATTACAGCAGCACTGGAAAACATTTTATACAGTTGTATAATCTGAGTTTGCAAGGGCTCAGTACATTGGGATTCTACCAGTGTTTTGACCAATGAGCAAAGCTGCTACCTCTAGGTAGCTAGTTTTGTTGATGTAGTTGTTGTTTGCACTTGACACCAGAACTTGCTAGGGAGAACGTGAGTGGTTTCACTTTAAGCTGTTTTCATGCCTTCCAGCTGAGGGAGACACTTGTTTTTACAAAAGACAACCACAGACAGGTGGAAGGAGCCTGGAGGAGGGTATGGTGATCAACCAGTTGAGAATCACTGAGACTGTTTAGCAACCAGGTAGTGCTGGCTAAAGTTGTTTCAACTTGTCATTGATAAAAGTCTGTGGTGTGTGTGTGTGTGTGTGTTCCAGAACGCGCCCTGTACAGCTTTGAGTGTGCATTCCACCCTGTGTGCAGCCTGACGTCAGGAACCAGCAGACTGGACTACCTGCGACCAGAAAACAGGTTAGATCATAAACCTCTGCTATACAGGTCAATCTACAAACACTGTTAGGCAAGGGCCTTTCTCTTAAATTTACATTGAATATATCATTTTCTAAGGTTTATAATATTAGTCTCTCTTTTGTCTGTATATTTATCCTCTCTGCAGGGCGTTCTACTTGGCGGTTTATAAGCACATGATGTTCCTGGAGAGGAGGGGATGCCCCCGGACAGCCCTGGAGTACTGCAGACTCATCCTGAGGTACATGGGAGACTGTGTGTGCGTGCGTGCGCAGTGTGCACCCCTGGTGTCAGGGGTAGAGGGAAGGCGAGAATCGCATAATGGAAGAAGTACAGCGACGGACTATGTGTTTTATTTATTTGCACAAAAAAGATAATTGAAAGACAAACAGTGCCGATAAAGACAAGACAAAGGTGTGCAGGTGAGGTTGGAAACCCAAGAGGGCTTACATGAACCCCCGCCTAAAAAAAAAGGCTAATACATTTATTTAAATTGACTGATTTCCTTATATAAACGCAGTAAAATTGTTGCATGTTGTGACAGGTGTATAAAATTGAGCACACAGCAATGCAATCTCCATAGACAAAAAATTGTCTGTCCTCAGTTGCAACACTCACTAACAAGTTCCAAACTGCCTCTGGAAGCAACTTCAGCACAATAACTGTTCTTTGGGAGCTTAATGAAATGGGTTTCCATGACAGAGAAGCCGCACACAAGCCTGGCATTGCGTACAAGCAATTTGCAATGCCAAGCGTCGGCTGGAGTGGAGTAAAGCTCACGCCATTGGACTATGGAGCAGTGGAAACGCGTTCTCTGGAGTGATGAATCATGCCAGGAGAACACTACCTGCCCCAATGCATAGTGCCAACTGTAAAGTTTGGTGGAGGAGGAATAATGGTCTGGGGCTATTTTACATGGTTCGGGCTAGGCCCCTTAGTTCCAGTGAAGGGAAATCTTAACACTACACCATACAACGTCATTGTAGATGATTCTATGCTTCCAACTTTTTTTGGCAACAGTTTGGGGAAGGCCCTTTCCTTTTTCAGCATGACAATGTCCCTGTGCCAAAGCGAGGTCCATACAAAAATGGTTTGTCAAGATCGGTGTGGAAGAACTTGACTGGCTTGTACAAAGCCCTGACCTCAACCCCATCGAACAACTTTGGGATGAATTGGAACGGCGACTGCGAGCCAGGCCTAATCGCCCAACGTCGGTGCCAATCTCACTAATGCTCTTGTGGCTGAATGGAAGCAAGTCCCCGCAGCAATGTTCCAACATCTAGTGGAAAGCCTTACCAGAAGAGTGAAGGCTGTTATAGCAGCAAAGGGTGGACTAACTCCATATTAATGCCCGTGATTTGGGAAGGAGATGTTCGAAGAACAGTTGTCCACATACTTTTGGTCATGTAGCCAGGCGCACCGGTTTCAGTGTGTCAAGAACTGCAACTCTGCTGGGTTTTTCCACACTCAACCGTTTCCTGTGTGTATCAAGACTAGTCCACCACCCAAAGGACATCCAGCCAACTTGACACAACTGTGGGAAGCATTGGAGTCAACATGGGCCAGCATCCCTGTGGAACACTTTTGACACCTTGTAAAGTCCATACCCAGACGAATTGAGGCTGTTCTGAGGGCAAAAGGGGGTGTTTTGTACACTCAGTGTATATCTATGATTTCTGTCAAACACTGGCTTCCTCCCCTCATGGTGGTGTGTCTGCTCTATGTAGGCATCCATGGTGGAACACATTGTGACGGCTGTCCCTCTCAGGCCTACTGTGTTATGATCAGGAGGACCTTATCTCTGCTTCAGTAGATGACTGATAGGAATACCAGATGAACAGCCATGCCGCCCGCAGCAGATCTGTCATGTAGCACATATAGGTCCCTGCTTTTTGTTGCGGAAATTGAGGCTTTTACCAGTATTTCCAGCATTATCCACTAGTGTTGATGGAGGTAGAAAATCCTAGGAAATGTAATTGAATTGACACAAGCTGTCTCCAATCAATATCTGACTGGGACTCGAACCCAGGTCCAGTGACTGCCAAGCCAACCCCTTAACCGTTACTCCAAGAGGTCCGAACGTCTTGACGAGCTCGCTAGGTGTTGGGTTAAGGTTGCTTCACTACCCCCTTCTTTCGGGAAAGCGTGTCCCCAAGCTATACCAAGTCTGTCACGTGTACACGCCACTTGGATGGCCTCATGGGCACCATCCCACTAACTGACACCAATGTAGTGAATTTGGAGGGTAGCCCCGACCTGGACTCAAACCCGGATCCACAAACCTGGATCCTTTGACTTGACAGACAATGGATCCATCTTAACAGTTAAGGAGTTGACTTTATAGTCGCTGGATCCGGGTTTGAGTCTGTTGTGGCTACCCCCCGAAATCCATACCATCTATTTCCATGGTTGGTTTCATTGGCTATCCACTTTAACAACCCCCAATTTTTTTAGGATCAGCTTGAGCAAAATAAGGTGTAGAATCACTGATCTACAAATAGTATTCCATGCCAAATAACAGGTTTTGCGGGATTAAGATTTGCAGCGCTATGCCTCCCCTGGCTCAGGCAATTTTTATTTTTTTATTATTTTATTTTTTCTGCCAAACACACATGCACAACCACACATTGATTGATTGGAGACAGTGTCAATTAAATAACATTTCCTAGTATTTTCTACCTGCTGCAACACTAGTAGATAAATCTTGAAATACCAGTAAAAGCACAGTGCTTCCACAGTGCCTCCATTCCCATGATGTATAGTGTCACTGTATTTTGAATCCCCAGGATATTGAGTCTTTCCACCAATGGCACAGATTCTGGTCACGGGTTGTCATGGGTCCGCTGTTAATAAAGAAGCCATTTATTTATTTTCTTTATGTAATGCTTTATTTATAGAGTAGTTATGTAGGCGAAATTGAATGAAGTATTAATTAAAGAAGAGGAGCTGTTGTGTGTTTTTTTTTTTTCCCATCATTTCCTTTTTCTCCCAAGTCTGGACCCAGACAGCGATCCCCTCTGTATGCTACTGCTCATTGACTTCCTCTCCCTGCGCTCACGAGAGTACAATTTCCTCCTCCGGCTATACCAGGATTGGGAGGTGAGACGAGTGTGTGTGTGTAAGATTTTCTATGTGTGTGACCTCATACCAATTTGTGTCAGATTTGTGTGAGTGTATTGTGTGTTTCCCAGGTGCACAGGAACCTGTCCCAGTTGCCAAACTTTGCCTTCTCTGTGGCTCTGAGCCACTTCCACCTGAGTCAGGAGGATCAGACTGAGTCAGAGGAGAGGGAGAGGCTCAAACACAAGGCTGACCTGCTGCTGCAGAACGCTCTCATCATGTTCCCTGGAGGTTAAAGTCATACTCACACACACAAACACAGGCCTGAGAGGGACATCTACCATGGTTGCTTATATAGAGCAGACACACACACACAGAGAAAAGAGACCTATGCCGTATATCTGTGTGTTTGTGTGTTCCCCAGTGTTGATGCCTCTCTTGGACCTGTGCACAGTGCAGCCAGACGCTGCTGTATCGTCACATGCCTTCTTTGGACCCAGAAGCCAGTTGGGGTAAAACTTATGCTTAAACCTCGGCATCATGTCTGCCTGTCTGTCATGCCTTTCCTATACGCAGCTCTTCTGTGTCAGTCAGCCTAATGGAATTTAATCATTATTTATTGGCATGAAATTGTAATCTATTGTCGGAGAGCTTAAATTGAATTCAAATGACAAATTGAATTGTTCCTTCCTCCCATCTCTTTCCCTATTTCTAGGCAGTCTCCTGCCCTGGCTGAGCTGGTGTCTCTGTATGTGGGGCGGACTCACACCCTGTGGAGGGAGGGAGGGGTCCTACTGTGGCTGGAGGAGTGTGTGAGAGAGGTGTTACGACGAGTCGACACTAAAGACCCTCTGGTGGAGGACTGCCAAAACAAGTAAGAGCACCTTAGACTCTAGACCACTGGTATTATTACTTTTCCAACCCCCCAAACTGTTACTCATACCCCATTCACCTCTAGCCTGGAATTCAAAATGAGTATTTCTGTTCAAGAAGTAATATTCATTGATTCAGTGGAGCAATATTCAGTGTGGATTACAGGCTAGTTTACCTCCAACATGCAGTGCCTAGTGAAAGTCTACTCACCCCTAGCACAGTTTACAATTTGTTGCTTTAAAATGTAATGTATTTTCTACCAATTTACACCACCTACTCCACACTTCCAATGTGAAAGACAAATTATAGATCATTTTCTAAATTAATAAAAATAAGATGTCTTGATTGCGCATGTCTTCACGCACCAGAGTTAATACTTGGTGGAAGCACATTTGGCAGCCATTACAGCCGTAAAACATTTGGAATAAGAAGACTGAGACAGTCCCTGCCGACAAGCATAACCATAACATGATGCTGCCAGCACAAAACTTGAAAATACAGAAGATCAACAACATTGCATTCACTCCACATATCTGGCATGTATGACCGTGTGTTAAACAATCTACTTCAAAACATCCATTCTGTTTGCGACAAGGCCGTTAAGTAATATTGCAAAACAACACGGCAAAGAAGTGAACTTTTTTGCCTAAATTAAAAACTACAGGCTTGGAGTGAAGCTCTCTGTAATTTCAAGTATTGTGCAGACAACATCATGTTATGGGTATGTTTATCACTGACAGGGCTTGGAGAGTTGTTAGGATCAAAATAAATATGAAAGAAGTGTCGGAGGAAACACCGTCCATCTGCCGACTGATGTCAGCTTGCAGGCGCCCGGTCGCCACTAGAGCGTGATGGGACAAGGAAATCCCGGCCGGCCTAACCCGGACGATGCTGGGCCAATTGTGCGCCACCTCATGGGTCTCCCGGGCACGGCGGGCTGTTGCCTATGTGTCTCTGACTTTGGTTTCCCCTCCTGTCTCCTCCACCCCCCCTAGGAGGAAGCAGAGGTACCAGAGTGCCCCCCTGAACATCCATCGCCACGTCATCCTGTCTGAGATCAAAGAGGCCACCTCCACTCTACCGCTGGTGAGAGACAGCCTCTCTACTATCCCCTGGTCACCAGTTCTGTTTCTGATTTAGCCCACTCATTCATTGTCATGCTGTTTGTCATTTGTTGAATCAGAAATGGATTTGGCAACCAGGCTGACTCTATTATTATGTCTGTGCCTCATTATAGCACCCTATACCCCTATATTATGTTATTCGGACCAGCCATAACCCTGGTCAATAGTAGCACACAGTATATAGGGAAGATAGTGACTTATCTAATGATAGTATAATTTCCTTACTGCTTTATCACATGATCATGAATTGTTGTATTCATTCATTCTGTACACTGTATATCCTGTATGTACAGTTGAAGTCAGAAGTTTACATACACCTTAAGCCAAATGCATTTAAACTCAGTTTTTCACAATTCCTGACATTTAATCCTAGTAGTACAAATTCCCTGTCTTAGGTCAGTTAGTTTACTTACTTACTTTATTTTAAGAATGTGAAATGTCAGAATAATAGTAGAGAGAATTATTTATTTCAGCTTTTATTTCTTTCATCATATTCCCAGTGGGTCAGAAGTTTACATACACTCAATTAGTATTCGGTAGCATTGCCTTTAAATTGTTTAACTTGGGTCAAACGTTTCGGGTCAGGTTTGTAGGCCTCCTTGCTCGCACACACTTTTTCAGTTCTGCCCACAGATTTTCTATAGGATTGAGGTCAGGGCTTTGTGATGGCCGCTCCAATACCTTGACTTTGTTGTCCTTAAGCCATTTTGCCACAACTTTGGAAGTATGCTTGGGGTCAATGTCCATTTGGAAGACCCATTTGCGACCAAGCTTTATCTTCCTGACTGATGTCTTGAGATGTTGCTTCAATATATCCACATCATTTTCCATCCTCATGATGCTATCTATTTTGATGTGCACCAGTCCCTCCTGCAGCAAAGCACCCCCACAACATGATGCTGCCAACCCCGTGCTTCACTGTTGGGATGGTGTTTTTTGGCTTGCAAGCCTCCCCCTTTTTCCTCCAAACATAATGATGGTCATTATGGACAAACGGTTCTAATTTTGTTTTATCAGACCAGAAGACTTTTCTCCAAAAAGTATGATCTTTGTCCCCATGTGCAGTTGCAAACTGTAGTCTGGCTTTTTTATGGCGGTTTTGGAGCAGTGACTTCTTCCTTGCTGAGCGACCTTTCAGGTTATGTCGATATAGGACTCTTTTTACTGTGGATATAGATACTTTTGTACCTGTTTCCTCCAGCATATTCACAGGGTCATTTGCTGCTGTTCTGGGATTGATTTGCACTTTTCACACCAAAGTACGTTCATCTCTAGGAGACAGAACGCGTCACCTTCCTGAGCGGTATGACGGCTGTGTGGTCCCATGGTGTTTATACTTGCGTACTATTGTTTGTACAGATGAACGTGGTACCTTCAGGTGTTTGGAAATTGCCCCCAAGGATGAACCAGACTTGTGGAGATCTACAATTTTGTTCTGAGGTCTTGGCTGATTTCTTTTGATTTACCCATGATGTCGAGCGAAGAGTCACTGAGTTTGAAGGTAGGCCTTGAAATACATCCACAGGTACATCTCCAATTGACTCAAACTATGCCAATTAGCCTATCAGAAGCTTCTAAAGCCATGACATAATTTTCTGGAATTTTCCAAGCTGTTTAAAGGCACAGTCAACTTAGTGTATGTAAACTTCTGACCCACTGGAATTGTGATATAGTGAATTATAAGTGAAATAATCTGTCTGTAAACAATTGTTGGAGGGGTTGAAAAAGGAGTTTTAATGACCTAAGTGTATGTAAACTTCTGACTTCAACTGTATATAACATGAAACGTCCCACAGAGTAAATGTGGTTTGCAGGAGAGTAGGATACACATAAACAACCGTTAGTCAGAGCATGCCAAATTATGCTGAGAATAGAGTCCTCTAGTTGAAAGAGGGAATTAACCACTGGCAAATGTTTTCCTTATTGGTTCCATGAAGAACCCAATTAAATATAATGATTGAACCTCCTCCTCATAACGCAAACAAGATCAACATTGATGTTTTGGATACATGACAATGACATCAGTGACAGTGTTAGTGACGATAGGCCTTAAAAATATTTTTACTAAATGGTGAATTGTGGGTGTTCACTCCCAGGAGGTGACCACTCAGACGGTGATGGGGTTCGATCCTCTCCCCCCGCTGGACTCAGTGGCCTCATACACCCGGCCTGAGAGGTAAGGGATACCCTCCAAACATGTCCTAACTTGTCGTTATACATATCTTGTACAAGGTAAGGTTATTTGTACCAGTGCAGGTTTTTACATAATACACAAAATATATACATACAGTGCCTTCGGAAAGTATTCAGACCCCATTTACTTTTTTCATATTTTGTTACTTTACAGCTTTATTCTAAAATGTATTTAAATAGTTTTTTTCCCTCCTCAATCTAACACAATATCCCATAATGAAAGGTTTTTATAAAACATGTATTCAGACCCTTTACTCAGTACTTTGTTGAAGCACCTTTGGCAGCGACTACAGCATTGAGTCTTCTTGGGTATGACACTACAAGCTTGGCACACCTGTATTTGGGGAGTTTCTTCCATTCTTCTCTGCAGATCCTTTCAAGCTCTGCCAGATTAGATGAGGAGCGTTGCTGCACAGCTGTTTTCAGGTCTCTCCAGAGATGTTCGATTGGGTTCATGTCCAGGCTCTGGCTGGGCCACCAAAGGACATTCAGAGACTTGTCCCGAAGCTACTCCTGCGTTGCCTTGCTTAGGGTCGTTGTCCTGTTGGAAGGTGAACCTTCACCCCAGTCGGAAGTCCTGAGCACTCTGGTGCTCAAGGATCTCTCTGTACTTTGTTCTGCCTCAATCCTGACTAGTCTCCCAGTCCCTGCCGCTGAAAAACATCCCCACAGCATGATACTGCCACCACCATTCTTCACTGTAGGAATGGTGCCAGGCTTCCTGCAGATGTGACCCTTGGCATTCAGGCCAAAGAGTTATATTGGTTTCATCAGACCAGATAATCTTGTTTCTCATGGTCTCAGAGTATTTTGCCTTTTGGCAAACTCCAAGCAAGCTGTCATGTGCCTTTTAATGAGGAGTGGCTTCCGTCTGGCCACTCTACCATAAAGGCCTGATTGGTGGAGTGCTGCAGAGATGGTTGTTGTTCTGGAAGCTTCTCCCATCTCCACAGAGGAACTCTAGTTCTGTTAGAGTGACCATCAGGTTCTTGGTCACCTCCCTGACCAAAGCCCTTCTCCCCCGATTGCTCAGTTTGGCGTGGTGGCCAGCTTTAGGAAGAGTCTTGGTGGTTTCAAACTTCTTCCATTTAAGAATGATGGAGGCCACTGTGTTCTTGGGGACCTTCAATGTTGCAGACATTTTTTTTGTACCCTTCCCCAGATCTGTGCCTCAACATAATCCTGTCTCTGAGCTCTACGAACAATTCCTTCGACCTCATGGCTTGGTTTTTGCTCTGACATGCAGTGTCAACTCTGAGATGTTATGTAGACAGCTGTGTGTCTTTCCAAATCATGTCCAATGAATTGAATTTACCACAGGTGGACTCGAATCAAGTTGTAGAAACAGCTCAAGGATGCACCTGAGCTCACATTCAAGTCACATAGCAAAGGGTCTAAATACTTATGTAAATAAGGTATTTCTGTTTTTAGTGTTTTTATAAATGTAAAAACATTTCTAAAAACCTGTTTTCATTTTGTTATCGGGTATTGTTTGTAGATTGCTGAGGGAAAAACGGATTTAAACCATTTTAGAATAAGGCTGTAACGTATCAAAATGTGGAAAAAGTCAAGGTGTCTGAATACTTTCCGAAGGCACTGTGTGTATATATAGCTAGTTATAGAGTGTGGCTCCTTCAGATCGCTAGGTTATTCTCTATAGGACTAATTGGCTCACCAGTCCTGTGTGTGCCTATGGACAGAACCAAGAGTCAGAAGGACAGTATCTGCTTGTGTTTTCCTAATCAACACCAATAAAGCTGGGTTTGTTTCAGTCCGCATAAGACTGACTGACTCACTGTCCACTGACTCCATTGAGGATCTCTAAGGAAGGTATATTAGATTAGAGTACAGTATAAGGAGATGGTGGTGATCCATTTGTAATATTCAGGAGTGTGGACACTGTCAATGGTGGCGATCGCCATTGATGTAAGTTTGGCACAAAGAGTAGCCTTGATTTCACCAGTTCCCATCTATCCCAGACATACCCTTCTTTCTCTCCCTCCCACCTATCCCTCTCTTCGGTCTCTCTCTTCTCACCTCTCGCTATCATCAGTTTCTATGAAATAGCATGTGGTTACAGGGGTGTTGTTGGCTCCTGAGTGAGGCGTCTTACCTCCTGTCTTGTGATGGCTGTTAAACAGCAGAGTCAGTGGTGGATGGTAGGGAGGCATCAAACCATCAGAGAGACAAATACGGTGACAACGAAAAACAAGACAAAGCGACCCCTAGTCAAGAGAAAGTGAAGCATTTGTTTTAAGTGAGGAAGACCTCTAATGTTGTGAGGGCTGTCGTGTGGAGCACAATGCACATACTATATCCTGTCCTGGTGATCTCTGGTGAGAACTACTTAAAATGACAGCACACCCATGTCTGAGAACAGACCTAGCATTTCTGCCAGATGGTTGCTTGTTCCTCACATGCTTTACAAACATGGCCACGGAGAAGTCTTGTGATTGATAAAGATAAAGAACTGGGTGTGTATAAGTGGTTGAAGTAATAATTTGTATTAATGGGTGGTGAGGTTACTGGTTACAATACAGCACTGGATCTATAACCGCAACATAAAAGCAGAGCATTCTTATGGTTTAGAAAAACGATTGGACCTACTTATCACATGATATACAGTGAGGTCCAAAAGTACTTGGGACAGTGACACATTTTTGGAATGGTTAATTATACATTATTTCTCATTAATTTCTATTGGGCACACATAATCTGAAACACAACCAAAACTAACTGCAAATACATCCCAACAAGGTTGTAGTGTCACAAGCTTGATGTAGTTGTTGCGTGCAATAAATATGGGACCAAATACTACACTTTTTGACTATTTGAATACACATATAAGTGAATTTGTCCGCTTATGTACACATTCCAAAGTGCTGGAGTACAGAGCGAAAACAACAACAACACATGAACCTCACTGTATATGATGGTTAATGTAATTGATGGTCATGGGAGAATCCTTGTCAGCAGAAGAGTGTGAGAAACGTATTGCATGCTTGTGTTCTCTTGTTAGCTTTCTCTGTGTTTGCAGGGAGAGTGTGGGAGCCTCCAATGAGAGCACCCTGTCGCTGTTCTTCCGCTCTCTGCTGCCAAACTTCAACCTGCAGGTAAGTGAGTGAGCTAGGCCAAGGGTGAGCTACAGTAGACTAGGGGTATGCAACCATGGTCCTCAGGAGCTGCAGTGTCAGGCAGATGGCTTTTGTTCTTTCCTTCAAGTCAGGGCTTGATTATTTAGATCTGGAAAACAATCAGTGACATTAATGGATGTGGATTTGACAAAGAAGTCCCAGAGGAAAAAGAGGACATTAGCAGACACAGTGGTTCCTAGGGACGGAGCTGCATACCCCAAGAGTGGCAAATCTAAGAAAAGTTGCTCTGGTTCGTAGAACATTGTGACTGCTTGTCCTTGGTCCCCAATGTCCCAGCTCTCATTAATGTCCTCATAAACCCACTAATGTGTGTTATTGTGTGTGTCTCTTTTAACATAGAGCAGGGACCATGAATTAGATGACGTGAAACACAACCTCATAACGATAATATAGCTAGCATCTCCACCGTGCCTTTCCTAATGGGTGACCAATGGGGAACATCAGCTGTTGAGGCATATGATCTCCCCACATACGGAAGAGTGTAAAAAGAGATTATAAGGATCACAGTCTGCTTCAATTGGCACGTTGCCGCAGCAGACAATGAAAACATTCATAAAGTGTACCAAGAGTCCGAGAGCCTGGTCTCTCTCCTCAAAGCTTCCAGATTCCTCACATACAATAACTCATTTTGTTGCAAGGCAGCGGGATGAGACATCATCATAATAATAATCTCAAAACATTAGCCGCGTGGCCAAGCCTGATAAAGTGCTTCTGAGTGGCTTCCTACTCTACTAGCAGCTTAACAACATTAAGTCTACAGTAGTGTAACTTTGCCACAGAAAAACATGTTCCTCTTTTGGAACTAACAAATATGGCCCATGAAGAACATGCTCTTGAAATAGTGTTTTCCAAGCAATGTTGACCCATTGACGATGTTATGTAGTGTCTGACTCTGACCTATCTGATGTCAGATAATACGATCTACAACCAACACTTTGTGGCGAGGCATCGGATGCTAACAAAGTTTGGCTGTAAGTTACAAAGTTTGGCTGTATCATTTTGATATTTTGCTTTTGTTACAAGAACTCTTGATTGACTCTGTTTTGTTTGGTCTAGCTTGATTTGAAACAACAGTTTACTGCTATGGATTGGCTAACAGCCTCTCTTTGATGCACTGTTTTTAATGGTGCATTAGTCCTGTTGAAGCAGAACAGAGAACTGTTGCATTCCAAGAGTCTTGATTCCTCTCTAACTCAAGTGTTGTCCATGGCAACCAACGGGGAGTGCATGAACTGTCCTCCCCATTACCCCCTGCTCCTCAGGCAGAATGGAGAGAAGGTAAAGAGTGGGCAGTGTCACACAGGGTGAAATACACAAGACAGATGGTGAGAAACACCTGGAGAGGAGAAGAGCTCAGCAGCCAGGCACCAGCAACCAGAGGATAATAAATATATATATATATACACACACAGTGGGGAGAACAAGTATTTGATACACTGCCGATTTTGCAGGTTTTCCTACTTACAAAGCATGTAGAGGTCTGTAATTTTTATCATAGGTACTCTTCAACTGTGAGAGACGGAATCTAAAACAAAAATCCAGAAAATCACATTGTATGATTTTTTTATTGCATGACATAAGTATTTGATCACCTACCAACCAGTAAGAATTCCGGCTCTCACAGACCTTTTTTCTTTAAGAAGCCCTCCTGTTCTCAACTCGTTACCTGTATAAAAGACACCTGTCCACACACTCAATCAAACAGACCCCAACCTCTCCACAATGGCCAAGACCAGAGAGCTGTGTAAGGACATCAGGGATACAATTGTAGACCTGCACAAGGCGGGGATGGGCTACAGGACAATAGGCAAGCAGCTTGGTGAGAAGGCAACAACTGTTGGCGCAATTATTAGAAAATGGAAGAAGTTCAAGATGACGGTCAATCTCCCTCGGTCTAGGGCACCATGCAAGATTTCACCTCGTGGGGCATCAATGATCATGAGGAAGGTGAGGGATCAGCCCAGAACTACACGGCAGGACCTGGTCAATGACCTGAAGAGAGCTGGGACCACAGTCTCAAAGAAAACCATTAGTAACACACTACGCCGTCATGGATTAAAATCCTGCAGCGCACGCAAGGTCCCCCTGCTCAAGCCAGCGCATGTCCAGGCCCGTCTGAACTTTGCCAATGACCATCTGGATGATCCAGAGGAGGAATGGGAGAAGGTCATGTGGTCTGATGAGACAAAAATATAGCTTTTTGGTCTAAACTCCACTCGCCGTGTTTGGAAGAAGAAGAAGGATGAGTACAACCCCAAGAACACCATCCCAACCATGAAGCATGGAGGTGGAAACATCATTCTTTGGGGATGCTTTTCTGCAAAGGGGACAGGACGACTGCACCGTATTGAGGGGAGGATGGATGAGGCCATGTATCGCGAGATCTTGGCCAACAACCTCCTTCCCTCAGTAAGCATTGAAGATGGGTCGTGGCTGGGTCTTCCGGCATGACAACGACCCGAAACACACAGCCAGGGCAACTAAGGAGTGGCTTTAAGAAGCATCTCAAGGTCCTGGAGTGGCCTAGCCAGTCTCCAGACCTGAACCCAATAGAAAATCTTTGAAGGGAGCTGAAAGTCCGTATTGCCCAGCGACAGCCCCGAAACCTGAAGAATCTGTATGGAGGAGTAGGCCAAAATCCCTGCTGCAGTGTGTGCAAACCTGGTCAAGAACTACAGGAAACGTATGATCTCTGTAATTGCAAACAAAGGTTTCTGTACCAAATATTAAGTTCTGCTTTTCTGATGTATCAAATACTTATGTCATGCAATAACATGCAAATGAATTACTTCAAAATCATACAATGTGATTTTCTGGATTTTTGTTTTAGATTCCGTCTCTCACAGTTGAAGTGTACCTATGATAAAAATTACAGACCTCTACATGCTTTGTAAGTAGGAAAACCTGCAAAATCGGCAGTGTATCAAATACTTGTTCTCCCCACTGTATACACACACTCACCACATTGTTTCATCATGTTGACCTACTTCAGAGCATTAATTTGTCTATAAGAAAAAGATCCACTTGATCAAAACATCAATGCACAGTATTTTACATTTGAAAAAGTGTCCCAGACTGACTGACACTGGATTGCCATGTAACCTTGTGCGGTGGGAAACAATGTGATGTGGAGGAAGCAAAGCATCGTGTCCCATTATACTCACTCTCCAATGCCCATGCTAGTTCAGAGGGTAGCGATCCATGGTAGTGATGAGAAGACATGTGGCTAATTGTGAAGATTATCACTAATGTGGACCACCAACCTGGGCGCTCCAGTGTCATCAGGTCCTCCTGTGCCACAACTGACCATGCAAGTTCCAGAAACAACCAATGACAAACAGAAACACATGCCCAGCATTTTAACCAAGAGGAACCACCCAGTTTTTTATGCAGCTAGTATTAAACCATCTTGAGACTTATCTGATTAGGAAGAGGAAGAGATGCAATTAGGATAAGAAACAGACCTTTTAGGAGGAGCAGGGAGAGATGCCGTCTGCTCGCGGTTGTTTTATTGCACTGTTTGAATAGCTACCGTGTTAGCCAACAGGTCTGAAATCACAATCTAGGTGCAGAAAATTAAATCAGCCCTTGATCACAGAGGACCTGCGAGTTGGAAATTAAATGTTCTGCGTGATAATCCCAAAACACTGAGACACAACACTGACATACTGTGTGTTACCTAGGCTCATAAAAAGCTCCTGTTTGTCTCTTTTTAAATGAATTTGTTTACCCGTGATACCGTAGTGCAACGTTGGAAACATGTTTAACCTGAGAGAGACCGGAGAGAATAATGTGGTGTTAAGAGATGGCATTGTGCTTTTCCTGGTGAATTTAAGCAACACACACATACAGTATAGTGCTTTCGAAAAGTATTCAGACCCCTTGACTTTTCCCACATTTTGTTGTGTTACAGCCTTATTCGTCAATCTAAACACAATACCCCATAATGGCAAAGCGAACACTTTGCTGTGAGATTCAAAAATGATCTTGGGTGCATTGCAACAAAATGTAGAAAAGGTCAAGGGGCTGTATACACACACACACACTTCCATATTGTCATGTTCAGAGATGACTAGAGGTTCCTGCTCACGCTCTCTAGTCACTGTCTCTGCAGGGTGAGCCGATGCCGCAGGATGACCTGGAAGTAGCTCAGGCGGGTCGGGAGCTGAACCAGGAAGTAAATCGTCTGATGGTGGCCATGAGGGACATGCTGGCCAACATCCAGTTTCAGGAGCCACCTAGAGAGGACAACCCTGACAGAGACGAGGGGGAGTGGGACTGAGAGATGAGGAGGACAGAGAGAGGTGGAGTGAGACTTGAGGGAGGGGTACCTAGAGATGGGAATGGATAGAAGAAAATAAAAGGTTGATTAAGATGAATGGAGATGTAGTACAGCAGGGAGGTAGGGGGATGGAGAGTGTGAGTGAGGGGAATAGATACATTGATGGTAGCAATAACCGATGAGAAGGATATACTTTAACCGTAAAGAAAGAAATGGCAGGTAATCTACATGACCCAAACATAAAACAAACTCCCTTTCTGATATAGGCACCGTAGTATCACCTCTTCCTCCTATCAGTCAGTCAGTCCATCAGCCCTCTCTCCTTCCTCCTATCAGTCAGTCAGTCCATCAGCCCTCTCTCCTTCCTCCTATCAGTCAGTCAGTCCATCAGCCCTCTCTCCTTCCTCCTTTTGACCCATTCTCTTTCCTCAGGACAGTTGTTCTTACTGATCTACTTCAGGCTGTGTTCATCAAGAATCAAGAAAACTCCCTCTTCAGTTGTGCTTTAAATCTTTTTTAAAGGAACGTTGCTTACCAAAAAAATGAATATTGTGTTTCATCAGAAGGATAATGATGCCCTACTACTACAGTATATCTGAAGTGGAATAATTTAGGATTTAATAAATCCCTATAGTGTTGTCTTAGCAACCAAACGTTGTACACACATTGACAGTCTACTGCCATATGGGTTGATGAGAGTCAGTTTAAAGGTTAATGAATGTCTGATAGTCATTCACCTTATGAGTGGAACAAATGGACTTAACATCTTATTTCATTTTATATATTGGCCATAACATCTTAGATTTTTAACTTCAACTCCCAATTAACCCTGTTCATCATTGCTAGGACAACACCATTTTAAATGCAATCTGATTTTGAGGATAATGTTCAAACTGATCAGGATATTTTTCTGTTGTGATTCTCTATAAAGAGGTAATTTGACCTGACCTGAAAACAATTTTGGACTGTTTATTAACTAGGGCCCAAAGTTGTTCCCAATGAGGTCACGTTGGCAGGAAAAACTCCTGGCCCTAGTAATCTGTTAACTCTCTATGGCAGGGCTGTCCAACCCTGTTCCTGGAGAGCTACCATTCTGTAGGTTTTCACTCCAACCCTCATCTAGCGCACCTGATTCTAATAATTAGCTGCTTGAAAAGCTGAATCAGGTTGGTTACAACTGGGGTTGGATTGAACCTACAGGAGGGTAGCTCTCCAGGAACAGGGTTGGACAACTCTGCTCTATGGCATGAATTTTTTGGGGGGGAGCTTGGGGGTCCCTGATTAATATATTAATATATATTTATTTTGACAAAAATCAACCGCAAATGGTGCCAACCAATCACAATTAGAAGCTTTAAAGTCAAAACATCAAATAAACAAACTACTACGAATTACAACTAACACCATGTATAAATGTTTCTCACATTTCATATAAACATATAAACCAACATACAAATGACTGTGTGTGTGTGTGTGTCTGAATGTGTGTGTGTGTGGGTTATTGTCTGAATCAGTGTTTCTCTTTTTGACAAAGCACACTGATTTCCTATTCTGTGTGGAACCTCAGGAAACAGTTGCTGGTGGATGTGAAACAGAGGTGGACATCACATTTCCAGCACTTGGCTTTTAGTGTACCTGTGCACCCTGGTACCTTGCATCTCCCCTTCTTTTCAACCATAATCATCCAGCAGGCAGTGGCATCCAGGCGCACATCAGGGTCTGGAATTGGAGCAGCGGGTCCTTTTCTCCTCATACTCACCAGCAATTGTGGAACTGGGACGAACTTAACACTTTTGCATAGGCCTTCAGCGATGTATGACTTGAAGGTATACAGCTTCACTTGTTCCTTCTTTCTCATGCCATTGCCTTCACAATCTCTTTAGTAGAGCAGCCAGGTGGTCACGATGATCATATCCAGGAAGTGGAACACCAGCTGGTGGTACCACTTCAATCTGATTTTTGTTCCGGTACATTGCAATCAGTGAGTCAAGCAGATCCACCCCACCCATATTCTTGTTGTATTCTTTCACCACAGCAGGGCAGGGGACTTTGGTGATCATCTTAAACTTGTAATCCCACTTGTCAACCTCGGTGACTGGGTGGGCTCCAGTGTAATCACTCAGAAGGGTCACTGAGCAGTTAACATACCACTTCACAACATGCAAGGTGTTTTCTCCAACCATGGCCATCTTTTGTTCAAAAGAGCCACATCCTGCTCTCTTTAGCTCAGCATCGCACATCAAGTTGACACCTGGTAGTCTGTTGCCACGAACAGTACCAGTGCAGTGAATTCCCTGCTGAGCCTGTGTGAGCACAAGAGGGACACTCGTAAACCAGTTGTCGAAGAAGAGCTTGTAGTTCTCTTGCTTGGGTATAGGCTGGGCCAGGCGGAGGACAACGTTGCCACTTGCTCCTACATCTGCTAGCTCAGGGGGTTCTACAACTCTCCCTGTGTAGATTTCTAAGTTTTGCAGGACACCATCAGAGCCAGCCAAGACAAGTTTCTTGTAGCCCCATTTCTTTGGTTTTGATGGAAGGTATTGCTTCAATCTATTTCTTCCCTTGAATGGGACCATCTGCTCATCAACAGCCAGCTTCTCACCCATTGTGATATCTTGGTCAGTTTTTAGGTTAGATGAGTGACCAGTGGTCGGATCTTGTGGAGTGGATCATCATTTTCCTTCTGTCTCTCTTCATTGTTACTGAAGTGCAGGGATTTTTTGATGGCCTCCCATCTATTCAGTATCATGGTGTCAGCTACTTGGGACACTCGACAGGCTTTGTTCCAAAACATGCGGGTGCCTGGTAAACCAAACAATGACATGTATACCACAATACCCAGGAACTGCTCCAATTATTTTGTAGTGAGGTTAAGGGGCTTGTTTGCGTTACATTTTATAGCATATAGATTTGACTGCCCTACAATAACTTATAGAATACCTTCAGAGAAAAACTGCTTGGAGTACTGGAGGGGGGGCATGATATCATCAGATCTTGAAAGCAGACCCTACCATTCTGGGTAAGCATTGAAGTATGCATTGTGGGGTGTTCTCCACCGGGGTAGGCGTGGAACATCAACCTCTGTTACATCTTCATCCTCAGACTCAGTCTCATTGTCAACAGACAGGCATTCTCCTTTAAAGAAGAAAGCAGGAAGCACACATTTTAATGTGTCATATACGCTTCTTCATCCACTGACACGCATGCAAACAAACGCGCGTGCGCGCACACACACACAAACACCACACACACAAGTTACTTTGCTGACTGACCCCTAACTGACCCCTGACCTAACTGTCATACCCAATTCGGGGATCCACTCTTCCTGACTCTCCTCAAGCTCACTGTCAAGAGGGAATGACCTTAACTGCTCGATCATGTTCCTTCTGCCCATAAAATGTTCTTGTGTCCATTTCCTGTAAGTATCAGTAGATAGTAAAGTAGAAACATTGACTATGGTCATAATTATGCATCCGAGCACATCTCCACACTTTAGCATGATATTGCCCGAACAAAAGTGGTCTAACTGTACAATGTTGCCCTGAGGCAATGAACCAAAAAACACAGTTTTAGTATATAAATAAAAACAAAATAAGTATTTAAACAATCAAACATACTTCTTTACATACTCATGCAAATGCATATATTAGTTATTTACCAATTAGTGGCACTGTGTCCCATGCGGCTTTGCTTCCTGAAAGGACTGCTCCACCCCCAGACAAAAGGCCACACCCACTTCAGCCCCTCTTTTCATTGGACACAGACATGTCAGGTGATATATGTTTTTTTAAAGGGGTGATGTGAGGTCCAAAAAGATATTTACCATGCCAAAGAGGGTTAATATCAGGAAGTGATTGCATGATATCCAACCCACTACTGTAAATACTCTGCTTAGAAATAATTTATTACACAAGCTAATGTAAAGATAAACCTGCTGTGCATATGGTTCAATATTGACTTAAGTAAAAATATATTACATTTGATAATTCCTCTCTCTTTCCAGGGGAATATGAGGTGTGAAAGTATGTTTTTTTTTTTTTTTTTTTTTTTTTCAGTAATTCTGTGTCTTAGACTCCCAAGCCGCCTGATCATGAATGTTCGCTGCTAGTGGTAATCAGTCTGGAAATTACAAGGCGATCTGGTGTCTACCATCCCAAAATATCTGTCCTTACACTTGCTGAGAAGATTAACTGGTAAGTGTTATCTGATATGCAGTCAGTCAGTTGTTGCTAATGCATCTGCCATTACTCAATCTGAGGATACTGCCTCTCAGGTTCCTGTTACAATAGAGCAGCGTTACCCAAACTTGGTCCTCTGCAATATTGCCCTAACACTACACAGCTGATTCAAATGATCAAAAGCTTGATTATTAGTTGATTATTTGAATCAGCTGTGTGGTGCTAGAGAAAAAAACAAAACGTACATCCCTTGGGGCCCGAGGACCGAATTTGGGAAACCCTGCAATAGAGAGTCTTACGTATGTTCTACTGATGCTTGTTCCAATATCTGTTTACTAGGGAAATGACTTGAGTCTATCCCTAGTGTCCTGGAATGACCAGAATACTTATTAGTGCATTCATGAGCACTCTTTCTCTCTGTCTGGTCTCGTGGGTGTCAAAAGTTGTTTTGACAACATTGCTTTGGTCTTCCTTTGTTGGTGACCTTAACTAACCTGTTTCTAATGGAATATCTGTCCACCCAAGCTTTATAATATTCAGTATTAACTTCATTAGTTGAAATGGGGTGTGTTGTATTCAGTAATTTCTCATTTAGCTGGCTACGCTCCCCGTTTGGGGCGAATATTCTATATTATTTTCAATCCAAACGTTCTGTCTCCATAGTATTTTTTATGTTTAATTTCCTCCATCTTTTGATTGTGTGTTGCTGAATCTTCCAAGTAATTTGATAAGTCAGATGTTGCCCAGGGGTTTAAAAGAGTCCAAGTTATTGTCCTTGAAAGACCATCTGGCAAAAGGAGGAGACCATCCCATGATATTAATTTGCATAATTGTCTAGTTTTCATTCCCTTGAAATAGTCCAGAAATGCCGTTTCCTATCAGAGGATGTATAAATGAGAGCAGAGTCAAAGGGTACACCGCCGCTCACACACACTCACACTCAAACACCATACTCACTTGAAAGACACCCGCATCAACAACACACATCCATTTTTTTATAGAACCACATGCTGTGGGTGCAGTTGTAGACTGCTGTTCAAACAAGCGCCTTGTTCCAGAGTTTACCTGGAGCTACTGCAGTGCATGGGTCACGAGGGGTGTTCATGTGACATCTACCCCCTTCCCTGCTAAGACATGTCCCCACAAGCAACATGGTCCATAGTGTTCACTGTGATAGGAAGTACATTCCCAGCTCTGTCAGCCTCAGGCTCAGAGGAGGATGGGACTACTAGATACATATATCTATAACTTGTAAGATAAATCTCCCTTTGAGGCAAGACAAAGGTTCTTAACATTCAGAATTAACTGTAGGACAACATCACAGTACATCAATAAATATTTATTGGGTTAGGACATTCAGAACTATAAATCACTAAATTCAGGGAAATCGATAAATTCAATCAATCTTGATCCATTCAGTTCCTCCTTGTAACATTCTCCATCTTGCTTTCTCCTATCAACTGTGGGTAGAAAAGTTTAAATGATTTATACATCTTGTCCTTTTCACCTATAATTATGTAGACGGGTGATAGTTAGTTATTTCAAATGGTTTACTAATAGTTTATGAAGCATGCAATAATGGTTTATTATAAGCATGGGTGGAACTGAGGGGGAAGCTTAGGAAAGGAGTTATATTTTATACCTGCTGAAATGTACTATTAAATGTCTGCAGCATTGAAGGTCCCCAAGAACACAGTGGCCTCCATCATTCTTAAATGGAAGAAGTTTGGAACTACCAAGACTCTTCCTAGAGCTGGCCACCCTCACAAACTAAGCAATCGGGGGAGAAGGGCCTTGGTCAGGGAGGTGACCAAGAACCCGATGGTCACTCTGACAGAGCTCTAGAGTTCCTCTGTGGAGATGGGAAAACCTTCCAGAAGGACAACCATCTCTGCAGCATTCCACCAATCAGGCCTATATGGTAGATTGACCAGACCGAAGCCACTCCTCATTAAAAGGCGCATGACAGCCTGCTTGGAGTTTGCCAAAAGGCACCTAAAGACTCTGACCATGAGAAACAAGATTCTCTGGTCTGATGAAACCAAGATTGAACTCTTTGGCCTGAATGCCAAACGTCACGTCTGAAGGAAACCTGGCACCATCCCTACGGTGAAGCATGGTGGTGGCAGCATCGTGCTGTGGGGATGTTTTTTCAGCTGCAGGGACTGGGAGACTAGTCAGGATTGAGGCAAAGATGAACGGAGCAAAGTACAGAGAGATCCTTGATGAAAACCTGCTCAAGAGCTGCTCAGGACCTCAGACTGGAGCAAAGGTTCACCTTCCAACAGGACAACAACCCTAAGCACACAGCCAAGACAACGCAGTTGTGGCTTCGGGACAAGTCTCTGAATGTCATTGAGTGGCCCATCCAGAGCCCGGAATTGAACCTGATCGAACATCTCTGGAGAGACCTGAAAATAGCTGTGCAGCAACGCTCCTCATCCAACCTGACAGAGCTTGAGAGAATCTGCAGAGAAGAATGGGAGAAACTCCCCAAATACAGGTGTGCCAAGCTTGTAGTGTCATACCCAAGTATGAATACTTTCAGAAGGCACTGTATATACTGCATCAGCTTCAACATAACACCATGACAGTCTTGTATTGTGTTGGATGAGTCTCTGGTCACTGTATAATTGTTTTGTTGCTGTAATGTAACTGACAGGGGCAGTGAGTACAGGCCCTGACCTTAGTGATGTCTAAAGTGATAGTGTATTGTGCTGTGTGCTGCCTACAGAGGCATTTGCACTGTGTGGACTTTGTGACAAAAGCTGGTCATAAGTGCTGTGTCACTTATTGTCATTATAAACACAAGGTATTTAAACGGTCTCACAGCAGTCAATCTAGACCAAATGGATGTATCCTCTTACACAACCACTCATATACATGTGCATGTGTGTGCGCATTCGTGTATGTGTACATTTGTGTTTACATGCATGTTTGTTCCAAGAACACACACCTATCAGGAGCCCATTTCCTCCATATTATTCCCTGTCCTGCTTCCTGAGCCTGGCTGTATGTTGGAGGTAATGTAGCATTAACAGACGCTGAGCCTGGCTGTATGTTGGAGGTAATGCAGCATTAACAGACGCTGAGTGAACACCCCTCACTTGACTTCCTTACTCTGACCAACCAGGATGTCATAGACCTGCAGATACACATCTACAGTATAGTGTATTTTCTATGTGTTATATTCTGCTTTAGGTTGTTTGCTTGACAGGTTCTCAAGATGCTCCTCTCACAATGGAATGTATATATACACTGAACCAAAATATAAAGGCAATATGTAAAGTGTTGGTCCTATGTGTCATGAGCTGAAAAAATATATAAATGTTCCATATGCGCAAAAAGCTTATTTGTGTACAAATTAGTTTATATCCCTGTTAGTGAGCATTTCTTTGCCAAGATAATCCATCCACCTGACAAGTGTGGCATATCAAGAAGCTGATTACACAGGTGCACCTTGTTCTTGGGACAATAAAAGACCAATCTAAAATGTGCGGTTTTGTCACACAACACAATTCCACAGATGCCTCAAGTTTTGAGGGAGTGTGCAATTGGCACACTGACTGCAGGAATGTCCATCAGAACTGTTGCCAGAGAATTTAATGTTAATTTCTCTACCATAAGCCGCCTCCAACATCGTTTTAGAGAATTTGGTAGTACGCCCAACTGTCCTCACAACCACAGACCGCTTGTATGGCATCGTGTGGGTAAGCGGTTTACTGATGTCCATGTTGTGAACAAAGTGACCGATGGCGGCGATGAGGTTATGATATGGGCAACGAAACAATTGTATTTTGTCGATGGCAATTTGAAACCACAGACATACCGTGACAAGATCCTGAGGCCCATTGTCATACCATCCCCTCATGTTTCACCATGATAATGCACGGCCACATGTTGCAAGGATCTGTACACAATTCCTGGAAGCTGAAAATGTCCCAGTTCTTCCATGGCCTGCATACTCACCAGACATGTCACCCATTGAGCATGTTTGAGATGCTCTGGATAGACGTGTACGACAGCGTGTTCTAGTTCCCACCAATATCCAGCAACTTCACACAGCCTGAAGAGGAGTGGGACAACATTCCACAGGCTACAATCAACAGCCTGATCAACTCTATGCGAATGAGATGTCGTGCTGCATGAGGCAAATGATGGTCACACCAGATACTGACTGGTTTTCTGATCCACGCCCCTAACTTTTTTAAGGTATCTGTGACCAACAGATAGATATCTGTATTCCCAGTCATGTGAAATCCATAGATTAGGTCCTAATACATTTATTTAAATTGATTGATTTCCCTATATGAACTGTAACTCAGTAACATTGTTGCATGTTGCACTTATACTGTACACACAGGCAAGGAAAAACTCCCTAGAAGGAAGGAACGTGAACTCAGTGTGGGCTCATCCTCTTCCGTTGTACAGAGTAGGAAGAAGTTGAGTACACATGACCATCTAGGCCAGGTAGTTGTTAATTCAGGCACTTTTGTACCTTTGAAGGACCTCTGTTCTCTTGTGGCATAGCCACATCACTTATCATCAGTGCTCCTCGGCTAGAGGCTAAAACAGATCTGTGTCTGGCTTGAGTTAATGGAGGATTCTCCTTATCTCCCACTATCACACTCTAACTATGGACAGTCTGGATGCTTACAGATGACACTACTGTTCTCCAGAGGTGATAGAGTGCTTCCTTTTGAACAAACTGCAGTTTATGTGTGTTATATATATATATATATACAATAAAATCACTAGAGGAAGAGGCTGGTTATCCAAGCACTGAGAATGATTGTTTCAGAGGCTGCATGGAGCTATAACACTTGTCACTTTGTTCAGGACTCTTTATGTAGTTTCCTCCAGGGGGAAGTATTCACTTCTCAGCTGTCACAAGTTTTAACAAATATACTTGTTTTGGACATACAGTAATTTGTGGTCAACATTGTGAACTAAAGGATATATTTCATTTTGTTATGGTTTAGGTCTTGTTTGGTTTAAAGTGATGTTGCGTCATGAGTCCGAACTCCGTCCTTAATGGATCACTGTGTGTAAATTGTTATTGGGTGGCTGGGATGAGGTTCAACACGCGAACTCAATTTGTCCATGTGTAGGCATGCTACTGTAGCCTACATGTTCGCTGAAGGGCCGCTTCTTGCGTCATCATTAACCTGAGGCTGTGCTTGTAGTGTTGAGAAGGGTTTCTGAAGCTGAAAGACGCTTTCTTGCTTGCTCTACTCCGCGGTATATATATATCTATCTAATAGAGATTGTAATGAAAAGAAAACCCTCCGATTCAATGCAGCGGAGAAAAGAGCCCGTCCTTCTGTCATAATCGGCTCGGTACGCAGGACAGGTAGTCCCCCACACATACACACACACAAAACCTGTCAAAATGCCAAGTGGCTCTGCTGCAACTAGGTCAGTACAAAACCCTCATGTGTAATGGACCAACCATTCAGTCGGGTTTGACTATCCAAATCCGCTCCCATTTGTTTTGGGTAAGAGCGCGCGTTACGTCTGATCTGGCAAAGAACAATTATATTGTTTGTGAGCCTTTACAGCATTTATTCTTAAACCTTTATTGTAATTACAAATGTATTGTGCAATTATATCAAAGAAGAAAAAGACTGCGACAGTTTGAGCCATAATCAGGAATGTATTTACAATTGCGCACTGTGCGCAACGTTCCTATCCAAATACATATAAAGGCAGGGGAATGAGCGCAGCGTGTCTTTTTTTTTTTAATTAACTGATTATTGTTGTCGGTTGCCATTAAGAACCCCTTGCCTAATATTGAGTTTCACCGCCTTTTTGCCATCAGAACAGAATGGACTCTACAATGCTTCGAAAGCGTTCCACAGGGATACTGGCCCATGTTGACTCCTATGCTTCTTCCCACAGTTGTCAAGTTGCCTGGATGTGGGTGGTGGACCATTCTTGGTGGACCAACTGTTGAGCGTGGAAAAACCCAGCAGCATTGATTTTCTTGACACACTCAACCCGGTGCAACTGGCACCTACCACCATACCCGCTCAAAGGCACTTAAATATTTTGTCTTGTCCATTCACTCTCTGAATGGCACACATACACAATCGATGTCTCAAGGCTTACAAATACTTATTTAACCTGTCTTCTCCCCTTCATCTACACTGATTAAAGTGGATTTAACAGGTGACATCAATAAGGGGTCATAGACTGACCAGCTGAATCCAGGTAAAAGCTATGTCATGGCAAGAGCAGGTGTTCCTAATGTTTTGTACACTCCGTGTATACCATGACCATCACATCCTAGATGAGATAAAGGCTATAGGTCTAAGACACAGAGCCGAGGCAGATGCATGTGTAATAATAGACTTTCCATAGTGTCCCCATGAGTGTTCCTACTGTTTTATACTCGGTGTATTTAAGGAATGTGAAGTATGCTTTGTCTAAATCAATTGGCCACATCCATTGACCATCAGTTGTGCACAGTGCGCGGTAAATTATATTTTAGTGCTGGGGAACATGTTCTCAACTATATGTCTTTGAATTACTTAATTATTGTTATGCTCTGCTTAGGAGATTAGTTAGTACATCCATACTACACTCTCCATCCATTTTACTCCCTAATCTTATTAAATATTTCCATGCGAGATCAGGCGTTCATTAGAGTTTGTGTCAGTCTGAGAATCATGCGGTTGGCCCTCGCTATGAGAAAGGAGGAGTTAGAGAGACGGTGGACCCTTTTAAGAACACACTGTCACTTTGTGTGCCTGAGAGCTCAGTTGGAAAGGCTTCAGTTTACTCATTAGGATTGCCTGGAGCCTACTTGGCCATCCAAATGGTAGAGGATTTTCTCGCATGCGATCCAGCACCAGCTGTATTTTTTAATGTATTTTTTATTTAACCTTTATTTAACTAGCAAGTCAGTTACAAACAAATCCGGATTCTCATCACTTGGAAATACCATACATGGGCTATGTGGATCACCAAATGACAGTTGGATAAACAGTTGAATCTAAACAATTACTTGGGAAAGAGACGATTTCACGTGGATGATTCTCAACTGTGAGCATATGGGCTCTTCACTCTGTGTTTAACTTCGTTCTGGAGACCTCCGGTTGTCAGACCAATTTCAGGGTTGCGACATCAACGTGAGCTAAACTACCTTCACCTCACACATTATTTTTTTCCTGAGGTCACAGGACAGTTGAACTAGTTAACTGTGTTACACTATAGAGACCACAAAGAAAATATTTGAAGGCTTTTTCTTTCCCCCTAATTCAGTCAAACTTTGCGCTGCGTTGAAAATCAAGTGTCCATATTGCTCCCTGTGCCGACCAATGTGTAGCAGTAGCCTACTACAGCAGAGAGCAGCAGACATGACAGACAACACATCCCAACATAACTTCTTCATGCACCACCACATGGAGCTGAGCACCTTTACCATGTACAGTGAGAACAGCACCACCAACAACACCAGCTCCAGGGAGCAGAACTCCACGAGCTGCTCGCTCCGCATCCCACAGGAGCTGTTCCTTACTCTGGGTCTCATTAGTCTGGTGGAGAACATCTTAGTGGTGCTGGCCATCATCAAGAACCGTAACCTGCACTCGCCCATGTACTACTTCATATGCTGCCTGGCCGTCTCTGACATGCTGGTCAGCGTCGCCAACGTGGTGGAGACCATAGTCATGTTGCTCACCGAACACGGGCTGCTAGTGGTCACACCGGAAATGCTGCGTCACCTGGACAACGTCATCGACATCATGAACTGCAGCTCGGTGGTGTCGTCGCTGTCCTTCCTGTGCACCATCGCCGCAGATCGATACATCACTATATTTTACGCGCTGCGTTACCACAGTATCATGACCACGCAGCGCGCCGTGGCCATCATCGCGATGGTGTGGCTGACCAGCATCACCGCTAGCATACTTTTCATCGTCTACCACTCGCACACCGCCGTCATTGTGTGCCTCGTCACCTTCTTCTGCATCACGCTTGTCTTCACCGCAGTGCTCTACATGCACATGTTCATCCTGGCGCACGTACACTCGCGGCGTATTATGGCCATCTACAAGTCTCGCCGCCAGGGCACGAGCATGAAGGGCGCCATCACGCTCACCATCCTGCTCGGGGTCTTCATCCTCTGCTGGGGACCCTTCTTCCTCCACCTCATTCTCATCCTCACCTGCCCCACAAGCCCCTCCTGCACCTGCTTCTTCAGCTACTTCAACCTCTTCCTCATCCTCATCATCTGTAACTCGCTCATCGACCCGCTCATCTACGCCTATAGGAGCCAGGAGCTGCGCAAGACACTCAAGGAGCTTCTCTTCTGCTCCTGCCTCACCTTTCGATGCGATTCCATCCTTGAGTGTCTATTTCCATGGAAGTTCACGTGACTGCAGGATTTGTTCAGGAATAACTGAATATATGATATTTGGGGCAGTATTAGGCCTGCCATTGCTGTTGAATTAACTGAAATCCATAGTTAATAAACTATGAGACCTCAGCTTGGATTGCGTACAACGGCACAGTGCCATGTATGGGACCTTTTACCAACCCCTGGCCTCTCCCATGTTGCAAGCCATACATAGGCCATTCTTGCGTGGGGAACAAAGACTTGAGCCATAATCTAAAGCATCTATATCTAATTATACACAGAAAATGTGTGATCTGAATTGTAACACCCACAGTGTTAAATGTATCACTTTCTTAGAAATCATATGCAACCATCTCAAATAGCCTAGTGTTAAACAACAAAGTGTTGATAAACAAACACCCCAAAGGTGTTGGATCCCTAGCACAATGGGTGTTGCAAATTCCGAAATAAATTAACACTAAGAGCTGATGCTGTTACACTTTAGCAAAGTAACTTGTTTTGGGGTGTTGTTTTAACACATTAGGCTTTAAAGACTTATTTGCATATTTATTTCACAGGGTGACTTTTCTTCTGTGTGTTTGTTAGTGACAGAGACAGGATTGTTGCATTCGATGGCTTTCAGTATTGTAGCCTTCACCAAGTGAGTGTCTAAGTTAATATTTTATTATACACATTTAATTATTTATGTCAATAGATATACATTACTTTTTTTGAAATTGTTGAACCAACGTTGAATAGACATTGCATTGAAGTCTGTGCCCTGTACAGGCCACATTAGCAAGTCACATTATGCTGGCTTTCAAAGTGTTATATAATTAAGCAATAAGGCACGGGGGGTGTGGTATATGGCCAATATATCACGGCTAAGGGCTGTTCTTACGCACAATGCATCACGGAGTGCCTGGACACAGCCCTTAGCTGTGGTATATTGGCCATATATCACAAACCCCAGAGGAGTCGTATTGCTATTATAAACTGGTTACCAACATAATTAGAGCAGTAAATGTTTTGTCATACCTGTGGTATACGGTGTAATATACCATGGCTTTCAGCCAATCAGATTTCAGGGCTCAAACCACCCAGTTTATAATTCCTATTTGAATCCAGCCAGAGTTAGGATATCTAACAAGTTAAAATGACTGCCAAGGTAGGGAAGATTGATAAATGAGACTACCTAAACCATCTAAACTGGAACAACCATCTCAATAACGAAAATTATTGGAAATTAGGCCAACTACTTATAGATTGGATTAGTTTAGAAAAATGTATGTTATTTATCTTAGTTAACAATAAGATGAATCAATCAATGTGCATGCAGAAACATGTCTGTAATATTAAAACAAACTATTCTAAAAAGCAACCTGCAACAAAGCATGTTGGGAAATACGATCACAAGGCCCCTCCCATTCTTTTTCACTCTTAGAGTTAATGGAAATTAACTCAACACAGTCGAGTAACAACAACAACAACACACAGTGTTGATTCCCTTGTGATTCAAGTAACTTAATTTATTCACTGCAGGTGGTTTCAATTTCAATCCCACTGGAGTTATCCCCACAAGAATCAACACTCAGATATAAGACTCAACACTTTTTACCACAACACCGAGATTTTAACACCCACAAATGTGCTGTGTAGTTATCATCTCCATCCAACAACAACTTACTGAACTTTTTCAAGGATGCCAATGTGTGTAAAAGCTGCGGGTCCAGTTTTCGCAGGCACCAAGAAACGTTGGTTTAACAGTACATTACTGTAAACTTTACAGTAATGTACTACATTAATGTTACTGTTAAACCAAAGTTGCTTGGGTTTTTACGGTAACATAATATACATTTTCTACAGTAATTTACATGTTACTGGCTGCCAGTAAGTTAGAATAAAAACAAAATGATTATTTTATAGTGTACTGTGTGGGAAAAATTAGTAATTTGTGCTTTAATCTTATAGCCGGCACTGGAAATAGACTTTAAATAAGATATAGCATGTGTTCTGTTTAAAATAGGAAAGAATTTTCCAGAATGTTTTTGGGAAGAGGATGCTGTTTGAAAGAGGCTATTGTTGAAGAAAAAGCTGCATGGGCCTACTGATATACACTAGCCCTGATACTTTGGATGGAGTCAAAGAAAGATGCACGGAAATGAGAGCCATGAAGTTGTTTTGTACAAGAAAATAATTCAAAGGGTGGCTACTTTGAAGAATCTCAAATATAAAATATATTTTGATTTGTTTAACACTTTTTTTGGTTACTACATGATTCCATATGTGTTATGTTATAGTTTTGATATCTTCACTTTTATTCTACAATGTAAAAAATTGCAAATAAAGAAAAACCCTTGAATTAGTAATATTCCAAACTTTTGGAATATAATATGTTTATTGAGTCCGACAGATCAGAGGCAGTAGGGATGACCAGAGATGTTCTCTTGATAAGTGTGTGAATTGGACCATTTTCCTGTCAAAATGTAACAAGTACTTTTGGGTGTCAGGGAAAAAGTACATTATTTTCTATAGGAACGTAGTGAAGTAAAAGTATAGATTGACCGTCATCTTGAACTTCTTCCATTTTCTAATGATTGCGTCAACAGTTGTTGCCTTCTCACCAAGCTGCTTGCCTATTGTCCTGTAGCCCATCCCAGCCTTGTGCAGGTCTACAATTTGATCCCTGATGTCCTTACACAGCTCTCTGGTCTTGGCCATTGTGGAGAGGTTGGGGTCTGTTTGATTGAGTGTGTGGACAGGTGTCTTTTATACAGGTAACGAGTTCAAACAGGTGCAGTTAATACAGCTAATGAGTGGAGAACAGGAGGGCTTCTTAAAGAAAAACTAACAGGTCTGTGAGAGCCGGAATTCTTACTGGTTGGTAGGTGATCAAATACTTATGTAATGCAATAAAATGCAAATTAATTATTTAAATATCATACAATGTGATTTTCTGGATTCCTTCACTCACAGTTGAAGAGTACCTATGATAAAAATTACAGACCTCTACATACTTTGTAAGTAGGAAAACCTGCAAAATCGGCAGTGTATCAAATACTTGTTCTCCCCACTGTATAGCTGTATTAGCCTGGCTGATACAAGACCAGGAAGAGAGGAGGGCTATACAGCTGTATAGTTGCTATCATGGGATTGACAAATTATTTCACAAAGGGATTTTAAATATAGAGTGATATGTATGCAACATGTATTTATATTTTTAGTTAAGTTGCCCATTGAGACACAAGGTCCATTCAACTAGCTGACCCCGTGATGCTTTTTAGTGGAAGGATATATTTTTAAACTGTTGGGGAAAATAAAAAGCTGCTTATGGGCATCTTAATTAAGTTAGATCATTTTCTGATCCCCGTTTTAAAATCAAAGGAACTAGGTCACAAATGACCTAGTTCCTTTCCTTCAGTGTTAAATGAAAATCGTGTTTGTCTGTGAGCTTTCTAGAATTTTTGCTGCACTATCGTTTGTTGAATGGCTTCAATTGGCAACCAAGGTCAACTAAAGTCGTATGCTGTATGGAAAGATGTGACAGGAGCCTTCTATCAAATAAACAGAACAGGGTGAGCAGCATCTGAGATTTAGATTGTGCTGATGATACTGTAACCTTTGGAACTTTCTGGATTTGTTTGTTTGGATGGACATAGTATCCTAACATCCTCATTAGAAGAGAGAGAGAGAGTCAGAGGGCCACGGACTTCAGCCTGCACCACCCCCACTCCACCACATGGTACCCGGTCGTTGTGGGCCCTGAGGCAGGCTGTGTATTTTTGGAGGAATGAGAGCCTGGAATGCACTGTAATAACAGAGGGCTTTCATATCAACAATTATAATTTTTTTTGGCTGTTTATTAGGAATCAAATAGGAATTCCTGTCACGTCACTGAAGCAATGGGGGGGGGGCGGGGGGCTGACACTCAACTGGTGTCTTCTCCATTAGCTCTGCTACACAAAGCAGCTCTGTTCACATCTTCCACTGCTTGGGTTTGAAGAACCAACATGCTTGCCCTCACTCTTGCAACCTTGGGGTGGAAGCTTAAACCCCTCCCTGACAAATACATCCAATGTATGATGAGCATGTTCTGCACAAACTCAAATTCATCATGGTGTTTTGTAATAGTTTAGGTTTTAGTGTAGTACAATGTAGTACATGATGAAGTCAATGTGGACATAGTGTAACCTCAGTCATGTCCCTGTTGGCCTTGGGTGCGTTCCAGGTACACAGGTTCTATGCAGGTCAGTGCAGATTATCAGTACAATGACTGTAGAAGTGCAACATCTCAGGAACCACATAAACATGATACAAGGGACTATGCCGAAAACTTCTCAGAAACTGTGTATCTGGAACACACCCCTTATGTGTGTGTGTGTCTCTGCATGCACACAATCACCCTGCCATGCCTCTGAGGTCACTGTGTCCAATCAGTAATTAGAGCTGGTCACCACATCCAATCAGAGAACATCAATAGAGGCAATTAGACATGTAGGGGTTATGGATGGATGACTGAGGTTGTGATGAGATGGGTACAGTAATCATTTAGTGGCTGGCATCCAAATGAGAGCTTGAAATCCAGACAAGGACCTGATTGTACTGGCTCCATCGTACAGCTCCATACTGTGTGTGTTTGCCCCAGGAAAGTCTGGTCTGAGGCTCAATGTCTCCTAGTCACACTGGAATCAAATTAGGTTAACAACATTCTTACTTGCCTGTTGATGCCTCCTGTATAGGTTATATTTTCAACAATGGTCTATACAATGAACTGTACACGAGTATGAAACTGTAAACTGTCTGATGCTGCCCCAATCAAAACAATTGCACATTAGAACACAAGTATTTGTGTGAGTTCTGTGCATGGAAGCTTCCATGAAAAGCTAACTAAAGTATTCTCTTCAGCAATATGTTAATTTGAAAGTGAGACATTACTGAGAAATGCTGAAATTAGCTGGTATGCTCAGTGGAAAGAGAGGTTAGACAAAGGACAATTTGAAACTCAATTTGAAACTCTAGGTATAGGGTCATACCAAGTGCCCAGTTTAATTGTGTTTGTGTGGGTTTAGAAAACTCCACATTCAGTCCCTTTCTGAGATGAGAGGTTATACAGAGGTTTTTTCAGACTTATTGGTTCACAATTTATTTCCAACTTCTCGGGAAGTGATTTTGTCTAGAAGAAGAGAGATCCTCAGATTCTACCAACAAGTTAAGTGAATCCTAAACTCACTTAAGGCCTTTCAGATATAGATACTGTCCCATCAACAGTGCTTCATGATGTGAACTGGCGTTTTATAACTGTTGACCCGATAACTATTAGATAAAGATGAAATAAAATAAAAAATAACCCTGTCATCACGTCAACTGATCTGTGTGACTCATCATGGCAATCCTCCTCTCTAACCTTACTGGCAGGATGCAGAGTCAGAGAAGGATAGATCAATTATGAGAAGCATGATTTTATTTATTTTGACAGAAGTGTTAGTAGCATCAATTTGAACAGCTTCACCACACTCTGTGGCACTTTTGGGTCCTTTACGTCAAACATGTTAGAGAGGCTCTGGCAATTTCTGACCACTAGATGGCCGTATTGGCTTTGAGACATGGGAGGGGCAGACAAGCAACTCTTGACCAGTGCTGGTAAAAACATTTAGCCTCACTTTTTCTCACTATCCCTAGAATTGGCAGTGCATGGGCCAGTGTTCTACAGACATGGTGTTAGAGACCCACAGGATGTGGAGACTTGGGATTAAAGAACAGTGGCATAATGATTCAACTCTCATTAAGTCCTCAACAGAGTCATAGCAGACTACCAGTAACCCAGCACAGTTAGATCAGCTGTATTAGCAGACGAACAGGAAATCAACAGCTATCCCACACTGTGTGGGTGATTAGCGACAGAGGATTGCTCACATTGTGTGGATTTAGTTGTTAAGCGGCAGTGGTTGGCAGACACTGATGGGACAGAGAGTATCGTGTTTCTGGAAATCAGAACACACGTCTACTGGATCAGAGACTGACAATTTACAGTGTGAGATGTACTGTATCCATGTACTGTAGATGTCTCATATACACACACACACACACACACACACAAACAGGACCTGCTTCATAGGCAGACCATCTGTCCATGAGGAGCGCCACTGGAGTCTTCCTCAGAGCACTTAACCACATCTGCTACCTGACTCAGCAATCAATACATATCTCAGCGGGCAGAGACTGCAGAGAGTTGAGGCATAGATAAACATCCTTGGACCAGACAATTCACTGTATAATGATTTCAGTGTTCATGCTAATAAGGGCAACAGCAAGGGTGTGGTCATCAGTGTTCCCCGTGCTCCACTTTTCTTCCTCCCTGAATCTGCTGATACGGAATTATAATGTTTCTGAGATGACAGCTACAGGACTGACTTTGGGAAAAAAATATTTTACTGTCAGAAATTGTTCTCTGTCCTTACGGATATGTAGGTGTGAGTGATCTCCTAGTGCATAGAAAAAAATGCACAATGCCACAATTGTTATACAAAATTATACACAAGACTATGTGCACACAGCAAGAATCAAGTCACACTGTTCAGTGTTTAAGACCATTTTCTCTCCTCTCCCATCTCCCTGACATCTAACTAAACCGTGTTGTTGCTTCCACCTTGACTCTGGGATTTTCAAATGTTGGTGGTCGTGGTGTGGTGCCAGCCCCGACTAGCCTAAATATATTACTGACCCTTATCTTAACCTTCACCAAATGTTAACCAATTCGAACATTAAATATCGGTTTGCACGTCAGTCACGTCCCGTTAGTTTTTCCCTGACTCATACTGGGATTCTGTGCCGCAGGTGTCTGCCATTGGTCAGAGACCGTCTCTATCCAGGACATAGATGACGTCAGCAATTGTTGGAACATAGTACCCTTTTCGCCACACAGCAGACCAGCGCAAGCTAAAACCTCCACTCAGCACATACCAATCCCTTTGCTTCCGTGTGCGACTGGGACCAGCGCCCTCTCCAACACCAGTCAACTAGCCCACATCCGCAAGAAGACTAACATAACACACAGAGGACAGGATGAGGGAAATCGTTCACCTTCAAGCCGGCCAGTGTGGCAACCAGATCGGAGCCAAGGTATAAACAAAATAATCTTCGCAACCACAGACTACTTTAACCATGATTATTTTAAAGCATTGTGGTGTAATCTGTTTTTCATGTAATGCATCCGTATATTTGTTATACAGAAGTTGTGGGGCAGTGGATTTATTCCGTAACGTTAGGTTGGTTGAATAGTTTGGGATCCCCGGCTGTGTCGCAGAGTGCGAAAGAGATGCGTAGTTCGGGTAGATGGAACTAAACTCCGAGACGGGAGAGGAAGTGAGGCATTTCACTCGCTCCTTTTTTCTGGTTCATACACAGTCAATAGAGTAAACAGACCTGACCCAGATGCTATCACATTGGTGCCTATGAGAGAGCCCACACCTTAAGTAGACCTGAACTGTAACCAATTGTTTTAATGTTAAACGGCGAGAGATCCACCATATTTTGTAAACTGCGACCATATTTTGTAAACTGCGAGTGCATGATGCACAGAAAGGCGTGGTGAGACACTGTTGAAAACCACCACGCCCTCGGGTGGACTACAGAGGGGCCAGACAAAGGCTCGGACTGTTGGGGCTGGTCCCGCTGCGCAAACACTGCACTGAGGGGCCGAGCACAATATACAGGCCACTATCACAATGACAAGTATAGTTATCTTTCTCTAAACAGCGTGCCACCCTCTTGTAGATTTGGTAGTTCATAGACCTATGACATATTTCACTTCACAGCAAACTGAATGGATCAGTTCATCAACGTTTTATTAATGGAGGATCGAATGAACATAACTGGACCGAAGTTACCACTGCTGCACTGACTAGTTGTTTGGGTTACTGTCAGGTTTGATGGTCTATTAGTGAGTCTTCAGGAAGGATATTGCCTAAATGCTGAAAGATTTTCTGTCTAAAGCTGTAATGCATTTTTTTGTACAGTGTGTGACTGAGGCAGTGTTTTAGCCTACAGTAGACAGCTTCTTATTTTGTTGTTGCTCTTTTTTGGATGACATCACCTTCACATACAGACAGTCAATCAGGTGATGTTGTATGTGACCATCTAAAACTAAAGAGGTCTACAGTTCTTCCCCTCCTTTGTTGTCTTTTGACCATCTGGGGATAGCCTACATTGTTCACTATGATCTATGAGCCTCTAGCGGAGCTGGAGACTATGAATCATGGATTTGTTCAGTATGGTGGATCATGTATTGTAATAATTTCTGAGTGAAAGACATAGGGGTGCTAATGATACTGTCTTGTCAGCTTGATGATATCATTTATTATTCATAACATGAAAGGCAGCCTTTTCTGAGCCTCAGGGGCCTTCGTAGTGATTTTGGACAGCTACGTAATCATCATCATCATCATCATCATCATCATCACCATAATCATCATTACCCAGAACCAAATCTACATCTACAGCACCAGCTGAACCATACTTGTTAGACCACAGCTGAACAAGTGAACGTGTCATGTATCCACTTTCCTTCACTCCCCTCTGGAGTATTTCACTGGTGACTCAGCTCATTTGCTTATTCTGACCACCGTTTCTCTTATGGGACAGTTGTTGGGAAAATTAGTTGTTCATAATGCTCAGGTTTCTCCCAACAAAGATAACCCGAGAGAGGGGGGGGGGGGGGGGGATTTGGGGGGGGGGATGTTTTGGGAGTGGGACTTTTTGTCATCTGATATATACTGCAATGGTGACCTCGTTCTGATGCTCAACTATGATATGGCAGCCTGTCTACTAGCAGCACACATCTGCCACATTCAGTTACCAGACAACCCCCCATATCTCTTATCAGGACATGCACACTACACACACACACACCACACTCTTTAAATGTGATCTTCTAGACTGTAGTGACAATGAGTTAACATCTACCATTGCTAATTCAGTACAGGATGAAGTCCAATGACAACGGAAGAAATCTACACATTTGCCAGAGTAGCTACAGTAACTGAGAATGAGACAGCAAAAATTCCCTACAAACTCTTTAGGCATCTAACTCTATTTTTCTAATGCTGTCTAGCGGTTTCTCTTTTAATCTCTTACTGTCTCTCCCTTTCTTATTTATTTCCTGTTTCTTTGTTTGTCCCCTAGAAGAGATATTGCCAGTTTGGGTACATAGCCATAAGTAAGGAGCAAGAGGAACTCCTAATTACTGATTTAGATGGCATGAGACATCTGTTTGGGACAGGATAGATAATTAGAGAACTAAGGAGTATCTACTGTAGATGAGAGGGAGGAAGGGAAAGGAGGCACTACAGCACCTGGGGAGAGGAAGAGGGACACCATTGTCGGAGCTCAGACCTAAGATAGTCTTCATACTGGGTGTGGTGTCCTTGGTCACATCAGTCTGGACAGAGGGATGGAGGAAAGGTCGTTTTTGTCAACACTGACACCATATGGGATTAATGCCACTCCATCTGGCTGGCTGTTGAGTGACACAGATATGGGATTAACACTGACACCAATATGGGATCAATATGGGGCTTTTGATTGACCATGGTTATTGTGTACAGTATCTTTTTTGTGTCTGCTTTTAGTGAATACCCAGATCAGCACTTTGCAGATAAGAACCTTCTATTGCATAGTAATGAGAAACATATCTGAGATTAGCACAGTAAAATAGACTATATCTAATCTGTGATCTGATATGGCCATTTTGCATCCTCCTTCCAGTGCGTGTCCTGTGTTTGCCCTTGATAGTGATGACTGTGTCTGTGTGTGGGCCTGCGGGGGTCTGTGTCTGTGTTCTATTTTAGACTTTCATAGGGTGCTCTGTCTGTCTCTGTATCTCTGTCTGTGTGTGTCTGATACATACATACACACACACACAGGCCTATACACTCAGTGGCTGTATGCATATTTGAAGTGATAAAGGGGACTTCCTTAGGCAGTGTCCTCTTTTGTCTTTTTACCTAGCAACAGACTTTGTGTGTGTGTGTGTGTGTGTGTGTGTGTGTGTGTGTGTGTGTGTGTGTGTGTGTTGAAGCACAGAGAGCCTCTCCAGATGGAGTCTGTCACCTCTGAGAGGGCCTCTACCTCCGTATGAGTCTAGCGGCTGAAGGCACTGGGGAGGGTGGGGACAGAGCTGGACTAACTGTTGGCTTAATTGGAGTCATGGATCAATGGAGCAGAACCCAGGACGGATGACAGACAAAGCCTAGACGCCCACTATCCCAACTTACATTGGCCCACGCTAACAGTTTTTACTAGAGCCCCCCACTAATTTCACCTCCATCAAGTACCCCAGTGATAGTTCAATATAAATCTGCTGAGAAGTTTACGTCCACTGTGCTTGTATAGAACTATGTGCTGCTGCTAATGTTTGTCTGTGTGTTGTGCAGTTCTGGGAGGTGATCAGTGATGAACATGGCATCAGCCCTACAGGGAACTATGAGGGCGACTCCCCACTGCAGCTGGAGAGGATCAGTGTCTACTACAATGAGGCCTCATGTGAGTCTTATACTGTAACTCAAACTAAATCCACATCTCATGTGAGTCTGATACTGTAACTCATACTAAATACACATCTCATGTGAGTCTGATACAGTAACTCATACTAAATACACATCTCATGTGAGTCTGATACTGTAACTCATACTAAATACACATCTCATGTGAGTCTGATACTGTAACTCATACTAAATACATATCTAATGTGAGTCTGATACTGTAACTCATACTAAATACACATCTCATGTGAGTCTGATACTGTAACTCATACTAAATACACATCTCATGTGAGTCTGATACTGTAACTCATACTAAATACACATCTCATGTGAGTCTGATACTGTAACTCATACTAAATACACATCTACACAAGCCCAAACAACATAACACTAAAAGCTCTGTTGCTCAATTCTTGTAATGACCCGTTACAGTTCGACACTCTCTCACTCTTTGGTGTTCATCTAGACTTGACGATATCCACTTTAATCCTATTGTACTGACCTTGACTGTGATATAGAGTAGTATTTATTAGGGCATTGCAAGTAACAGCAACATCTTCTGTCTCTCCCCAGCCTCTAAGTATGTCCCCAGAGCCATCCTAGTAGACCTGGAGCCAGGAACTATGGACAGTGTTCGCTCTGGGACCTACGGACAACTCTTCAGACCAGACAACTTCATCTTCGGTCAGTGTCTGTCTATCAAACATGGGTTAAATATGGCCGCCGTGTTCAATGATTGCATTAAAGAGTGACTGTTACTGGCAACCACAATCTGCCATTTACAGTCTCTTCCTTCATTATCACTAACAACATAAATAGTAAATAGTAAATGCTCCCAAATGTAATTAAAACATTATGTAAATGTGTAGATCCTATACAAATGCACCGTTGATAACTGCTGAAGCTCTATCTTGAAGTGTGTTGTGTTGCCCTATAGGTCAGAGTGGAGCTGGTAACAACTGGGCTAAGGGCCACTACACAGAGGGCGCAGAGCTGGTGGACTCAGTACTGGACGTAGTCAGGAAGGAATGTGAGAACTGTGACTGTCTCCAGGGATTCCAGCTCACCCACTCCCTGGGAGGGGGCACAGGCTCCGGCATGGGGACCCTGCTCATCAGCAAGATCCGTGAAGAGTACCCTGACCGCATCATGAACACCTTCAGCGTGGTGCCCTCCCCTAAAGTATCAGACACAGTGGTGGAACCCTACAACGCTACCCTGTCCATCCATCAGCTGCTGGAGAACACAGACGAAACCTACTGCATTGACAACGAGGCGCTTTACGACATCTGCTTCCGCACACTCAAGCTCCCCACGCCCACCTACGGAGACCTCAACCACCTGGTGTCGGCCACCATGAGTGGTGTTACTACCTCCTTCCGCTTCCCCGGCCAGCTCAATGCTGACCTCCGCAAACTGGCTGTCAACATGGTGCCCTTCCCCCGTCTCCACTTCTTCATGCCTGGCTTCGCCCCCCTCACGGCGCGTGGCAGTGCGTGCTACAATGCACTGTCTGTGCCCGAGCTCACCCAGCAGTTGTTTGACGCCAAGAACATGATGGCCGCTTGCGACCCGCGTCACGGACGCTACCTGACCGTGGCCATGGTGTTCCGTGGTCAGATGTCCATGAAGGAAGTGGACGAGCAGATGTTGGCCATCCAGAGTAAGAACAGCAGCTACTTCGTCGAATGGATCCCCAACAACGTCAAAGTGGCCGTCTGTAACATCCCGCCCCGCGGTCTCAAGATGTCCGCAACCTTCATCGGGAACAACACGGCCATCCAGGAGCTGTTCAAGCGCATCTCCGAGCAGTTCACCGCCATGTTCCGCCGCAAGGCCTTCCTGCACTGGTACACCGGAGAGGGCATGGACGAGATGGAGTTCACAGAGGCAGAGAGCAACATGAACGACCTGGTGTCAGAGTACCAGCAGTACCAGGACGCCACCACCGAGGAGGAGGGAGAGATGTATGAAGACGATGAGGAAGAGTCTGAGAGCCAGGCCCGGTGAACACCTTGGAAGAAGAGCCACGCTTGTGTAAACCCAGCCGACAGAGCTTTGTCTGTGTGTAGCAGGCTGAAGCAGGGTTATCTGCCTCATGTACACTGTACTGTATAACCCTCCCTTCCTATATCCCCCTCCTTGCTCTCACTGTGTCTTTGCTAACTGTTAGCCCCACTTCCCTTAGCCCTCTGACCAAGTCATGGCCTCCTGTTGATAAAAATCTCCCAGACAGACCACTAAGTTGAATAGGTGAAATAAAAAGAAAGTGTCTCAAACTGATGACGAGTAGCCCTTAATTTCTTATAATAAACATGTTCAAGCCTACTTTGTAGTGAGCTTTTTCTGACTTGTTTGGGGATATTAAACATGAATAATGTTATTGCCTCTAAGGGACACAATCTTGTTTTGCTACAATGTTCAGGGTTTCTGAAGTTGTTTTTAGTGGAAATGGGGACAGTGTATTGCAGTACACTGAAAAAGTAGAGCCTTGTTGAACGTGGACTCCACTGCATGACTGTCCCAAGTGGAGGTGACCTAGATGCTGGATAAAAATACTGGATCTCAGTCTCAGAGACAGGCTGTGAGGAGCTAAGATGGTGGACGATCTACAACACCTGTAAAACTCATTCTACGGAGGGCTGCGTGTCTTTGCTCCTCCCTTGGACTTGATTAACTAAGGTCACTGATTAGTTGTCTAGGTCTTAATTGGAAGGAAAAAAACAGCAGACACTAGGCCTTCCATGGAATGAGTTTGACATCCCTGATCTACAAGATTAACTGATCGATTAGTTTAAGTGGTCAGGTGTGATGCCTTGTTGGAACAAAATCTGGTTGCATACCCCTGTTCTAAAAGGTGGGAGGAATTCTAATGCATATGGTTAGAGCCCATTGATTTGCAGAACAAGGACGTACAGGTAAAATGTGGAGAGTGCTGTGAATATTACACATTCAAAAACGTATCAACAATCCCAAGAGAACACCTGCACTTCTTGAAGGAACAGGAAGAGAAGTGACTAGCTCTCTGGTTATAGAGAGGGAGGGAGAGTGATTGAGGCTGTTTGTGCTCTCTCTTCTCTGCAATGTATGGGGCCAGTCGGCTGGGTGGATCACATGCTGGCAATAACTCGGCACTTAGAGCCTGTGGCGAGGGGCCCTGAACAGAGCAGCTCTTTATACAGTAGCGCTTAACACACAGACCCTGTCATAGCCTCTCTAATCTCAAAGATGCATCCCCACATAACACAGTAGGCCTGCCACCTCCAGCTTCCTCATTCAGTAAACATCTATTGAGAACAAGGCAGCATCTGTCTTTCTGGTATGTCTCTGCCTTATCTTACCTCTAGTGAGTGTCATACTTCACATTAGACACAAACAACTGACTTCATTAATATCAACAACTCATCATCCCTTTGGGCTGTCATGACTGTTATGTAGGTGTCACTAAAATGAACTTAATCCCCAAAAAACATTTCCACTGCATTTCAGCCCTGCCACAAAAGGACCAGCTGCCATCATGTCAGTGATTGTCTCGTTAACACAGGTGAGAGTGTTGACAAGGACAAGACTGGAGATCACTCTGTCATGCTGATTGAGTCAGAATAACAGACTGGAAGCTTTAAAAGGAGGGTGGTGCTTGAAATCATTGTTCTTCCTCTGTCAACCATGGTTACCTGCAAGGAAACGTGCCGTCATTATTGCTTTGCAAAAAAGGGCTTCACAGGCAAGGATATTGCTGCTGGTAAGATTGCACCTAAATCAACCCCTTATCGGATCATCAAGAACTTCAAGGAGAGAGGTTCAATTGTTGTGAAGAAGGTGTCAGGGCGCCCAAGAAAGTTCAGCAAGCGACAGGACCGTCAGCTAAAGTTGATTCAACTGCGGGATCGGGGCACCACCAGTGCAGAGCTTGCTCAGGAATGGCAGCAGGCAGGTGTGAGTGCATCTGCATGCACAGTGAGGCAAAGACTTTTGGAGGATGGCCTGGTGTCAAGAAGGGCAGCAAAGAAGCAACTTCTCTCCAGGAAAAACATCAGGGACATACTGATATTCTGCAAAAGGTACAGGGATTGGACTGCTGAGGACTGGGGTAGAGTAATGTTCTCTGATGAATCCCCATTCCGATTGTTTTGCCGAAGAACACAGCCATGAATAAAGAATGGTACCAACACATCCTCCGAGAGCAACTTCTCCCAACCATCCAAGAACAGTTTGGTGACAACCAATGCCTTTTCCAGCATGATGGAGCACCTTGCCATAAGGCAAAAGTGATAACTAAGTGGCTCGGGGAACAAAACATCGACATTTTGGGTCCATGGCCAGGAAACTCCCCAGACCTTAATCCCATTGAGAACTTGTGGTCGATCCTCAAGAGGCGGGTGGACAAACAAAAACCCACAACTTCTGACAAACTCCAAGCATTGATTAATGGCCTGCCATCAGTCAGGATGTGGCCCAGAAGTTAATTGACAGCATGCCGGGGGCGGATTGCAAAGGTCTTGAAAAAGAAGGGTCAACACTGCAAATATTGACTCTTTGCATAAACTGAATGTCATTGTCAATGAAAGCCTTTGACACTTATGGAATACTTGTAATTATACTTCAGTGCACCATAGTAACTACTGACATAAAGATCTAAGAACACTGAAGCAGCAAACTTTGTGGAGACCAATACTTGTGTCATTCTCAAAAGTTTTGGCCACAACTGTAGTATAAATACTAGTGTAAAAAAAGAAAAAGTATATACTATAGTAATTAATGTTGTGCTGTTGCATATTGTAGTATTTACTGTAGTGTTTTTGCAGACTAGTATTTACTGTACTGTGTTTGCAGACATGACTGTAGTATTTACAATAGTGTTTTTGTTTTATTACCTTTGACATAAAAGTGGAGGCTTTCTGCTTCATGAAACCTACTGGAGAAATACTAATACAGCATATTTTCCATAACCTGTATATAGGACTGGGGGGGGTCTGATCAGACAATTCAACACTTCTGCTCTCTTCTATAACCTGTAGGGAATACAATATATGGTGTACACTTGGCATGTAGGTTTCTCACTTATGGCTGGCACAAATTGCAATATGGGGAGGGGAATGGGTAGGGTGTATGCAAATTAAATACTGTAGTATTTACTATAGTTACAAGTGTGGTGTTTTTGTGGACTAGTGTTTTTGCAGACATTACTGTAGTATTTACTACAGTGTTTATTTTTGCGGATAATACTGTAATATTTACTATAGTATTCTGCAGTATACTACAACATTTTATAGTAAGTACTACACATGATCGAGGGATACTAGTGTGTAGTATATATTATTCTACAGTTGAATATATAATTATATGTAGTATTGTAGCATATTCTGTAGTATTGTCTCGTGGATAGCATAGGGATGAGTCAGGCCTGTGGACTGTAGGGAGAGGCCTAGTGAGTCAGTGTCTCACTTGCAGCCGAACTGTAGAGGAAAGAGACATACTGTATACAGCTCACAGCTCAGACCAGCTAGGGTGATGTACTGGATCATTACACACAGAAGGTATGGAGGGGCCAATCCAGCAGCAAGATCCAGCAGCAATTGTGAGAGTTCAGTACAACAGTTTGAATAATTAGATTAGATAGATCTTCCTCGAAGGTACTATTTGTTCTCTCCTGCCAAAGGAAACAAGGAGGAAGGGTGATAATAGAGGGGCACAGGAAGGAAGCTATTCACAGACAACACTGCCATATATGGTAAAGGAAAAGTATTTGACACTGCTAGCAAAGTAAAGGCCATATCTAGCTATTTTAACATATTATAAAGGAGAAATGAGAAGAGCTACTTGAGAAGTGGCTCTATAATGACCCATAACACAAAATCAATAATTATATTTTCCTTTCTTGACCGAAAAAAAAGAGAAAAAGCACTGTCCCAAAGCAATCTTCACCAAATGCTACTCGGATGTGTAGCTCTCTTTTTGAGGCGTTGAGATAGTGATTAAAGAAACCAAATGCCACGTTATCCAGGTTGATTTCAGAAATGTATCATGCATCAAGTGCAAACATAAATTACCTGCAAAACGTCAGTCATGGTTGTTGTTACATAAACTGCCCGCGAGGTATCACTGCAGAGCAGTATTCCTGCGCTGACACATCCAGAGAAAAACATTGGAATCATTCTGTGTGATGCTGCTGACAAACCCAAGAAGGATACAGTCTATATTTGCGAGGAAAACTGAATGCGCAGCTTTCAAAGTGTCCAACATCAATCATATACGGATGAAATCCGAATAAATATTGTTGTTTGGAGGTCGACAATGGGGTAAGTGTTCGTCTAGGGAATGTTAGCTAGCAAGCAGGCTAGCTAGCTAGCTAAGCTAACGACTGTTTTTCTAGCTAGCTAGCAAGCAGGCTATTAATATTTACATTTATTTCATAGCTAACATTGTTGATAACATTGAAGTTCATAGTTGCTGGCTGCCTGTCTCATACAAGTCTTCCAATGTTGTAAAAGTCTGAACCTTCGTGCGTTCTACCCTTTCTTTTTGTAGGTAACGTTAGCTAACTACCTAATTGATATCCTATTAAATTACTAGCTAGAGGGGTGTTGTAATGCCATGAAACCTCGAAGTTCCAGAATCGGGTGATATGGCAGCCATATTGGTCAGGGAGAAATCCAAACCAGTCTAAATGGCAGTAGAGGCATACTCCTGATTTTAATTATGCAGCAAAATAAAAGTAAGGCATGTGGTATATCAAGAATGGTTTTATATAAATATCGTCAACCTAAAATATTGCCATAGAATTATCTGTATAAATAGCAGAGTTGTGGACTCAAGTCACAAATTTGATGACTTGATAGAAAATACAGTAAATTGAGACTTGACTTTGACCAGATTGATGACTTGAAATCATTTTGTGGCACAGAGTATACGTGGATTGATTTCTACACGTACTGTAGCCAGAGACAGAAGCTGCTGCATCACCCTTGCAAAAACACCTGCAACAGATTGGCTAACTACTTTGTAAACTCACCAGCAATGGGGCAACACTCTCCAAACTCCCACCAGTGAAGAGCGCTTCTTTTCTGTTGTTGAAATGTTTGCTGTTTCTTTCACACGTTTAAACTCATTCAGCCAACCATTTCTTACTCTGTTCTGAGTTAAGAGATACAAGTTATGTTTATTTAATTCAATATATGGTTTCCTTTGTTCATATTTCCTGGGTTATGTCGGAGTCCCGTGTGTCTTGGTCCTATATCTCTGTCATTTTTGTTGTGCGTGAGCAAATGATGGTTCCATGTATGTATGCATGGTGTTGAAATAGCATTAATAATAATGAAGACGAATGTACCAATGGATGTGGAAATGTCCTTTTACATTGTAGTACCAGTTTATCGGTTGTAATTGACAATTAGATTATTGTATGGTCCTGGTGCTTATATAATGTAGGCCTACCTGTTTGAGCTCCTGTTAGATAGATTCGATTTGGTTTCTCAGGGGGAGGCTGTACAGTCTTGTCCTCTACCTGTGTTTGTTCAGATAGGACAGGTTAAGCCTGATACAGAGGCTATTTCTTTTGGCTTTTGCCAGTGTATATTTAGTCAATTTACTTGTATATTTTATATGATATGGCACTTTAACCATTGAATCACCAAGACGTGTAAATAAATGTACACTGAGCATGTCAAACTACTTTGCCTTCTGCTGATTTCACTCCCTTACGAATGCTACAAGGTCACTATTATACAGTTACATAGGCTAATCAAAATGTGTTGTAGACAAAATAATGAAAAGGGTTGTCTGATAGCCTCAATAAAAAGACAAAAGATTTGTAGTTGAACAAGGCGTTGCATGTATAGATTTTTGTTTTACTTGACTTGAGACTTGATTTAAACTTGTGACTGGACTTTACTTGCTCTTAGAATGCACAACTTGGACTTGACTCGAGTCTTGACCCATTCTACTTGGGACTCGACTTGAGGCTCCAACCTTGTGACTTGACACTTGCTTGTGACTTGGTCCTACCTCTGATGAATAGCCTCTAAAATGCATGTAAAATAAAAATATATTGTTTGAGGACATGTTTAGGCTATAAACAAGTCAAAGCAAAAACAGTGACAACCTCCTCAACTAGTGCTTTTAATGGGAGTCTTGCTTGTTTTCAGACAGTGCAGTCGCTCATCTGAGCTGATCCTGCAGCCTTGATGACTGTGCTATATGTGTCAATATCTGATCCCTACAAGACCTCATAACATGGCATATCAACCATGCCTGAGTACCAATCCATCTGTACCCATATCCTCATACTTATGGTAGCTCACCTTCATCTATAAAACAGGGAGATCAACACTCACAGTATCAAATACCTAAGCAATAAATGACAATACAGCCATATTGACTGGATAGAAAATAACCACTCTGTCCTTGAGGGAGCGTCAAGTGAGAGAGAGTTTGACCCCCCACCCCCCTCTCCTCTTCTCTTTCTCTTGAGGCTTGGTGGTAGGTAGGTAGGTAGGTAGGTAGGTAGGTAGGTAGGTAGGTAGGTAGGTAGGTAGGTAGGTAGGTAGGTAGGTAGGTAGGTAGCCTAGTCCATGTGTCTCTCGTCCTTCTGGTTCAAGACTGTTTGCCCATGTGTTGTGTGTCTTCCACAGATGTAGCCGTTGAGATGGAATATCATGAGAGACCTGCTTCTTTTCGCCAAGCCCGCCTCAACCCCTTTGATCGGGGGGAGGAGGAGGGCAGCCCCCCAGGAGGTAAAACCCCCCCTCGAAATGGTGAGTGTGACTGGTGGGTTGGGTGGGTGGTAGCCTAGTTCATTGATGGGTCACAGTATACATGTTTAATAGAATGTGAAAGGAATTAACACCAGTGCTCAATGTGATTGCCATGTGATGAGAAGAGAATGCAGCGGCAGATTCTGTGTATTTTACTCAACTCAGCAAAGGCCCGGAGAATGGATAGGCCAACAACCTGATGACACTGCAGCAGTCTCTTATTGAAGATGGAGTAGTGCAGTAGCCAGGGGTGAAGTCAGTTCATGTTGTCTGTGCAGCCAGGCTGCATCTGCAAGATTAGAGCTGCATCCTGTACCAGAGCAAGCTTTGTCTGCCGAACTATAGTCTGCAAGAGATGTAACAATCTATACATTTTGAAGTGATGTGACTGGCTGGACAGCAGCATAGACTGAAAGAAGAAGGCTGCTGTTTTTTCCGTATCTCTGTTTCTTAATATCTGATTTAATACCACTCTTGCAACAGCCCTAACCATTATGAGCTCATCAACAACACCAACTGACCCTGGATCTGTAGTTGTGAGCCAAAAGTAATGAGAGGAACTGAGACAGGATCGTTAGGTGGTGCTATGGTTCAAAACAGTTCCTATAATCGTATGCCTACACTTAGCTCAGTTCACTAGAACACTGTCTAGGCTGCAGCTGCATCTGTCTGCCTCTCCATCTCTCTCTGGCAGCCAGCAACTCAGGATATCCTGTCTCTCACTACCATGATGTCATCTGAGGTGTACGCAGGTACAAACAATATGCAGGCCTAGATAGTGAGATTGGCTATAGGTTTACTTGATACAGGCTAACTTGAGCGTGCTCCCTGGTGAATGTTGTTTATGTTTGTAAGGAGATGTTCTAGCTGTAGGCCTATCTGAAGAACTAGTCATTTGTTAGACACCCAAAATGCTTCTTGCCAGGGGTTAACATCTGTTTGTGACCCAGGCTAACTGCTTATCTAATAGCACATGTGATGTAGAATTTCTGTATTTTCATAATGGTTTTCCTTATGATGATAGAAAAGGGGAATCTTGTCCCTCAGGAATTTTAGGCCTAATTGATAAATGTCTTGTCTGTTCCAGCCAAAAGTAAAAGCATTGGGAAGCAGCCTTTTATCAGGGAGTGTTCTTTGGAGATGTAGAAGCTTAGAGCTTCGAAGATGTTAGCCCTTAGCCAATATCAGGCACTCTGTACCCTGGCACAAAACCACACAAAATGGCTTGAAGCCTCTCTCTGGTTCCTCTAAGGCTTTAAATATTTGATCAGTTTACATGCCTCCTGGCCTACCAGCACTCCCTTTGATTTAATGACTGAAGTGCTGAACTGTGTATGTTCTGGTGCTGGAGTTGGGAGCCGAGCTAAACCAAGGAGAACTTTCTGTTTCAGAATGTCAGATTGCTTTGATTTGTGTGAAAAGTGTCAGAGAATAAAGCTTCTATCTGCCATGACTTATTTTTGTACTATAATTTGCTAGTTCTTTCTTGTCAAGCCCTTTATTAAAGTAGCATAAATGTGTCCCAAGTAATTGTATGAAGAAGAATAAGATTAAATACTAGTTAAATAAAGGTTAAATAAATAAAATAAAGATTATATCAGGTTATTACAGATCAGGGATGATAGCCTTTGTTAAATCCAATAGGTGAGGTGTAAATTGTGGGAGCTTAAGCTAATGTCTGGCCCACATCCATACCCATATCCATACAGTGGGACTGTTAGGGTAATCATATCTGCCTTTTAATCTTGAGGCTGTATAGCCTAAGTCTATTACCTAGCAACCTTTAGCACTTCAGAGGCAGTAGTCCTTCCCTGTTTCCCTCTGGTTTTAAACAGACACGTTTGGATAAAAACAGTATCTTGTGACTCCTTTATCCGCCCAGAGGGTGAAACTCCTTTTAGACAAATGTGTGTTTTGTAAAAGGAGATGGAACAATGTTTATAGTAGTACTTGTCCGTCTTTCCTCAGAAATGAGACCTGAGCTCTTGTCCTCTGAAAGCAGAAGCCAGTGTTTGGACCGAGCCATGGACCTGGGGCTGGCAGAGGACCACTTCTCTCGACCTGTCGTAAGGACAATCCTTATACAGCCATTTTGGAGGTTGATGAACCACTGACCAGTCGGTGTGGTTGCATGAAAAGTAATTCTTAGTGAAAACACGACTGTGATGGATACACTTGTCTGTCTATGTGCAGTTTAAATGGCAGTCAGTACAGTAGGTGGTAATGTGAGTGTCTACCCATGCATGGACGTGTCTGTTTTTACTGTATGTCCCCATGCAGGGCTCATTTGTAGCGTCGGACATTGAGCAGCTGAAGGTGGCCATAGAGGAGTGTAAGAGACTAATCCTGGAGCTTCCTGAGCACTCAGAGAGACAGAAGGACACTGTGGTCAAACTCATCCACCTACGCCTCAAACTACAGGAGCTCAAGGTAAGACCAGGGGGAGGGGAATAGAGGAGGCTGGGGGGAGTATTGAACTACCCAGAGGCCTGAGTGAAGGGGGTAAAGAATTGGTCATGGGAGGTAAATGGCAAGAAGGTAGTCGTATCTATGTAGGATAGAGTCAACCAACTAAATTACCTGTTTTCAGAGCACTTACTTGTGTACATCAACTGTGTATGCATGAAAGCCATTCACAAATCATTCATTACCTCTGGAAATGTAAATATAATATTACTGTGTAACATACAGTGCCTTCAGAAAGTAGTCACACCCCTTGACTTTTTCCACATTTGGTTGTTTTACAGCCTAAATGTAAAATGTATTAATTTTAGATTTTTTGTCACTGGCATACACACAATACCACATAATGTCAAAGTGGAATTATGTTTTTAGAAATGTTTACAATTAATAAAAAATGTAAAGCTGAAATGTCTTGAGTCAATAAGTATTCAACCCCTTTGTTAAGGCAAGCCTAAATAAGTTCAGGAGTAAATATTTGCTTAACAAGTCACGTAATAAGTTGCATGGACTCAATAATAGTATTTACATGATTTTTTTTAATGACTACCTCATCTCTGTACCCCACACTCACAATTAACTGTAAGGTCCTTCAGTTGAGCAATGCATTTCAAACACAGATTCAACCACAAAGACCAGGGAGGTTTTATAAATGTCTCGCAAAGAAGGGCACCTATTGGTAATTGAGTAAAAGTAAACATTGAAATATCTCTTGAGCATGGTGAAGTTATTAATTATACTATAGATGGCGTATCAATACACTCAGTCACTACAATGATACAGGCGTTCTTCTTTAAACTCTAAGGTTAATGGCTGTGATAAGTGTAAACTGAAGATGGGTCAACAACATTGTAGCTACTCTACAATACTAACCTAAATGACAGAGTGAAAAGAAGGACGCCTGTCCGGAATAAAAACTATTGCAAAACATGCATCCTGTTTGCAATAAAGCACTAAAGTAAAACTGCAAAAAATGTGACAAAGAAATTAACTTAATGTCCTCAATACAAAGTGTTATGTTTAGGGCAAAAAAAGCTAAGCACAAGCAAAATCCTAGAGCAAAACCTGGTTGTCTGCTTTCCATCAGACACTGGGAGACATTCACCTTTCAGTAGGACAATAACCTAACATACAAGGCCAAATATACACTGGAGTTGCTTACCAAGACGACATTGAATGTTCCTGAGTGGTATAGTTAGTTTTGACTTGAAAATCTATGGCAAGACTTGAAAATGGCTGTCTAACAATGATCAACAATGAACTTGACAGAGCTTGAAGAATTTTTAAAAGAATAATGTGCAAATATTGTACAGGCCAGGTGTGCAAAGTGCTTAGAGACTTACCCAGAAACACTCACAGCTGTAATCGCTGCCAAAGGTGATCCTAACATGTATTGACTCAGAGGTCTGAATAATGTACGTATATTAAATTAAATATTTCTGTATTTCATGTTTTCACTTTGTCATTATGGGGTATTGTCAATATACAGCGGGTGAAATAAGTATTAAACACGTCACCATTTTTCTCAGTAAATATATTTCCAAAGGTGCTGTTGACATGAAATGTTCACCAGATGTTGGTAACAACCCAAGTAATCCATACATACAAAGAAACAAAACAAATAAGTTCAGAAATTAAGTTATGTGTAAAATGTGAAATGACACAGGGAAAAAGTATTGAACACATGAAGAAAGGGAGGTGCAAAAAGGCATGGAAAGCCAAGACAACAGCTGAAAACTATCAGTAATTAAAAAGCAATCCAGCCCCCTGTCAGTGCAAATTAATATCAGCTGGTTCAGTCCCAACTGATGGCCTACAAAAAGGTCTCATTGCCAAGGTGTCACACAAGACACATCTCATGATGGGTAAAAGCAAAGAGCTGTCTCAAGACCTTCGCAACCTAATTGTTGCAAAACATAATGATGGCATTGGTTATAGGCGCATTTCTAAGCTTCTGAATGTTCCAGTGAGCACTGTTGGGGCCATAATACGGAAGTGGAAAGACAATTATTTCACCATAAATTTGCCTCGACCAGGTGCTCCTCCCAAGATTTCTGACAGAGGAGTGAAAAGAATAATCAGATGAGTTGTCCAAGAGCCAAGGACCACTTGTGGAGAGCTTCAAAAAGACCTGCAATTAGCAGGTACTGTTGTCTCAAAGAAAACCGTAAGTAATGCACTCCACTGCCATGGCCTGTATGCACACTCACCATGCAAGACTCCATTGCTGAAAAAAAAGCATGTTGAAGCTCGTTTAAAGTTTGCTGCACAACATTTGGAAAAGCCAGTGAAATACTGGGAGAATATAGTGTGGTCAGATGAGAGCAAAATTGAACTGTTTGGATGTCATAATACACACCATGTTTGGAGGAGAAATGGCACTGCACATCACCCTAAAAACACCATACAAACAGTAAAGGTTGGAGGTGGGAACATTATGGTGTGGGGCTGCTTTTCAGCAAATGGTGCTGGCAAACTTCGCATAATCGAAGGAAGGATGAATGGACAAATTTACCGAGACATTCTTGACAAAAATCTGCTGCCATCTACCAGGATGATGAAGATGAAACGAGGGTGGACATTTCAGCAAGACAATGATCCCAAACACACAGACAAGGAAACTCTCCATTGGTTTCAAAGAAAGAAAATAAAGCTGCTAGAATGGCCCAGCCAATCACCTGACTTAAATCCCATTGTAAATCTATGGAAAGAACTGAAGATCAAGATTCATAGAAGAGGCCCACGGAACCTTCAAGATTTGAAGACTGTTTGTGTGGAAGAATGGGCCAAAATCACACCAGAGCAATTCATGCGACTAGTTTCTCCATACAGGAGGCGTCTTGAAGGCTTTTGTACAAAGTATTAAATAAATATCAGTAAGTGTGTTCAATACTTTTTCCCTGTGTCATTTCACATTATTACACATAACGTATTTTCTGAACTTATTTGTTTTGGATTACTTGGGTTGTTACCAACATCTGGTGAAAATTTCATGTCAATAGCACCTTTGGAAATATATTTACTGAGAAAAATGGTGACGTGTTCAATACTTATTTCACCCGCTGTATATTGAATCAATTTTTAATTCAGACTGTAACACAACAAAATTTGGAATAAGTCAAGGTATGAATACTTTCTGAAGGCACTGTTCGTGTCTGTTTCCTCATTTTATGTCAGTCTCTCGCTGTGGTTGTGTAACGTCTAACTTAAAAAAGAACATGTGAAACCACCCCGCTCATGCTGTGTCTGGATTCTGCTTGGATTGCTTTAAACATATATGGGATGTTTTGGTGTCATTCACACACCGGGAGAATGAGTGTGTTGAAAGTGCTGCAGTGAACTCGTCCAGTTGGTTAATAAGAGACTAATGTAGGTCTCTGACACAATGCTGTGCTCTTGTGCTGCATTCTGATTGGCTCTGCTCCTTGTCACTCAACAGGACCCTGAGGAGGATGAGCCAAACCTGAGGGTGCTATTGGAGCATCGTTTCTCCAAGGAGAAGAGCAAGAGTGTGAAACAGACCTGTGACAAGTGCAGCACTATCATCTGGGGCCTCATCCAGACCTGGTACACCTGCACAGGTAAGAGTTAAACTAAGCCGAAGTGTTCTCAGTGGTAAAACCTCATGGACACTGAACGGTTACAGCTGTCTGGCTGAACTTGGGTAAGCATATAAAAGAGAGAGCATTGCTAAGCAACCAAAACTGAAGTGTTCAGTTGCTAAGCAACACTGCCCTCCTGTGGCCTTCTATTCTCCTCTATTGGTCGACGGTGGCCCTGAAGAATGAATTGAGTTGGAGATAAATTGAATGAATTGGTCTACCAGATGGCCAACTTTCTCTCCAGAATCTTAAGTCACATATTACATTTTTTAAAACGGTAGTTAGTCTCTGTCCCCCTGTCCCTCTTGCAGGTTGTTACTACCGTTGCCATAGCAAGTGCTTGAACCTCATCAACAAGCCATGTGTGAGGTCAAAGGTCAGCCACCAGTCTGAGTACGAGCTCAGCATCTGCCCAGAGATCGGGCTGGACCGGCAGGACTATCGCTGTGCCGAGTGCCGCACGCCTGTGTCACTAAGTGAGTGTTCAGCTTTTATGATACCAATTTGATAACCATTTAGCAGTTGGCACAAATTGAAATCCATGGGCATGATGTCTAAGGACCCTTGTATTAATAACACAATCACAGTTATTAAGTCCTTGAATGCCTAACCTTTGGGTCAATGGCCTGTAAAAGGCTGTTTGGACATTCTTCTCCTCGTAGACTAATGTGACTAAACCTACTGTACAAGATAAACCTGGAGCCCAGTAAGTGTAATTTTTCCTCTGTGGAGATCTAAAGAGATTTAGCTAGAGCACTTAGTCATTCTCATCCACTGTCTATGCTAATAGAACAGATTGTTCTTAACTCAGCCTGCTAATCTAATGCACTCACATCAAGCATGGAGAGTTAATTCAGCTATGATAATGTAATGTGGTCATTAAAAGATACAACAATCTACTTTCTTGCCAGGATTTTCCTCCCTGGAAGACGTGTTGAATATTTGTCAAAAGCTATGCTGAGTTGTAGTATCTCATTAAGAGTTTAATCATATTGTGGTTAAGGAAATATTTGTTCTGTAATGTGTCATTGAGTGTTGTGTGTCTGTGTTAGTTGCATGTTCAGTGAGAGAGTTGTCTCTGAGCCCGTTACATCAGTGAGAGTTGTGTAGGGTGGTGTTATAATCGCTCACGGAGCCGCATGATGCATTGTGTTGTGTTGTCCTGTAGGGGGCGTGCCCAGTGAGGCCAGGCAGTGTGACTACACGGGCCAGTACTACTGCAGCACCTGCCACTGGAATGACACCGCTGTCATCCCTGCACGCGTCATCCACAACTGGGAGTTTGAGCCACGCAAGGTACCAAAGAGAGCGTGAGATTCTAATAGCACGCTGTTTTTCTTTATCAATATAGATTTTTTTTACACAACCAGAAACTTCCACTAACTCTACATTATATTACACGATGAGCAGCTGGTAACAGAATGCACCGCTGTTTCCTTTGGTGACCATGTAGTGGATGAAGAACCAAGCCTGAAGCCAATAATAATAATGATCCTATGATGTTTAGAGCACAGTACCCTATAACAGTCTGGCCTATCACGAGACAGAACACATTAAAACACTATTGTGTTTTCTTAGTCTGTTTTTGACTTTGTATTCTGTGCAGTCCTATCTCTAACAGTGTTTCCTCTGGTCAGGTATGTCGTTCCTCAATGCGTTACCTGGCCCTGATGATACCCCGGCCTGTACTGAAACTGAGGGAGGTCAACCCATTGCTCTTCAACTTTGTGGAGGAACTAGTGGAGATCAGGGTGGGTGACATATCAGCAACAGGGATGAATAGTGTACTGAATTTTTGTGACATAAATTCATTAATCTGTTTTTGTCTTTTTGTACAGTTTTTGGTTTTGTCTTGCCCACCATGTCCACTCTAAACTGGGATTAACTGGGAAGATCTGGTTTTGCTATAGAACTTGTTTTGGGAGCTCTTCCTTCTCTGTTCTACCACACAGTAGACCAGGCTTTTGTTTTTCAGGAGATTCTCACCCGTCAGCAGTTCTATTTGTGCCAGTGTGTTTTGTGGTGAGGGATTAGAATACTGAGGGACATAGACAGCTGTTTTCTGTCAGTGGGGAGATTGTAAGGCCAGAGAAGAAAAGCCCTTGCTTATGGTGTAAAAAAAAAATAATAAGAACTAGCTTCATCAGATATTTATAATTTTATGGAACTATGGGGTGGGGGGCACATTCAAAAGTGATTTCCCCATAGAACATGTTGTGTCTGACTTTGGCCCATAGAATCAGGGTGTGACTGACGGCTAGTGTGTGAATGTGTTCCTCCCTGCAGAAGCTCCGTCAGGACATCCTACTGATGAAGCCCTACTTCATCACTTGTAAGGAGGCCATGGAGGCACGGCTACTACTGCAGGTCAGCAACATCCCCTCAACTTCATCACAACACATTTACATGTACGTCATTTCATACTTTGCTGGTCCCACGTGGGAATCAAACACACAACCCTGGCGTTGCAAGCTCCCTACTCTACCAACTGAGCTACACGGGACACCCCAACAATATCATCGCAACACCCCCACGGCATCATCACCACAGCCATAATATACATAAACATGACACATTACAATCTCTGTATAAAGGACTGCATTTGCATCCAGTGCCTTGCATAAGGGTCTTGCAGCAGTATTGTTAAACAACCCAGAGGAACCAATTTCTGCTGATGTCATGGCTGATAGTATGTACTGCAATAGTGCCACCCTCTGGCCTTTTTTATTAAAAACATACTGATAGAAGATATTAAGTTTAAATTGTCACATGCTTTGTAAACAACAATGAGCAATGATAGCTTGGCTATAAATACTGAACAAAAATATAAATACAACATGTAAAGTGTTGGTCCCATGTTTCATGAGCTGAAATAAAAGATCCAGAAATTGTCCATATGCACAAAAAGCTTATTTCTCTCAACTTTTGTGCACAAATTGGTTTACATCCCCTAGTGAGCATTTCTCTTTTGCCAAGATAATCCATCCACCTGACAGGTGTGGCATGTCAAGAAGCTGATTAAACAGCAATGCCACAGATGTCTTAAGTTTTGATTGAGAGTGAAATTGGCATGCTGACAGCAGGAATGTCCACCAGAGCTGTTGCCAGAGAATTTTATGTTAATTTCTCAACCATAAGCTGTCGTTTTAGAGAATTTGGCAGTATGTCAAACCGGCCTCACAACCGCAGACCACGTGTAACCACGCCAGCCCAGGACCTCCACCTGCACAATCATCTGAGACCAGACACTCAAACAGCTGATGAAACTGTGGGTTTGCACAACCAAAGAATTTCTGCACAAACTGTCAGAAACCATCTCATGGAAGCGCATCTGCGATCTTCCACCGTCGTAACCAACTTCAGTGGGCAAATGCTCACCTTCGATGCCAATGGCACGCTGGAGAAGTGTGCACTTCACAGATGAATCCCGGTTTAAACTGTACCGGGCAGATGGCAGACAGTGTGTGTGTGGCATCGATTGGTTGAGTGGTTTTCTGTTGGCGGTGGGTTATGGTGTGGGAAGGCATAAGCTACGGACAATGAACACAATTGCATTTTATCTATGACAATTTGAATGCTACCGTGACGTGAGCCTGAGGCCCATTGTCTTGCCATTCATCCACTGCCATCACCTCATGTTTCAGCATGATAATGCACGGCCCATGTTGCAAGGATCTATACACAATTCCTGGAAGCTGAAAATGTTCCAGTTCTTCCATGGCCTGCATACTCACCAGACATGTCACACATTGAGCATGTTTGGGATTCTCTGCATCGACCTGTACAGCAGCATGTTCCAGTTCCTGCTAATATCCAGCATTTTCACAGACATTGACTGATTTCCTTATGAACTGTAACTCAGTCAAATTATTAGAAATTGTTGCATTTTGAGTTGTATATTTTTGTTCAGTGTCCAGTAACGAGTCGATGTTCAAGGGTACGAGGAAATGGAAGTAGATATGTACATAAAAGTAGGGGTAATGGTCTTGGTAATGCGAGGCCACATAAATGTCAATATGCAAGTTATGTGAATGAATGGGTGACCTATGTTGCACGGCTACTGTACATTCTGACATGCATACAGTGATATGTATGTAGGCTTCGTTGTGATCAGTTATGGTATATGATACATACAGCACCAGAGGGGATTATTCTAGTTCAAAAAAGAGTGTTAGAAAATATTGTCCCAAGTAAGAGTTTGTTTTTACAGTGAAAGGGGCCCAAATTTCGGGCAATGCTTTATTACATTCTGTTAATTAACATTCAGTTAGTTAAAGTCAGTTTACCTAGTTTAATGGATATGGAAATGTTTAATCTTTCTCCCTCTCTCTCTCTCTCTCTCTCTCTCTCTCTCTTTTATTTATTTATTTATTTATATAAATAAATAAATCCCTCCTAGCTGCATGATCGCCAGCACTTTGTAGAGAACAATGACATGTACTCACTGCAGGATTTGATTGACATCTCCAGTGGCAGACTCAGCTGCTCACTCACAGAGATCCACACTACCTTTGCCAAGCACATCAAACTGGACTGTGACGTGAGTTTTATATACAATACTTGTCTAAACGGTCTCTTGGACAATAATGCCCAATGGTTAGCTAATGTAGTTCGTAATAAACAATGTTACTCTTCTCATCTGAGCACAAAGGTGAGGAAGAACAGGAATTGTTCTGGGGAGAAAACCAATGAAACAGAGCAGGCAGATGTTTTACTGAAGCTGTAGAGACCTGTCATACTGACCTGTGCCCTGTCTCCCTCTCCAGCGGTGCCAAGCCAAAGGCTTTGTGTGTGAGCTGTGTAAGGAGGGAGACATCCTGTTCCCGTTTGACAGCCACACCTCAATGTGCCACGACTGCTCTGCTGTCTTCCACAGGTCAGTCCCCTATATGCAGACACCAGAGGAGGCTGGTGGGAGGAGTTATAGGAGGATGAACTCATTGTAATTGCTGTAATGGAATAAAATGGAACAGTATCATACATATGGAAACTGCATGTTCGACTCTGTTGCATTTATTCCATTCCAGCCATTACAATGAGCCCGTCCTCCTATAGCTCCTCCCACCAGCCTCCACTGGAAGACACGTTTATCAGACATATGTAGCGTTTATGAATAATATCAATGATTCGTTGACACTTGGCTATTTCCTGTGTGCTGTTTCTCTTTAGGGACTGTTTCTATGACAATTCCACAACTTGCCCAAAATGTGCACGGATGACCGAGCGCACGCACGACGAGCCGCCGGATCCGAAAGACATGTAGCCCGTCGATCCAATCCTGTCACTGTGACTGACAACCTGTGGGAGTGACCATGGCACTTTTTCTTATGTTGCAGACCATCAAGACATTCTTCTGACACAAACATGACTAGCACTCTCTCGCTCTGTCTCGCTCTCACTCTCTGTTTGTGTGTCGCTCTCTCTCTGTCTGTGTCGCTCTCTCTCTGTCTGTGTCGCTCTCTCTCTGTCTGTGTCGCTCGCTCTCTGTCTGTCTGTGTCTCGCGCTCTCTGTCTCTGTCTGTCTGTGTCTCGCTCTCTCTTTCTGTCTGTCTGTGTCTCGCTCTCTCTGTCTCTGTCTGTGTCTCGCTCTCTCTTTCTGTCTGTCTGTGTGTCTCTTTCTGTCTGTCACTCTCTGTGTGTTTGTGTTTTGGGGATGTTTTTAAGTGTCTTTGTTCCAGTGTTGTACAGTGTGAGAGTACTGTATGTGCATCATGTTGCAGGCATGAATTGCAATGTGAGTCACAACTGTCTTTACCTCTTTCCCAATCTTTAACTACCCTGAAGTAGGTGTTAAATTCCAAATTCATCTTAACAAATCATTTTAACAAAACTACCATTCACCTCCAGGCCATAACTGACATCAATAACAAGAGCCAGGTATTTTTAGTGAGGTTATGTCATAGCTCTTCAAAACGACCTCCTTATGGGCATGAGGTATGGCAACCCTGTTGTGAAACACTGCGTTACGTGATGGACAATGGCACTAAAATGTGTTTCTATAGTTTATTTGTTTGAACACAATGATCTGCCTGAAACATTTGAGGAGAGAACAAGTATGTTATGTCCAAGGGAGCTTTAATGCAATAACATTATTACAGTAGAATTATTGGGCAGTTATGTAAACATGTCAAGAGGGTAAAGTGAAGGAGAGCTCATTATGATTTACTGATTAACCATATATTTAGTTGACATATTGTGTGCTGACATTTTTTTAAATTATAATTGAACCACTATGTGCATTTACCCATTGATCAAGTAATCTATTTATAGTATTTGAGTTTTTTTGCTGCCTGCCTCAAAGTATATCACATTAGTTTCAGAGATGAGAAAGCTGACGAATGATACCTCTGGTTACATGAGCGTGTAAATGTTGATGACAAATTATTTGTTTTAAAATAATGAGTGTTTGGCTGTGTTATGTTTTTCTCTACATAATGATCTTGATAACATGCAAGTGTAATGTTCCATGTGTTAGTGAAAATCCAGATATAAACATGAATTGTAAGATCATGTGAAGTTAAGCATGAATAATGTATTAATAAATTATATGTTGTGAGAAATGTTTTATAATATGACACTGTGGCAGCCTTTGCCAATGTGCTCCAGGCCTGTGGCAGAGGCTAATGCAAATGTTACTGTGTACGGTGGCCATACTGAATGCTGTTTTGAACAGTATTTTTTTTTAAAAATGGGAACAGCTGAGAGGGATTATTTATGTCTGATCATCGTGGAAAATGTGACCAGTGAATGAAGGGATTCAATTGAATAGGCCGTTTTACCCCGGTGGGAGGAGTTTGTCAGGTGTGCATTCGTTTTGGGAACCGGGCTGCCTCCGGGGGTGAGCCAGGTGCCCCCACCTCAGTGGTTCAAACCCCACGGTGAAGTCTTCCAAATAAAAGTGACGTGGTGTAAAGAGTAGGATTGGGTATTTACACAAGTTTTTATTTTTATCAAAACGCTTTATCTGCCTTCCCATTATAATGAAAACATATATTTTATGGGAAAGAGATGTATATTTCTGGACCAAGCTGTCTTGGCCGAGCAGTGCTGATTACTGCCACAACGCTTTTGCCCGTTCACGTCACGGGCCATTTTCCGGTGTACCTCGGCTCAGGTTAGTAGAACTCCCTCATTTTCATACGCTTCACTTGTTATCGTTCCAAGCATATTGACCAATCGCAAAGCAGCAGTCCTGTCCTCAGAAGGACCCGAGGAGGTTGTGCGTATGCACGAACATAAATACAATAAAAATCGAATTACTTTAAATCGAATTTACTTATTGTACAATTCACAAAACTAATAATTGACAGCAAGTATACATGTATAGATACATATTTGTAATGTTATTTTAAAAACATTTTTATGTCAGGCTTATATAAGGTTGGTGACTTGGTTTATCTCACTCGGCGTAATAGTAGCTAGTTGTAAACTGTTGAGGCTCGGGAGTCGATCCACCTCAATATCAGCAGGGATACTCTGCCTGCTCCAGCCGAAATATGTTTCGCATGATGGGGCTGCTTTCAGTGACTGTTGGGCCTCTGCGGAACGGAGTGCAGGCTTGGGGCAGAGGCTGCGCCACCATCCCTGCAGCTTTTCGCCACAGCAACGTTAGGGCATTATCGAAGGTAAGGTGTAATTTCTTTAAATAATGCTTCCGCCGTCAACTTGCAAAATAACCATGTAATGTTCTCACACAACATTGATGCCAGAAATGTATGATTAAGCCTCGTTTGTCTTTGCTTGATGAACTCTGTCATCAAAAGTGTATTGCATAAAGATCCCGTCCTTGTTTATGAAACTTTTTTTCCCCTCATTCATTTCATAACATTGCGAGTTGCTGCGTTTTGTGGGGAAGGGGGCGTCTCAGCAGCAAGTTGTGGGTCATTGCTAGAAGGGATCACATTTTTGTCAAATTAACGTCAGATTTGACTTTTCGTACAGTTTAGGATAATTTGGTTAGGGTTAGGAAAATAGCTAGGTTAACTAAAATACTTTTTATTTTATTTTGTCTTTTGACGTAAATTTGACAAACTGTATTCGGTTGTAACGGTCTCGGAGCATTTCGTATTATTCTAGCCATGACCCAAATTGTGTTCTGCATTCTTTGGCCTTTTGCCAAATCGATGCTTTTATATCCTAACATCAGTTCAATGAGTTAATCAGGTTTATTAAGGACTTTAATATTATTTACTGTAATAATAATCCGTTTGCCTGGTTGAGTTATCATGATGTGTTGTATATTCAATGAATAGTAAAAGGCTTAAAATAATGTTTTGAATAGGGGCTGACTAACTGAGAGTAAACTATAAAGAAGAAAGTCTGTTGCTATACCCATTAAATGTTTGCGAGCATAATTAGAATATTCAGTGACTAACATCTGAATAGTCTTCAACTGTGTATTCTTAAATATCATTAGCCTAATGCAGATATTTTAACCCTTTTGAATATGAGATTCAAGATCAGCTGTGTTAATCCAATCCTGCTCTCTCCTCAGTGCCCCGCATTAAAACGAATCAATCCCATGGGATTAAATCAATGCACTTTCACATTGGCTCGATTGCTCAGTTCCAAACCCCCAAGAGGTAAGTCACTCTAACACCAGGAATATGTTGATGTTATCATCTATGCATGTAATGACCATGGCAATTACAGATGTAATGTCCAATTACAGATGTGTCCTACATCTTCATTCTTAATGCTAATTCAATGTTTTAATTGCTTCAGGATTTGAAAAGTTCTTCCCAAAGAGTGAGGACACTCCTGGAGTCAACAAATCATCTGAAGAGACCAGAGGTATGATAATATCCTGTCTGTCTCTACTGGCCCACCATTCAAACACTGGGATGTCAACGATGCCAGTTGTCTGTGATTTAATTTCCTGTGTCATTTTGCTTGTTTAGATGAGAAGACCAAAGAGCCAGAATCTCAGGGCAGAGGAGAAGGGGGACCAAATGGAGGTGACGAGAGAGAGCGGAGGAGAGGAGGAAGGAAGGATGAATCAGACTGGTGGACACGCTTTCAGGTCTGTTTCAAAGCATCTGCTCTCTACAGATCAGACATATAAACAAACAAGATTTTCTCCACAACAACAGCAGTCTGTCATCACTCATGTTTGATTTTCCACCCCTTCAACTACCTGATCTCAACCAGAGAAACTACCTAAACACATCAGTCAATAATGCCTTGTTTGGCAGCCTGTTATGTAATGGATGGGAGAGGAAAGTAAAACAAGTTTAGTTACTATTTATAAAGGACTGCTGTGTAAGAGGATAAAGGGTCACCTTTTATCATACTGTTAATGTGGTGTTGACAGTTGGCATGAAAGAGAGGCAGACGGTGGCCCCCACTCTGCCTGCTTCCGCTCAGAAACTGTGTCTGTGTGCGCTTGTGCGTGTGTTGATGAGTGGACTTCTGTATACATAATTTCCACCCTGTTTCCTCTCATGGTTGTCTCTGAATCTGACAGAATGATTTCCCCTGGGATGAAAAGACCATGCGCAACATCGCGATCGGATTCGCCGGCATGGCCTCTGCGTTCCTGTATTTCTACTTCCGAGAGACAGGGAAGGAAGTCTCCTGGAAGGACTTTGTGCATAGCTATCTGGCCAGAGGACTGGTGAGAGACGGGGGATATACTAGGTTACTGTTCTTCACTAGTTACTATGTAATAACGTTTTACCCATAAGTAAAGTATTATTCCATGTGTTTTCATGCCTGGAGCTGTTATGCCATTGTTTGTGTGCGAAACAGTGAGTCTGACGTCTTCATTCTTTGATGTGTCTGTGTTCTCTGTACAGGTGGACCGTCTGGAGGTAGTCAACAAACAGTATGTCAGAGTCATCCCAGTGCATGGAGTTAACACGTCAGAGGTGGTACGTACCAAATAATCACAGGGGAGACATTTGGGAGCCTTGTTTTGTTTTTTTTACACTATCCATAGGTCCCCTTTCTTTGGACTTCAAGACATGTTTAGAGAGTTTACAAGTTAGTAAGATATGCATTTGGATTTAGATGTATGCTTTTGTATTCTTTAGTCTGAGGTTATGTTCCATAATGTTTGCTTGGAACATAACCAATGAGGAATGGCAACAGTTATAAGTGTGTTCACATCCCCTTGTCTCTCTGTGTTTCACAGAGCTACCTGTGGTTCAACATCGGCAGCGTAGAGACGTTTGAACGCAACCTGGAGCTTGCCCAGCAGGAGATCGGTTTGGACTCTACACACAGAGTACCTGTGGTCTATGGAAGTGAGAGCGACGGGTGAGCCCTGGGAGGGATGGAGATCTGTGGGACCTTTATTTAACCTTTATTTAACTAGGCAAGTCAGTTTAGAACAAATTATTATTTACAATGACGGCCTACCTACAGGGTCAGCCCCTGGAGCAAATTAGGGTTATAATAATAAGTGCCTTCCTCAAGGACACATCGACAGGTTCTTCACCTTGTCGGTTCGGGTATTCAAACCAACAACCTTTTCGATTACTGGCCCAACGCTCTAACCACTAGATTGATTGGCCCATTAATGCTGATCTCTCTCTCTCTCTCTCTCTCTCTCATTTATGTATATACATATATATATATATAGTACTTTCCTGATGAGCATTCTTCCAACCCTGCTGCTGGTTGGCTTCCTGCTCTTCACCATGCGCCAGGGACCAATGGCAGGAGGCCGTGGCGGTGGGCGGGGCAACCCCTTCAGCATGAGCGAATCCAAGGCCAAGATCATGAAGGACAACATTGATGTGAGGTTTAAGGATGTAGCGGGCTGCGAAGAGGCAAAGCTGGAGATCCTAGAGTTTGTCAACTTCCTGAAGAATCCCCGGCAGTACCAGGACCTGGGGGCCAAGATCCCCAAGGTAACTCTTAGATACCATACCAGCATCTGAAACATTACTCTGATGACAGTGTTGTACAGGATGATGCTCACCAAGAGAAAAAATAGCAATGTTTTGAATTTCATGGCCAGGAAAACGCTGTGCAGTTTAATTTGTCTATGCACTATAATGAGGTGAGATTATAGTTAATTGGCTGTTTGTTTGCATAGACATTTCCTTTGCATATCAGTCACCACTGTACTCTAACTTCCAAGTTCTCACAAGAGTGTCCACTTTTATACCAGCTATGACCATGTGCTTCCCAGGGTGCAGTGTTGTCTGGTCCCCCGGGCACAGGGAAGACCCTGCTTGCCAAGGCCACAGCCGGAGAGGCCAATGTCCCCTTCATCACCGTCAACGGATCTGAGTTCCAGGAGATGTTTGTTGGCGTGGGACCAGCCAGGGTAAGTACTACCCCAGGGGAGAGGGGAGGAAGAGGAGGGACAGTTGGATTACAGGGTGTATTTCTATTAGCTCTTCCTCTCTTTTCTAAATATTTGCTTTGAGGTCACGCACATGTTTCACTCCTCTATGGGAATAAATACATGTCTCTGAATCGCTGTATTGACATCAGTTTTATACAAGCATGCAAAACTTAGCTGAAGTGTTGATTTGTTGTGGACCTACCCAGTAATGTAACCCACGCCTTTCCTTTTTCCAGGTGAGGGATATGTTTGCCATGGCCCGTAAGAACGCTCCCTGCATCCTGTTCATCGATGAGATAGACGCTGTGGGCAGGAAGAGAGGCAGAGGGAACTATGGGGGACAGAGTGAACAGGAGAACACACTCAACCAGCTGCTAGTGGAGATGGATGGTAGGTCTGGTTTGGTGGTCTTACACTATAGGTACAATATAGTGGTTAACTGAAGCAACTTTCTTCCCAGAAAAGGGAAATTATTCCCAAAGACATTCAATGAATGTGCCATGTTTAATTAACCTTATTATGTGACCCTTCCATACAATCTCAACTGTTGTCTCTGTAGGGTTCAACACCAGCACTAACGTGGTCGTCTTGGCTGGAACCAACCGACCAGACATTCTAGATCCAGCACTGATGAGACCTGGGCGCTTCGACAGACAGATTTACATAGGTACAGTACAGTCAGTCCACTCCATAAATTGCCATAAGTAAAATCTGTGTGGCATGTAACTGTTTATTTGCCTTGAACTGTACTGTACCCATTGTCATAGCTCTACATTCTGTCATAGATCTACATTCTGTCAATTATCTAAATACTGTAGTAGGTACAGATGGCCTAATCTGTCTCTACCTGTTGGCACAGATCAACACAGCCATTGTTACAGACTCTGACAATTCATTGGCCCCTCTTTCAGAGTCCAACTATATCAGTACCTCACATATACAGTACATTCTACATATAAACCACAGTATGTGGAGTAGGCTAGATGCTGCTACCTAGCCGCTGTAGTGTATACACAATGCTGTTTATTTCTAGAGTATAGACTTCTTTAACAGTGCTTTATCAGTGTATTCAGTACTGTGACTCAAAGAGCATAGTTTACCTGGATTAAACATAGTTTACCTGGATTAAACAGTTTACCTGGATTAGAATCCCCTGGATTAATGTGGCATTAGCCTTGCTTTCTTTGCTCTGGTGTTGTTCTGGCTCTGCTCTCTGACATCTCTTCCTCCATCCACTCTCTGGTCAACACAGCCCACAAACAGAATGAGCTTTTCTGCCCTGTCATTGGATTAGCAATCTTCAGCGCATTCTATTGAGGGATTACCCAGCCTGAGTCAGGCGGCCTATCTCATAACATTAGCACGCTATGCCTGTTCAGTGCCGTCCCGTCCCGCCTCTCCTGATCTGACCCCCATTACCATAGCAATGAGCTAGACTGGCCCTGTGTGTTTAGGGAAAGGAGTTTGACCTGAACAGGAAAAACTCAGCGCTATAAATTCTAACTAGAGCCAAGATGTTTTCATGGTTGGGTCATGTATTTCATGGTCCTGGTCTATGTATGTTAGACCACTGTCCAGTCTCCATATTCTAGTCCCAGACAGCCCTGGCTGACATTTATGTGGATAATGCACAGGCTTTTTTTGTCACCTTTGCCTGGGTAGTGAAACTACTTCCTAAAGCCCTTACCAACATGATTAGAATTTGACATGACCCCATTTCAGCAATGCAATAAAAGCTTGCCTGTGGTTTTTGTCCTCGCAATTAGTCCTTGTAATCAAAGTTAAGTGCACAGAGAAAAAAGCCCAACATATATTTGGTCACATTCTTGGCAAAAGTGCAGGTGCAAAATGTTTTTGCCATCATCAGCGCTATCATAACTTGCCTTATTTGTGTCGATAGCGGTCTGATTTTAGCTATGCCTAACATTGCAGTAACATATTATGTCAGCTGTGTGGATATGGATGTACCCTTTATGGGTGAGGTGAGATGGCTGATCTAAGCTATTTCTGACATCTGGGATCCATTTCCCCCCTAGTCCAGTCCAGCTGTACAATGGTAGGCAGCTCTGGCCTGGCCTCACTGGCCTGCATTCCTCTGTCATGGAAACTAACTGCAGTGTGAGAGAGAGCTTCTATAAACCGAAAGGTTATGTAACCCTTGGACAGTAACCGTTAGGGATAGGAGGCAAGGCAAGCTGCTCCCCTGGGCCCTCTCACTGGGGTGTAAATATCTTCCCTCTACCTCTCCCGCCTGGGCCAGTGGTCCGTCCCCATAACTCTGTTTCACTTCCTTCCTGTCAAACCTGATCCCCCTCTTTTCCCATTCTATTTTATTTTTATTTTTTTTTACACCATTTCCTCTCTCCTTCTCTTCTCCTCTCAGGTCCACCGGACATAAAGGGCAGAGCATCCATCTTTAAGGTCCATCTGAGGCCTCTGAAGCTGGACTCCAGTATAGACTCTGAAGCTTTGGCCAGGAAACTAGCTGCCCTCACACCTGGCTTCACTGGTGAGTGCAGGTCCAGGTGTGTTTGTCTGTGTACACGTTGACAGCTAGCTGTGTATGAAGCCCTTTTATCTACTTCCGTAGAGTCCGATGAACTCATGGATACCATATTTATGTCTTCCCTTGTTGTTACAGGAGCTGATATTGCCAACGTGTGTAATGAGGCGGCTCTGATAGCAGCACGCTACCTTAACGAGTCTATCAATGTCAAGCATTTTGAACAGGCCATCGAGAGGGTCATCGGCGGTAAGCTACTGTCACTGACTGGGGGATGGTGGGGAGTGGACAGAAGGGGTCAGGGATCTGGACTCCAACAGGGAGTTAATCTTTGGAATGTAACTGACTGGTGTTGACATGACCTTCCTGCCCTGTCTGTCTGGGGCCAGTGAGGCCACTCTTTTACTCCTGAACCAGTAACCAAGCCCCCTCCCCTAACACACACAAGTACAGCCTTGAGACATGAAACTCACACACACTTTGTGGTTGTCAACATTGCCTCCTTTCCCCCCAGGTCTGGAGAAGAAGACCCAGGTGCTCCAGCCATTAGAGAAGACCACTGTAGCATACCACGAGGCTGGCCATGCTGTGGTGGGCTGGTACCTGGAACACGCTGACCCTCTGCTCAAGGTGTGCGACCCTCTCTTCCCATCTCTTCTCTCCCCTCCTCTCTTCTACGCCTTTTATCCCACTCACTGTCTCGTCTCTGTCCTTACTGTCCCTGTTCTACCTATCCTTCAATTTCACCCTGAGCAGAATGTAGGATCTTACCTGTTGGTTTCCTCTCCTGTCCCAGGTGTCAATCATCCCCCGGGGGAAAGGTTTGGGGTACGCTCAGTACCTCCCTAAGGAGCAGTACCTGTTCACGCGGGAGCAGTTGTTTGACAGGATGTGTATGATGCTGGGGGGACGCGTGGCAGAGCATGTCTTCTTTGGGAAGATCACCACAGGGGCACAAGATGACCTCAGGAAGGTCACGCAGTCTGCCTACGCACAGGTAAACCCACACAGACGCACACACACTCAAACACTCACACTCTTTTTAACCTCTCTCGCCCCTTCTCTCCCTCTCTCAGGTGGTTCAGTTTGGGATGAGTGAGGCGGTGGGCCAGATGTCTTTTGAGCTCCCCAGGCAGGGCGAGATGGTGATGGAGAAACCTTACAGCGAGCCCACGGCCCAGCTCATAGACCAGGAGGTCCGCTCACTCATAGATGCTGCCTTCCAACGCACACACCAGCTCATTACTGAGAAGAGAGATGTGGTGGAGAAGGTGAGGGGGAGGGAGGGGGGAAAGTGAGAGGAGGTCAGAATCTCCTAAGCCTACAAGGGGGAGAAATAGGATGGTAATCGCATCGACAGTGTATCAGAAAGGTATAGAACATGGTTGAAAAGTGGTCTACTCCGCACTAACCTCCATCCCCTCCCCTGTGTCTCACTTCCAGGTGGGGAGGCGTCTCCTGCAGAAGGAGGTTCTGGACAAGGCTGATATGCTGGAGCTGCTGGGTCCTCGCCCCTACAAGGAGAAGTCTACGTATGAGGATTTTGTGGAGGGGACGGGGGACATGGGGGAGGACACCTCCCTTCCTGAGGGCCTCAAGAACTGGAACAAGGACCGGGGGACGGAAGAGCCCCCCCAGGAGCAGCAACGCAAACAGGCACGCTACCTGTAGACTGACACCACGTCTGACCTGGCCCCCACCCACCCACCAGGCCACTGGAGATTTATGTTGGAGGAGGGGAGGGCACTTGACATGACCCAGACAGACTGATGTCAGGGGAGGGTGTCAGGTTTAAGAAGGCAACCCTGCACCGTGGCCCTGATGGCTACAGATAGTTATGGGGTGCAGCAGGGGTCTGCTGCAATGGCCTAGGTTGTGCAATTTCTCATGTCAACTGGTATGTACTGCTGTACTATGTTCCTCCTTCATCCTGACCATAGAATGACTACACAGAGCCTGGAATGCACTAAGGCCCTAGAGACCATGGATCCATTTTTGTCACGGAAAATATATTTGTTTTTATAGTTGTATAGTATTAATTATTTTACCTTTTCATTGTGTGTTTGATGAATATGTCTGAAAGATAAAATTTGTATGAATATATGGTCATTTACATCAGGGCTGGGCAGCTGGCGATGGTCCCCCTTTTGAAGACGCACCCCCCCCACAACCCCCCCCCCCACAAAAAATTGGGGTCCCAATTTACTTTTGTGAGTTAGAATACACAAGGTGCAATTTCAAAATGTGGTTGTGCATCAGCAGTTTTTCTGTTATGTCAGTCACTAACAGTTAATCAATTAGCCAATATCAGCAATTTTGTTTTAGATTGCGGTGTTAGTTTAGAGGCCCGCTAGTGAGATGTTTTCTTTCAGATTTCATATTGGAACATGAAGGTCTATGAGCGTTGCACCATTGTAATAATAATTTGGTGAGTGCTTATTTGTCCAATTTCACACATGCTCAAGTATGTATTAATACGCATGTGTGAATTGGAAATATTTTTTTGGGCATATCCCAATTCCCGCTGAGACACCCTCGGAGAGTGGGGTCACAGCCAGAGTCTGCCATTGTCAACCCTGGAGCAATTAGGATAAGTGCCTTGCTCAAGGGCACATCGACAGCTGTCTCACCTTGTCGGCTCAGGATTCGAACTAGCGACCTTTCAGTTACTGGCCCAAAGCTCAAACCGCTAGGTTACCTGCGCTGCATGCGTGCTACATTTCATCTTCAACATTTTTGCTACCTTCTGACCTTTTTGAATTTCATCAACGTGTTCATTTTCCCCTGTGTCTCTTCAGTCGTAGACACTTGTAAACTAAACAGCCATGAGACTTAAGGGTTTTCAGAAACAGCAGAGATCCAGTCATGCAGATCAGACTGTAACACTGGCACGGTATGACGTTTACATTGTCATTGTATTTTTATCCTCTTTTTCTTGTGAGGTTCAAATTTTTGCTAGGACTAATGGAAGAAAAATACGTCTTCTTAATGTAATTTTTCAGTCTTTTGCGGAAAACAACAGCCACACCTCTACCTGCCCACTTTTCCTACAGGAAAACAGCTTCCGACAAGCTTTATTTCTGAGTATGACTTGTGTATCATACCTCACCTCTCTCTTATGCATTCTCAAAGTCGCTATAACTCAAGTCAACTGACAACAGATTAACTTCACACATCTTTTGTGAATTGTTACTGATATATACTGAACAAAAATATAAACGCAACAATTTCAACGATTTTACTGAGTTACAGTACATATAAGGAAATCAGTCAGTTGAAATAAATTCATTAGGTCCTAATCTATGGATTTCACATGACTGGGCAGGGGCGCAGCCCTAGGCCCTCCCACTGGGGAACCAGGCCCAGCCAATGGGAATGGCCTTTTTTCCCCAAAAAAGGGGCTTTATTACAGACAGAAATAGTCCTCGGTTTCATCAGTTGTATGGGTATCTGGTCTCAGATGATCCCGCAGGTGAAGAAGCCGGATGTGGAGGTCCTGGGCTGGACGTACTGCCAAATTCTCAAAAACGATGTTGGTGGCAGCTTATGGTACAGAAATGAACATTCAATTCTATGGCACCAGCTCTGGTGGACATTACTGCAGTTAGCACTTGAGACATCTGTGGCATTGTGTTGTGTGACAAAACTGCACATTTTAGAGTGGCCTTTTATTGTCCCCAGCACAAGGTGCACCTGTGTAATGACCATGCTGTTTAATCAGCTTCTTGATAAGCCACACCTACAGTGGGGAGAACAAGTATTTGATACACTGCCGATTTTGCAGGTTTTCCCACTTACAAAGCATGTAGAAGTCTGTAATTTTTATCATAGGTACTCTTCAACTGTGAGTGACGGAATCTAAAACAAAAATCCAGAAAATCACATTGTATGATTTTTAAGTAATTAATTTGCATTTTATTGCATGACATAAGTATTTGATACATCAGAAAAGCAGAACTTAATATTTGGTACAGAAACCTTTGTTTGCAATTACAGAGATCATACGTTTCCTGTAGTTCTTGACCAGGTTTGCACACACTGCAGCAGGGATTTTGGCCCACTCCTCCATACAGATCCTTCAGGTTTCGGGGCTGTCGCTGGGCAATACGGACTTTCAGCTCCCTCCAAAGATTTTCTATTGGGTTCCGGTCTGGAGACTGGCTAGGCCACTCCAGGACCTTGAGATGCTTCTTACGGAGCCACTCCTTAGTTGCCCTGGCTGTGTGTTTCGGGTCGTTGTCATGCTGGAAGACCCAGCCACGACCCATCTTCAATGCTCTTACTGAGGGAAGGAGGTTGTTGGCCAAGATCTCGCGATACATGGCCCCATCCATCCTCCCCTCAATACGGTGCAGTCGTCCTGTCCCCTTTGCAGAAAAGCATCCCCAAAGAATGATGTTTCCACCTCCATGCTTCACGGTTGGGATGGTGTTCTTGGGGTTGTACTCATCCTTCTTCCTCCAAACACGGCGAGTGGAGTTTAGACCAAAAAGCTCTATTTTTGTCTCATCAGACCACATGACCTTCTCCCATTCCTCCTCTGGATCATCCAGATGGTCATTGGCAAACTTCAGACGGGCCTGGACATGCGCTGGCTTGAGCAGGGGGACCTTGCGTGCGCTGCAGGACTTTAATCCATGACGGCATAGTGTGTTACTAATGGTTTTCTTTGAGACTGTGGTCCCAGCTCTCTTCAGGTCATTGACCAGGTCCTGCCGTGTAGTTCTGGGCTGATCCCTCACCTTCCTCATGATCATTGATGCCCCACGAGGTGAAATCTTGCATGGTGCCCTAGACCGAGGGAGATTGACCGTCATCTTGAACTTCTTCCATTTTCTAATAATTGCACCAACAGTTGTTGCCTTCTCACCAAGCTGCTTGCCTATTTTCCTGTAGCCCATCCCAGCCTTGTGCAGGTCTACAATTTTATCCCTGATGTCCTTACACAGCTCTCTGGTCTTGGCCATTGTGGAGAGGTTGGAGTCTGTTTGATTGAGTGTGTGGACAGGTGTCTTTTATACAGGTAACGAGTTCAAATAGGTGCAGTTAATATAGGTCATGAGTGGAGAACAGGACTAACAGGTCTGTGAGAGACGGAATTCTTACTGGTTGGTAGGTGATCAAATACTCATGTCATGCAATAAAATGCAAATTAATTATTTAAAAATCATACAATGTGATTTTCTGGATTTTTGTTTTAGATTCCGTCACTCACAGTTGAAGATTACCTATGATAAAAATTACAGACTTCTACATGCTTTGTAAGTGGGAAAACCTGCAAAATCGGCAGTGTATCAAATACTTGTTCTCCCCACTGTATCAGGTGGATGGATTATATTAGCAAAAGAGAAATGCTCACTAACAGGGATGTAAACACATTTGAGAGTTAAAGGTTTTGTGTTTATGAAAAACATGGGACCAACATTTTACATGTTGCGTTTATATTTTTGTTCAGTATAGCTAGAATTAGTATTAGCAGGTTTTCATTGTCCACCTACACCTAATATGCAGTTTCAGGTTGTGCATAACTAAAGGCCCACTGAAACCCCATCTGAGCTGCTGAAAGGAGAGTGATCAGATAGGGTCTTGGTAAGGTGCAGTTGGGTCTCAGAAAGTAGGTTGGGTGCCCCGCTGTTCTCTCTCTCCCAGTCCCTGGTGTCCCATAGAGTTGTGACACCGTCTTGTCAGATCTAGAACGGGGATAAGGATACTGTATATCTCCATACCGATGCCAGCCGAGCGGTGCTGACTCCAACGCCCCTGGAGAAACCCTGTAGAGGTGTTTTGGTATTCACCTCTCAGAATAGAGGGTATTGGGGTTTTGGGAGAAGTAATGAGATGATGTCATACCAATCTGCAGTGAAGTTTCTATTTTTGTTACCTTCTTTTACTGCTGAATATAAAGGTGTCACTACCTCACTCAATCTCAGTATTTCTGACTGTTTTTGGAACTCAATTTCTTATACTTCTATGCCTAGTTGTGTGGCTTACCGCAAACAAAAAATACAAATGTTTTTAGAGTAAATCCCAGATGTCTTGGTGTAGCCTAAACTGTGTTTAAATTCCAATCCTGCTTTTCTGCCTGCTTAACCGAATGCTGGTTGTTTTGACTTGCTTAAAGCACTATAAGGAATGTGGATATGACTGTTTCGATTCAAAAAGCAGCATTTTGTGTGGATTTCAAAGTGACCACTAAAATACATTCAGAAATGTGAAGTTTGTGATGTGATATATTATCAACATCTGACATTAACCAATAAAAACAATACCTTTTGTCCCAGTGTTAATGCTTATCTATGTGTTATTAGTAGTTATCTGACCTCTCAGTGCTGTAAGGATGACCTGATTCAGGATTGGTGCCACTGGTTATACCGGATGTGGAATCCCGTACCATAGTATTGATGCCATTGGTTACCGTAGGAACGGGACACATTTTGTCTTGATTTATATACAGTAGTGTACAGGTAACTGCCAAAATGAAGGAAAAACTAACATAGTGTCTTAGTAGGGCGCTTGGCCACCACGAGCCAGAACAGCTTCAATGCACCCTGGCACAGATTCTACAAGTGTCTGGAACTCTACTCGACGGATGTGACACCATTCTTTCACGAGAAATTCCATAATTTGGTGTTTTGTTGATGATGGTGGTGGAAAATGCTGTCTCACCGCGATGGCCATGGCATATGGTTTACATCGTTTTAATGCTCATCAAACCATTCAGTGAGCACTTGTGTCCTGTGGATGGTAGACAAAAATAATGGATTGGCCAGCGATACTATACATGACCCTAAGCATGATGGGATGTTAATTCCTTAATTAACTCAGGAACCACACCTGCTTTCTAGATACTTTGTATCCGTCATTTACTCACGTGTTTCCTTTATTTTGGCAGTTACCTGTACACAGTCCATGCCTCTGTGTGTTCCTATCACAGGAGGCTGGTGGCACCTTAATTGGGGAGGACGGTCTCATAGTAATGGCTGCAACAGAATAAATGGAATGGTATTTGTATTTATTATGGATCCCCATTAGCTGCTGTCAAGGCAGCACCTACTCTTCCTGGGGTCCAGCAAAATTAAGGCTGTATCAAACTCACCAAACACATGGTTCCTTCAAGACTGTTGGAAAAACATTCCAGGTGAAGCTGGTTGAGAGAATGCCAAGAGTGTGCAAAACTGTCATCAAGGCAAAGGGTGGCTATTTGAAGAATCTCAAATATAAAATAATATGTGTTATTTCATAGTTGTGATGTCTTCACTATTATTCTACAATGTAGAAAAATGTAAAAAAGAAAAACCCTTGAATGAGTAGGCGTTCTACAACTTTTGACGGGTAGTGTACATGTTTATACATGTGTGATGGTTTCTGTAACAGGTGCTGGTAAACATACTTCACTTGTCCTCATTCTACTAAAGAGGATGTGAAACATATAACCTGTTTCACTCCTTGCCCCTTTCAATTAGCAAATCAAGCGCAAATAGTCATGTGTGACTATTATGGCTGCAGCAGTATCACTCGTATGTGTTGGCAGAGCCATAATGGTGTCTAACTGCCCTGCCCTATATTCTACCCAGCCACACCTCTGTGGTACATACCATCTTGGTGGGGAAGGAAGACAAATTCAACTATCATCTGTTCTGTTGTCACACCACCTACCAGCTCCAACCCCCCTCCACTCCTTCTGATGCTACAGCAGCTTAGTGACTGGGTGGAATTTCCCTATATGCTCCATAGATACGATAGCCTGGCCCAGATCTGTTTGTGCTGAATAGCCAACTCCTAAGGTTGTTGTAATGCCAAACATGTTGGCAAACATTGGGGATCATGTGATACAGTACACTCACAGAGAGGAGAGGAGGAACAGGGAAGGACTTTGGCATTATTTTCCAGAGAACGCATAGAGCCCCGAGTTGATTATCCCTTTTATACCATGGCTATAATTTAATTTGCCCTTAGAAATGTGTTAAACATCCACTGAAGTAGCTAGCAAGTTTAGGAGATAGCAGTGGTTGCCGTGGTAACCAAACAAACTGACATGGTAGTTTAGCTAACCAAACCATCAGTCCTAGCTTGCCATAATAAAAATCAAGTTCAACAATGCCAATAATGTTTTCAATGCGACTTTTGCTTTCAAAAGCAGCTCACATGTAAGAATGAAATATAGTCATTGAATTCTACTGTGCAAATATACTGTGTGTTATTTAAGCAATAAGGCACGAGGGGGTGGAGTATATGCGTCGTGCCCAGAGGTACCCTATTGCTATTATAAACTAGTTACCAACGTAATTAGAGCAGTAAAAATAAATGTTTTGTCATAGTCATGGTATACGGTCTGATATACCACGTCTGTCAGCCAATCAGCATTCAGGGCTCGAACCACCCAGTTTATAAAGGGAATTATACTGATTGGTGATTGGTTATATACCACAGCTGTCAGCCAATCAGCATTCAGTGCTCGAACCACCCAGTTTATAAAGGGAATTGTACTGATTGGTGATTGGTTAAAACCGCATTACAGCTGGTGTCTATTCTACAAATCACCATAGGCTAAATCTATGACATTAAAATGCCTATTTACTCTGTTCCATCTGACTGCGCAATCCACCATCTCATCAGCCTAGCCAAGCAATTTATAAACTTGATCTCCACTATAAAAAAACATATAAACATTATCTCACGTCTATTTTAGACTAACATTTTGTTTTAAACAGCAGAGATTTATATAAACCTTGCTTGGTCTGTCTCTCAGACATTTGCAACATTATTTCAATATTCAAATTTGATCTCCAGCTGTCCCATAGTAATGAACGTGTCGGGAGTCGGGACGAGACAGACAGGCAGACAGCGTATCTCAGCAAGTTGAAATAATGAATCAGCTGGCATAATTTCTATGGATATATACAAAGTGCAGCTAGTTTACAGTCTTCAATTTGAAGTGATTGTGTTAGCTGTGTTGTCGGCTAGCTCCTCTGAACAACAGCGTCCTGACAAGTGAGCATATTTTCTATGCCGGCCCTACACTTCGTCTCGGGCCTAACAACACCTGTGCCAATATATCCTCCAAACATTGGCTTTTTGGGCATTATCACTTAAAAAATGCATGCTCTAGAATGCCCTTCAAGACAATCAGAAACAAGTATTCAACAATGTCATGGTATAAAGCTGTTTATGGATATGTGTATGACTGTATACTGTAAGTCTATCTGCATTCCCAATTTTATTCTGTTCTGCCCTCTATCTGCTCAGTTAGGAACCTGCAGTCACAATTTAAAAAGCAGACATTTTAAACCTCTACAGAGTTGCCAGAGCCCATTGATTTTAGCGAAGCTGACATGAGTAAATTAAAGTTATTTATTTGAATGTTTAAACATTATGGCTATTCAATACTTCTCTATCCACTGTGTGATTCAGTGTGTACTCTGAAGTATTTCATTGTGGTTTCAGTTGAACTGTTTTCATAGATAGATAGATAGATAGGTACTTTATTGATCCCCCGGGGGGGAAATTTCATTATCAAGCAGCTACAACAAAAACACAGGGCAGGTGCAAAATGCCACAACGAAAGTACACAAAAGACAGATACACGGTACATGATACATAGAGCGGCAGTATGAAAAAGTATAGAAATACAGGATATCTGGAGTGCAAAAAAAAGCTATAAAAGGACATTGCGTAGTATGAGTGGTTGGCTGAATATGTACACTATACATTGGTGGATGTTGGATGGTTAACTATACTATACAGGTTGATGGCAGAGAAATACTTCAGTAGCTAATGCGTATGATATGAGCGAGGGTAATAATAGTTTACTTAATAGACAGACTGGGTAAATGAACAGGTAAGTGAAAATTTTTCATGGTTAAATTAGCTGTACAGTTAGGTATACAGTTATATTTACAGATAAGTGAATACTTGCATGTTTACACAAACTGTACAGGTAAATGACAGGAAGAGATACTTTAATAGCTAAATGTGTGTATGATATCATTGGGGTAATAATAGTAATTCCCTTAAAATACAGTCCTTAGTGCGCAGGGTTTAATTACAGACAACTGCACTTATTGCACATTTGATATACTAAAAGCAATGAGAAAAGGTGCAACTGGCAGGATACTAATATGCATTCCTGAGTGAATGCCTAGGTCCAATAATTACTTACAATATTGCATGTGATATAATATAACAACTGTACATGGGTATGTATATACAGACCTGTATGAATAAGTAGGTCCTGAGTGGATGAGTGCTGACGGAACAGAGTTACTCACGGATGGATGCATAATTGTTAAACTAGGTCCTAGCACCCCAACAGTTCCAGATCTATGTTGCCGACGGCACGGCACCCCGGTGAGGCATTATATAGTCTCATAGCCGCCGGCAGGAAGGACCTCCTGTGGCGCTCTCTGGCACACCGTGGTGGGATCAGTCTGTGACTGAAAGAGCTCCTCTGCGTCATAACCATAGCGTGCAGAGGGTGGGTGACGTTGTCCATGATGGCCAGCAGTTTGGCCAGGATCCGTCTCTCCGCCACCTCCTCTAGAGTGTCAAGGCTCATCCCCAGGACAGAGCTAGCCTTCCTGATCAGCTTATTTACCCGAGAAGCATCCCCGGCTTTGATGTTTGCTCCCCAGCACACCACTGCAAAAAAGATGGCACTGGCCACCACAGACTGGTAGAAGGTATGCAGTAGTTTACTGCACACGTTGAAGGACCTGAGCCTCCTCAGAAAGTAGAGTCGGCTCTGGCCCTTTTTGTACAGGGCCCCGGTGTTACCAGCCCATTCCAGTCTGTTGTCCATATGGACCCCCAAGAACTTGTATGACTCAACCATTTCCACATCCATCCCCTTTATAGGGACTGCAGTCAGTTGTGCCTTGGTTCTCCTGAAGTCCACCACCATCTCCTTCGTTTTGCTGATGTTGAGCTGAAGGTGGTTCTGCTCACACCACAACACAAAGTCACTGATTGTGCTCCTGTACTCCTCCTCCTGCCCACCCCTGATGCACCCTACAATAGCAGAGTCATCCGAGAACTTCTGTAGGTGGCATGTTTCAGAGTTATATCTGAAGTCTGAGGTGTAGAGGGTGAACAGGAAGGGGGACAGGACCGTACCCTGGGGGGCCCCTGTGTTGCTAACTGCCCGTTCTGACACACAGCTCTGTAGTCGCACAAATTGTGGCCTACCGGTCAGGTAGTCCGTGACCCAGGAGACTAAGGGTGCTTCCACTTTCATCCTCCTCATCTTCTCACCCAGTAGCAGGGGCTGAATGGTATTGAAGGCACTGGAGAAGTCAAAAAACATGACCCTCACAGTGCAACCTGCGTTGTCCAGGTGAGAGTAGGCCCTCTGCAGAAGGTAGATGATTGCATCATCCACCCCGATGTTGCGCTGGTATGCAAACTGCAGGGGGTCCATTGATGAACACACCAGGGGTCTGAGGTGAGCGAGGACTAACCTTTCCAGGGTCTTCATGATGTGGGATGTTAGCGCTACAGGTCTGAAGTCATTCAGGACAGTGGGGTGTGCCTTCTTGGGCACTGGGACGAGGCAGGATGTTTTCCACAGCACAGGGACCCTTTCTAGGCTCAGGCTAAGGTTGAAATATGTTGCTGATACTGGTGTTCTTCCACAGTGTTTCCTGGCAGGAATCCGAGAGAGTTTGTTTGTTTGGTCTGTTGAGCATAAATAATGGAAAGCTCAAACTGCTGTTCATAAAACCATATCAGACAACCTACAGCTGCACAATGTTTGGTTAGTACTCTAATGCAAAAATCACCCACAGAGAAAATTCACTTTGTTTGCATGAAATTCTTTATTTTTTTCACCACCCATCCCCACATCACTTGGTTTGGCAAAGGACGAGATGTAATGTTGGTGAGAAGTGGTGCTGTCGTATCTCATATCATATCTACAAAGACATTTAGTTTACTGGGGCCACACTGGTTTCCTCTCAGGTACAGAGAGGTAGAAGGAGAGAAAAAGAGAGTGAGAGAGAGGGAGAGGATGGAAAGAAAAGAGAGTGAGAGAGAGGGAGAGGATGGAAAGAAAAGAGAGTGAGAGAGGGGGAGAGGATGGAAAGAAAAGAGAGTGAGAGAGGGGGAGAGGATGGAAAGAAAAGAGAGTGAGAGATGGGGAGAGGATGGAAAGAAAAGAGAGTGATGGAGTGGCCCCACTGAAATGCTACCCATTGCCTCCTGTTAGTTATGACCTGCAGAAAGTAATTCAGGAAGAGCAGATGGCCTTGGCACTTAAAGGAAGAACATTGTGCAATAGATTCAGGTTGGACTCTTATTCTGATTACAAAGAAGACTTCCAGATTGCCAGCTGTACTATCCCATAATGATCTCCATATTCCAGTCATTTATTTGCATATGGAGTGCGTATTCTTCTTAACCTGACCTCGCCACATTATATTTTGTATTCGAGGTTGTCACAGATTTCAGGGCCCATCCCACCCATCCCACCCCTCCAAGACCACTCTCCCACCCCTAAGATGCTGCAGGGATGGGAAGGCTTTTAGCCAAGCATTCTCCCCACACTGGGACAGGCTCATACCCTGTTGTTCACCCCAAACAAAGCCTCAAAAAGCACACTGGCCCTCCAGTGTTTATGCCAGAGGAACCCCTTGCATGGAAAACACAATAAATATGCATGTGTGTACGTGTGTCTGGTCTTGCAGATATGCGTGTGTCATTTTGTGTGTGTTTGCATGTGTGTCTGTGTGGTTGTATTTCACTCACAGCCGTCATTTCATGTTTAGTTTATAATACAGTGCACAGCGTCGAGAGCTCAGTCTGTCTGTAGTGTCTTCAGCACCTTGGTTGTCTCAGTGCCCAGCGCAGGGGTTGGGGCAGTTGGAGTGGTCTCTGTGCCCGCTCTCGGTGTGTCCGCTCTTTGCCTCTCTCTTTCCGGGCCCTGGGCCTCTCCCCCAGACCCGCAGGCTCTCAGGGCTGCTTAGGCCTCTCCAGCTTCATTAAGGGCTCTGCGGTGGTGTCGGAGTCACTGTGGTGCTTCCTCTCCCTGGGGGGCTCAGCCTTGCTGCAGCGGGTCCACGAGGGGGAGCGCATATAGCCTCCTCTGGGCAGGGGGGGCTGGTGGTGGCCTGGGTAGGAGGATAATGAGGAGAAGGGTCAAGCTATGCATATGACATACGTGATGAGAGAGGGTAAGTTAGAGATCGCACACATACAGACACGCACGTCTCTTAAACACACCCATAAAACTCATGTACACGAGGTAAGTTTAGAAGTGTACACTGCCTTGCTCAAGGGCACATCAACCAATCTTTCACCTAGTCAGTTAAGGGATTCGAACCAGCAACTTTTCCATTACTGGCCCAATTCTCTAAACCGCTAGGCTACCTGCCAACTCCCCCAATGGCCACGATACTGTAATCGGTGTCTTCAGCTCCCTGAAGACACCTAATGTATCTAAAAGCTTCCTTTCTCTACGCCATTGTTCACTCAATTATGTTTGCTCAAGGTTCTCCAAAAATAGTTTAGAGCAGCACACAGTGGTAACAGCGCACAGTGGTAACAGCACACAGTGGTAGCAGCACACAGTGGTAACAGCACACAGTGGTAGCAGCACACAGTGGTAGCAGCACACAGTGGTACAGTGAGTGCAGTTTGTTTTCCTGCTGTAGAATAGATCAGTTGGCTATGGTTGAAAGGCATCCCGATCGCCAACACAGTAAAGTACAGAACAGAATGTAATTCATGCAGCTCCACATGACCAGTGGTGTAAAGTACTTAAGTAAAAATACTTTAAAGTACTACTTAAGTAGATTTTAGTTGTTTTCTCTACTTTACTTTACTATTTATATTTTTGACAACTTTTACTTTTACTTCACTACATTCCTAAAGAAAATAACGTACTTTTTACTCTGTATATAGCTTAGCAGGACAGGAAAAGGGTCCATTTCACGTCCGTACTGCCTCTGATCTGGCGGACTCACTAAACACAAATGCTTTGTTTGTAAATTATGTCTAAGTGTTGGAGTGTTCCCCTGGCTATCCGTAAAAAGAAAAAAATAAGAAAATAGTGCCGTTTGGTTTGCATAAATGTTAAATGATTTATACTTTTACTTTTGCTTTGATACTTAAGTATATTTTAGCAATTACTTAAAAGTAGATGTAATTCCTCGGGTATTCTGATAGGTCCTTACAGCATGATATAGTTGCTCTGAATATAGAGGCAGATAAAAATATAAAGTACCTTGTCAGAGAGGCAGTGTGCAGTGAACTGAGTGTGCGTTGCGAAATGGAGGAGTTTCGAAAACTAGGAGCGCTGTGTGTGCGTGTGTTTGTGCGTGTGTAAGCGAGTGCATGTGACTGTGTGCCTGCATGTGCGTATATGTGTAGTAGATGATTGGTCATTTTAGATCTCTCTCTGCTTCTCATCTCCTCTACTGTCATTGTTATTGCTCTTAAACAGTCACATGGTCACCTCTCCTCCAATCATCAGCTCCATTTAGCCTGCTGGCTGTTTTCTCCAGGTCATTATGCTCACAAAGGCTGCTTGTTTTGGCTGTCACAGACATTTGTCTCACATTTATTTTTCCTTGGCTCGAGGCAACAGAACTCCACCATTAATTGTGCCTGTCTGTTTGTTCTTGAGTTCTCAGAACCACTACACTGGTCTCCAGTGTCTCTTTGGTCTATAGCCATCAGCATGGTAGATAGAGATTATAGTACTTCAGTTTTGTAGTGGTGATATGATGGCATGGGAATATGATTGGTTCGCTAACTACTAGGGTGAGTAGAAATGAGAAGCTGATTAGTGTTTAGGTGATGAGGCTAGGAGGTGATGACATCAGAGGGATGTGTTTGTGAAATGTTTTGGCAAATAGGATGCTTCTCTCTCTCACTCTCTCTCTCTCTCTCTCTCTCTCTCTCACTACACCCTTTCTTTCTTTCTTTCTTTCTTTCTTTCTTTCTTTCTTTCTTTCTTTCTTTCTTTCTTTCTTTCTTTCTTTCTTTCTTTCTTTCTTTCTTTCTCTGTTTCTCCCCCCCCCCTCTGTACCTCTCTCTTTCTTTATGTCTATATCCTCTTTCCCCCCTCCCCTCTCTTTTCTCTCCCTCTACCCACTCTCTCTGCTCTTGAATCAACCCCTTCCCCTCTCCCCTCATATGTGTTAATCTGCATTCATGTCCTTGTGTGCACAGAAGGGACCAGAATCAATCAGGTTCACACGAATATTGGTTGTACAAATGGGCATATGAAATTAAAAAAGGCACTGCCTCTTTACACCACTTGATGGTGCTGTTTACTCTTCACTCTACCACAGAGATCACAGGATTAATAGGTGTAGCGGGACACACTTTTTAACCCTCCTTTACTGCACACATATCAATGCAATTACTGTCTAGAGATAAAACACGTCCCAGCTCTAACTCTCTATAAGTGAAATGCCGTAACTATAGATCAACTAGCAGTGTGTACAAGCGTACACACCAAAACACACACACACAGCATTGATGTTATTGATCCTTGAAGATTGATGGTGCCTCCATTGGATTTTAATGGGAGGGACAAGAGCCTCCTCAGCATTCTGAAAGGCTGTGTTTGCGTGAGTTCTTGTTAAACTTTGTATCTGCCAACGCTTGTCCTTGTGTGTATGTATGTCCCTACTTTCATGATGTGTCTCTGCATCTCTACCAGTCTGGCTCTATCTGTGTCCCTGTCTGTGTCTGTGTGTGACTAGAATGCTATAGTCGCTGTATTAGTCTGCCCATCCCTGGTCAGTGTTTTGTGATTGACAGCTCTATGAATATGGATGCGGGAGAAGTCTCCTCTTCTCCCAGCAGGGTGCTGACAGAGACAGATCAGAGGAAGAGACGCTCACCCCACAAACACACACCTCTATCTATCTCTCATTTAACATAGGGAAGCACAATGCTATCATGGGACGTCAGAGATGGTGACCCTCTTTGTGCAGTCCTTTCAGAGGCCCCAATGGACTCCTAAAGATTTATGAGCAAGGCTACTACAGTTAGCCTGAATGGAAATATTTTCCCCCAGTGTTGCCCACAGCTGCTGCTACAGTATAGTGGGTGGTTCGATCTGAAAACATCACCAAGCCCCTTCTCCACGCTTTTGCCATCCCCGTTCGGTGGTAGCAGATTTTAAGTCAGTAAAAGGGTATATGCTATATGGTAATGAGCCCACCTAGCCTGTGACTCTTTCTGGTAAAGTGGTAACCTCAGTGCAAGAGCTGCAGTGTCCTCCCTCTGTCCTTCTGTGTCATCACAGGGCGTGACTGTCAGAGCCTGGGCTCTCCTGGAGAACACTGCAGAGGAGATTACTCACTCCCACACAGATCTGGGATCAGCTTTCCCTCCCCCTATACTAATCTTAACCATTGGAGGGAAACACAAAATTGACCATAGATCAGTGTCTAGGGGTAACTCCATCCTACTGCCTCACTCCTCCTCTCTAAGATGGGCTTTTCAGGTGGTCAACGTGATCCTTGTAGTTTTAAATGGCTCTTTCTGAGGTGATAATGGTCATAATGGGTATTGTAGTCTCTGAAGAGATATGGTATGTCATATCTTGTTATCTATCTATTTCACATACACAGAGCAGATGCATATACTGACTGTACAGAGGGGTGAGATTGGGTGGGGGCCTACCAATGCAGCTGTACACATTTAGCTAATCTAATTTATTGTCCTCTCTTTCTCCTCTAGTCCTCCCTCACTTCTCCAACCCTCTCAGGCCTTCATGCCCCCCCCCCCCATTTCCCCTGACCATCTCATCTGCCACCTCTGATCCCTGGGCTGTCCTGACTGGCAGGTGTCCAAAACATAAGTGCCCACACAGCTTTCACTACCCCCGTCTGTCCAATATACAGTTAGAGGAGAGGAGAGGAAGAAAGAAAGAAAGAAAGAAAGAAAGAAAGAAAGAAAGAAAGAAAGAAAGAAAGAAAGAAAGAAAGAAAGAAAGAAAGAAAGAAAGAAAGAAAGAAAAAAAGAAAAGGGACGGGAAGGGAAGGAAAAGAGATGAAAAAGAGAATAAAATAAGAGGGTTACATAAGAAATGTGTAAGTGTGTAGTCAGTTTGTATAAGGCCTAATGATGATAACAGTATCTACAGCTCAGGAGAGTCCTGGGCTTGTATCCAGCTGAGAATAGTGAATAATGCAGGACTCTGCATTCAGAGTGAACTCCCTCAGCCTCCCCTATCTTCCTTCCCCTGTCACGGCATGGGATGTGGAGAGACCAAGACGCAGCGCAGGGATAGTAGTTCGACATGATTTTATTCAAATACTATGTAAATAATATTCCACTTGAACGAACTAACACACTACAACAAAAACGAAAGATGAAACGTCACGTTCTCAACAACAAACACACTACTGAACGGACGAAAAGGAAACACACTTACTTCACCGTGACTGCGACATACATCGATAACAACCCACCCCAAGTGAAGGACAGACTCAACATATATTGGATCCCTAATTAGAGACAACGGGTAGCAGCTGCCTCTAATTAGAGATCCACCCAAAACCCACAAAGAAACAGAAAAGAAAGACACTGTCAGACTCTGACCATAGCTACATAGAGAAGCAAATAGGCTTCTCTATGGCCAGAGCCTGACAGTACCCCCCCCCCCAAGGCGCGGACTCCCGGACGCCAAAAAAAACAAAAAAACAAACACACAAAACAGGGGGGGTTAATGGGAGGGAAGACTAGTCCCTTGGGGGCGGCTCTGGCTCCGGTGAGTTGGACAGTTTTGTCCCATGCCCTTTTCTTTTGCCCCACCGGTACCCGGGCTGGGTACCGGTGGGGCAAACGGCTCCGGCTAAGGAGCGGGAAATTTGACCGGGCCCGGACTGGGCACCGGTGGGGCAAACGGCTCCGGCCATGGAGCGGGGTAAACAACCGGGCCCGGACTGGGCACCGGTGGGGCAAACGGCTCCGGCCATGGAGCGGGGAAAACAACCGGGCCCGGACTGGGCACCGGTGGGGCAACCGGCTCCGGCCATGGAGTGGGAAAAACACCCGGGCCCGGACTGGGCCCCGGTGGGGCAAACGGCTCCGGCCATGGAGCGGGGAAAACAACCGGGCCCGGACTGGGCACCGGTGGGACAAACGGCTCCGGCCATGGAGCGGGGAAAACAACCGGGCCCGGACTGGGCACCGGTGGGAGAAACGGCTCCGGCCATGGAGCTGGGCAATAAACCGGGCCCGGACTGGGCACCGGTGGGGTAAACTGCTCCGGCCATGGAGCTGGGAAAACAGCCGGGCCCGGACTGGGCACCGGTGGGGCGGACTGCTGAGGCTCTGAAGCGGAGCAGACGGCTGGACCCGGATTGGGTACCGGTGGAGCGGACTGCTCTGGCACTGAGGCGGAGCAGGCGGCTGGACCCGGACTGGGTACCGGTGGAGCGGACTGCTCTGGCACTGAGGCGGAGCAGGCGGCTGGACCCGGATTGGGTACCGGTGGAGCTGACTGCTCTGGCACTGAGGCGGAGCAGGCGGCTGGACCCGGACTGGGTACCGGTGGAGCGGACTGCTCTGGCACTGAGGCGGAGCAGACGGCTGGACCCGGATTGGGTACCGGACCCGGATTGGGTACCGGTGGAGCGGACTGCTCTGGCACTGAGGCGGAGCAGACGGCTGGACCCGGATTGGGTACCGGTGGAGCGGACTGCTCTGGCACTGAGGCGGAGCAGGCGGCTGGACCCGGATTGGGCACCGGTGGAGCGGACTGCTCTGGCACTGAGGCGGAGCAGACGGCTGAACCCGGAATGGGTACCGGTGGAGCGGACTGCTCTGGCACTGAGGCGGAGCAGACGGCTGAACCCGGAATGGGTACCGGTGGAGCGGACTGCTCTGGCACTGAGGCGGAGCAGACGGCTGGACCCGGACTGGGTACCGGTGGAGGAGGCTCCAGGCCTTGAGCTGTGGCTGGAGCTTCCGGGTTGCTGACCTTCGCTGGAGGTGGCGGGACGCTGACCTTCGCTGGAGGTGGCGGGACGCTGACCTTCGCAGGAGGTTCAGGGGTGCTGACCTTCGCAGGAGGTTCAGGGGCGCTGACCTTCGCAGGAGGTTCAGGGGCGCTGACCTTCGCAGGAGGTTCAGGGGCGCTGACCTTCGCAGGAGGTTCAGGGGCGCTGACCTTCGCAGGAGGTTCAGGGGCGCTGACCTTCGCTGGAGGTTTAGGGGCGCTGACCTTCGCTGGAGGTTTAGGGGCGCTGACCTTCGCTGGAGGTTCAGGGGCGCTGACCTTCGCTGGAGGTTCAGGGGCGCTGACCTTCGCTGGAGGTTCAGGGGCGCTGACCTTCGCAGGAGGTTTAGGGGCGCTGACCTTCGCAGGAGGTTTAGGGGCGCTGACCTTCGCAGGAGGTTTAGGGGCGCTGACCTTCGCAGGAGGTTTAGGGGCGCTGACCTTCGCTGGGGGCTCAGGGCGGCTGACCTTGGCTGGAGGCTCAGGGCGGCTGACCTTGGCTGGAGGCTCAGGGCGGCTGACCTTGGCTGGAGGCTCAGGGCGGCTGACCTTGGCTGGAGGCTCAGGGCGGCTGACCTTGGCTGGAGGCTCAGGGCGGCTGACCTTAGCTGGAGGCTCAGGGCGGCTGACCTTGGCTGGAGGCTCAGGGCGGCTGACCTTGGCTGGAGGCTCAGGGTTGCTGACCTTCGCTGGAGGCTCAGGGTTGCTGACCCTCGCTGGAGGCTCAGGGTTGCTGGCCTTCACTGGAGGTTCAGCGCGGGGAGCCGGCACGGGTCGTACCGGACTGGGAAGGCGCACCGGAGGTTGAATGCGTGGAGCTGGCACGGGACGCACCTGGCTAGACGCACGCACTGGAGGTTGGGTGCGGGGAGTAGGGTAGAGGTCCGGACCCGGACTGGATATCGGTGAAGCGGATTGCTCTGGCCTGGGAGTGGAGACGACGACCGGACCCGGACTGGGCACCGGTGGAGCGGATTGCTCTGTCAGGGAGGTGGAGTAGATTACTGGACCCGGACTGGGTACCGGTGGAGCGGACTGCTCCGGCCTGGGAGGGGAGTATATGACCGGACCTGGACTGGCCCACTCCGCCATCTCCCTCTCGACCTCCTCCTCTATCTCCACAAATTCCCTCAGAACCTCCCCAAAATGCTCCTCCAGCTCCTCCTCCTGCTCCTTGCTCTGAGCCCCCCATTGGTACCTGGGCCTCCCCATGGTCCACATGGGGAGTGGAGTTGGCTCCTCCAGGACCCCCCACGGGTGAGGGAACCGAAGCATGTCCTCCTCATCGTCCTCCTCCGACGAGTCCGACTCGAACCCTCCGAGGAGTTCGGTGTTGGTAAACCGACGCGGGGCTGTCTCGCTCTCCGTCTCTCCCCATTTGCGCTGCTTGGTCTCGTAACGGTGGGTTGTTCTGTCACGGCATAGGATGTGGAGAGACCAAGACGCAGCGCAGGGATAGTAGTTCGACATGATTTTATTCAAATACTATGTAAATAATATTCCACTTGAACGAACTAACACACTACAACAAAAACGAAAGATGAAACGTCACGTTCTCAACAACAAACACACTACTGAACGGACGAAAAGGAAACACACTTACTTCACCGTGACTGCGACATACATCGATAACAACCCACCCCAAGTGAAGGACAGACTCAACATATATTGGATCCCTAATTAGAGACAACGGGTAGCAGCTGCCTCTAATTAGAGATCCACCCAAAACCCACAAAGAAACAGAAAAGAAAGACACTGTCAGACTCTGACCATAGCTACATAGAGAAGCAAATAGGCTTCTCTATGGCCAGAGCCTGACATCCCCTTCCCTTTCCCACACTAACCAATCTCACTATCCCACTCTCTCCCCTACTCTCACCTTCTCCTCCCCTCGCTTTTCCCCAGCAAATCTACTCTCACCTTCTCCTCCCCTTGCTTTTCCCCAGCCAATCTACTCTCACCCCCAACTCACCTTCTCGTTTTACCCACGGCTTTACACTGACTGAACTGATCCCGCCTACTGACCTAGGTTCACAACACACTATGGAATACCCAGCCACTCTGACCTTTACAGACTACAGTTTACATAGATAGTATGCACATTATCCACCCATACATTCTCCTCATGTAGCCATGTCAAGGTCTTTAGATCCTTTCACCTTGATAAGCAGTGTGACAATACATGTACTGTTCTGTACTGTACAAGCAAGCAAGCCACCTTCTTCCTTCACTGGAATAGCTTGTTATTTCTCATTAACCAGAGCAGGTGATAATACTGAATGAGCTTTAAGGGAACACAGATATAACAAGGAAGAAACAGAACAGCTGGATCTCACAGCTGAGATGTGTCCTAAGTCCTCCCTGGGTAACGTAACCCTAACCCCTGATAAATAAGATACAGTCTGGATAGTCTGGCCTGGACACTGGGGAGCAGCTATAGTCGTTAGTCATGCATGTGTGTATGAGTGTGTGTACGGGTATGTGTGTGTTTGCATGGGTATGTGTACCTATGTATCACTTCTTGAGTCTGAACGCAAAACACACTCATATCTGAGCACAGCGTGATCTATGAGTGGGAAATAGAGAAAACAGCAGCCAATGACAAAGCACTTTTAACTACTTGGCACTGAAGATAGGATGCAAATCAGCATACATCTTCTGAATGCAGATAGATCACAGTGAAGGAAGACCAACTTTATACAATTCAACATAATGTATAGGGGCATACTGTACATACAGTTACATATAGTACATGTATAGATATGAAAATAATCACTTTTACCAGGATCTGCATTACACAGTGGTGTTTTGATCATATTTACCATCACTCTGCTATCTTAGTACCCTAATCCTGACCCCATTCACCAGACATTGGTCTTAATACGACACCTAGAATCTCCGCACGGTCCCTGATCTCCTCGACACTGAGTGAGATTATGGTCGTCCCCTGAGGATTCTTATTCCTCCTGCTGTGCTTTTTATTGTCCGATTCATCAGTAAAACTGTTACACTATATCAGAGGCTATAGCTGGATGGCTGGGGATATGGGGACAGACTGTTGTTCTCCCTGTGAGTTTTATGGCTGTGGTGCTCTGGTAGCAGCAGCTTTGGTGGGTTTTCATGTATTTATCTTTTATGTTTCTCCCTCCCTCCTTCCATCCCTCCCTCCCTCCCTCCCTCCCTCCCTCCCTCCCTCCCTCCCTCCCTCCCTCCTAACTGCTCCCTTCCAACGCTTGGAAGAGCACTTTGGGACCTACTTCCCAATCAATTTGACTGTGATCCTGACTCAATTGACATGTTGGTAAGTGAAATCGAATAGCTGATTGAGCTGTCATTCACAGGTCACTACGGAGGAGTTTTGGTTCCTGACTCAAAGGGAATACCCTGCCGTCCCCCTCTGACATTAATGCCACGTTCAAAACAACTGGGAACTCAGAAATCTCCAACTTCCGAATTTAGTGCGTTCAAGACAACTGGGAACTCTGAAAAAAACGAGCTGGGAAAAATGGTTTTGAACTGTCATCCAACTCGGAATTCTTAGACTTTCTGACCTGAAGATCACTGACATTATTTTACCTTGTTTTTTTCTGAGTTCCCCGTTGTCTTGAAAGCACCATAAAAGTCATGGTACCCTTTGACAGCTCATATCTGTATGAAGCTGTATTCAGTGCACTTGTCTGCATTAAAACCAAATATTGGTCTAGTTTGGATGTGACAGTCAACTGCAAATTAGTCTGACATAACGTATCTTATCTCACCACCTGGGTGCGCACTGTCAAACATGTCCCCGGACTTGACGTATCTGACGCAACATGCATTAAGCACACCCATCTCAGTAGTTGTGGTGAGATAAGATACATAATGTCAGACTAATTTGCAGTTGACTGTCATTGCCCCATATTAAAAGTATGTGAGGGTGAGTTCAGAAGACAATCAGAAATACTGTTAGAATATTTTTCAATTGACTGCCATAGCACAATTGGCTGTTCATTAAAAAAGTTTTAGAACCCCTGACTAACGGGCTAAGGTCAGACGGGGGAGCAACATAATGCCTTTTTATGGGGAGTAATGTGATAAATTGGCAGGTCAATCCTGGGGGCTCCTGAGAGTGCACGTATATCTCTTCTTAAGAGAGATGAGGTGAGAGTGTGCGCATAAAGCAGTAGTGGACAGAGTTTTTAGAGGGAGAACAGAGTAAACAGAGATAGTGATATGTAAATTAGTCTGTCTAGTGGACAAAGTTATTAGGGGGAGAACAGAGTAAACAGAGATAGTGTTTCTGTTTTGTCTCCTACAGAGAGCAAAACATCCACTCTAACATTACACTGTGTTCAGCCAAAGTAGAAGGAAATTCAATTTGGGTAATGGTTCTCTCAAGGCGAACAAAGACAATGTTTTAGCCAGACCATCATACTAGGGTCGTAGTGGTTGGAGAACAAGGGGGTTGTCAAATCCACCATTCAATGGTTAAAGTAGAATGATTGGTTAATTGGTTGATTCATTGAGTTCATTGAGTTTCTGAAAATGGTCTAACCTGCTGGGGACTCGTTGTGGTTATCCTCATCAGAGTCAGCGAACACCTCAGCCAGCTCCTGGTCAGACATGTCGGTTAGCTCCGTCAGGTCCAGGAGGTCAAAGTGCACCTCCAGGGAGGACACGCTGCTCAGAGGCTCTGCAGGGTCAGGGGGTTTGGGGTCAGAGAGAGAGGTAATTAGTAAGGTTATGGACTGATGTGGAGCAGCTGGTGGGTGTTATGATAAAGTCAATAACAACCCAGTATACGTGTAATATCTCACTACAACTCAATGCTGTCTACACAACTCACCCAGAACACCCCCTACACCACACACATACAGTACAACCCCCACACCCCCCTGACCCTCCCTCACATTCTCAGTACCCCCTGGTGTGGAACTTAAAACGATACCGTCGACACGGTAGAATTTATATATTTTTTAAAACAATGTTATCTCTCATGTTGTTTTGATGCTCTGTGCCATACTGTGATATAAATATAAAAAGAAGGCCTCTCTTTTATCTGTTTCACAGAGAGACAGCTTGGCTTTGTGTGCTGAGCTGTCCTGTGTAAGAGATATGGCTCTCTGTGTCAGAATGATGCCAATCTTAACAGCCAATGCTTCACTGGAGCATCAAGACAAGGGCCAGAGGAGCTAGAAAAAGAAGGTATTGAAACAACATGGCCGGTCTGTACCTTCTCCTCACCATCTGTCCTGAGTGTATAGCACCTGTTCTTCATTCCAAAAGTCACCAATACCCCAGACTCTGCTCCAATGCCTATTGTTACACCCGAGTGGCACGGTTGTGCCGTTAACACGTATTGTTTTTATAGACGTAAAAAAAAAAGCATGACAGTCCCAACATTCCACACTGGCAGCATTCATGCAGAATGGCAGTTAAATGTATATTCTAGTCACACATGCTTTGCTAAGCATCTATGGAGGGTTACAGCACCATGCTTGTCTGACACAATGCTTTGGGCTGGGTGGAGTTGTGTTCCCTGTGTTCTATGCGGTGTTAATAGTAAGGGACTGTATGAACTTTGTGTATGTGTGTGTGTGTGTGTGTTTATGTACAGTGGGGAGAACAAGTATTTGATACACTGCCGATTTTGCAGGTTTTCCTACTTACAAAGCATGTAGAGGTCTGTAATTTTTATCATAGGTACACTTCAACTGTGAGTGACGGAATCTAAAACAAACATCCAGAAAATCACATCGTATGATTTTTAAATAATGAATTAGCATTTTATTGCATGACATAAGTATTTGATCACCTACCAACAAGTAAGAATTCCGGCTCTCACAGACCTGTTAGTTTTTCTTTAAGAAGCCCTCCTGTTCTCCACTCATTACCTGTATTAACTGCATCTGTTTGAACTCGTTACCTGTATAAAAGACACCTGTCCACACACTCAATCAAACAGACTCCAACCTCTCCACAATGGCCAAGACCAGAGAGCTGTGTAAGGACATCAGGGATAAAATTGTAGACCTGCACAAGGCTGGGATGGGCTACAGGACAATAGGCAAGCAGCTTGGTGAGAAGGCAACAACTGTTGGCGCAATTATTAGAAAATGGAAGAAGTTCAAGATGACGGTCAATCTCCCTCGGTCTGGGGCACCATGCAAGATCTCACCTCGTGGGGCATCAATGATCATGAGGAAGGTGAGGGATCAGCCCAGAACTACACGGCAGGACCTGGTCAATGACCTGAAGAGAGCTGGGACCACAGTCTCAAAGAAAACCATTAGTAACACACTACGCCGTCATGGATTAAAATCCTGCAGCGCACGCAAGGTCCCCCTGCTCAAGCCAGCACATGTCCAGGCCCGTCTGAAGTTTGCCAATGACCATCTGGATGATCCAGAGGAGGAATGGGAGAAGGTCATGTGGTCTGATGAGACAAAAATAGAGCTTTTTGGTCTAAACTCCACTTGCCGTGTTTGGAGGAAGAAGAAGGATGAGTACAACCCCAAGAACACCATCCCGCATGGAGGTGGAAACATCATTCTTTGGGGATGCTTTTCTGCAAAGGGGACAGGATGACTGCACCGTATTGAGGGGAGGATGGATGGGGCCATGTATCGCGAGATCTTGGCCAACAACCTCCTTCCCTCAGTAAGAACATTGAAGATGGGTCGTGGCTGGGTCTTCCAGCATAACAACGACCCGAAACACACAGCCAGGGCAACTAAGGAGTGGCTCCGTAAGAAGCATCTCAAGTCCTGGAGTGGCCTAGCCAGTCTCCATACCTGAACCCAATAGAAAATCTTTGGAAGGAGCTGAAAGTCCGTATTGCCCAGCGACAGCCCCGAAACCTGAAGGATCTGGAGAAGTTCTGTATGGAGGAGTGGGCCAAAATCCCTGCTGCAGTGTGTGCAAACCTGGTCAAGAACTACAGGAAATGTATGATCTCTGTAATTGCAAACAAAGGTTTCTGTACCAAATATTAAGTTCTACTTTTTTGATGTATCAAATACTTATGTCATGCAATAAAATGCAAATTAATTACTTAAAAATCATACAATGTGATTTTCTGGATTTTTGTTTTACATTCCGTCACTCACAGTTGAAGAGTACCTATGATAAAAATTACAGACTTCTACATGCTTTGTAAGTGGGAAAACCTGCAAAATCGGCAGTGTATCAAATACTTGTTCTCCCCACTGTATGTGCTGTGGGGGCATATCTCTGTGAACACTTTTTTGGCTTGTGAGTGGGCTGTGTGTCTGAGTGTAGAGAGAGAGCGAGGGTGGATGTTTTTTAAGGACACTGTTTCCCAGCTAATTTCTCTCTACCAGCCAGGCAGTATACTGCCACAGGGTGGATCACAGCCCTCTCCTCAACACTCCTTTGTTCCGTTGCTGCACAGCTCCATTCTCTCACTGTTCTCTCACTATCCTGATAAATATAGCGCAGACATTGATTTAAGAAGATAAAAACCTTTAACCACATTATTATAAGTCAGAGAGAGTCGATAATCATACTAAATCATCAAGCCTGGCGGTGGCTCTGCTGTATTTCACACATTTGTGTGGGGATATGGGCAGAGATACACTGAGGATTTGAGATGGAGAACTTAAATGGGTGCCAAAATTGAATTCTACAATATAAATTGTCCTGAACAAGGGATTAAAATGAGCTCAAATAAATCCATCTCTGCTCCAACTCCTTTCTTCCTCGATTTTGGACGTTTTTCTAGTAAGCCCTTCTCGGGATTACAGTATTACAGTTTTTCTCAGTCGCTTTGGTACATTTCTCAGATCACAATTGACACTCTCAAAACTGCTTGTTCAACCTTCACATGATCTAGTCACTTGTGCACAAGATAAGAGCAATTTATCATTGTTTTGGTCCAATTGCAATTGCTTTTGTACATGCATGCAATTGATCATGTACAACTTTCTGCTGTTTTTTACATGATCAATTGCTTATGTTATGTTGATCAAAATAGAATATACTGGATGTCTGTTGAATTGTCTTACTCCCCAAAACATCTAGGCATAAGTTCATTGAATATGTCTTTAATTGCAAAATGGTTGAACTCATTATCATAATCGGTCAAGTAAATTTTCCATACAGTACATTCCAATTGTTCTTACAGATTGTTGTTGTGAATTTGTCCAGAATTGATGAATTGCTCTCAGGTGAATCTTGACTTCCACTAATGAAGGGGATTGTGTGAAACATTAGATCAACCAATGACCAACCAGATCAACCTCTACGTCGAAGGGTGCAGCTGAATGTTGGGAGAACAACCGTGTCCTCAATAATTCAAACGTTTCGCAGAGAGAACAGGTTTGTAATCCAAGAATGTGCACTGCACTGTAATACTACATACTTTTTTTACACTGAAATCTTCCTCAATCTTGTTTTTGGCATCACTGTATTTCCCCACATAGGACTGCAAGACTACTTCACAGGGGTGGGAGATGGCCCCTTTTCACACCTCAAATAGCAGGAGGCTATTTGCACCATGGTCAGAGAAAATAATGCCATTAGACTAAGGGAGATTCAGAGTGCCATTATAGAAGACAACAATGTCTTTGTAAACATCCAATCTGTTAGCATCTCAACTATTACAGTTTTTCTCAATTGTTTACACACAAATACTGGTACTTGAGACACAATGACCACAACATGTAACTCATGCACCAACCCCCTGAACCAATTCTGCTAAACTACAAGCACAATTCCTGCTTTACACTCAAATTGCAGTTCTAAAACACACTTTTTCAAAACACTACACACAATTCTTTGCATTTGGCACAATTTTCATGCAGAAAATCTCTTGTTTTCACAATGAACACACTGCCATTCAAATATGCACACTGACTCATCACATGGGCAAACACCCGTCACACAGTTTTACAATTAGCAATCAGAGCTTTAGCATAAAAGGGCAACAGGTGAGCTCTTCTGTTTTGGAGCAATGGATGCCAACATTGGAAACAGAGGCAGAGCCAGAGGAGTGAGAGTAAGAGGAGGAGGACGGGGAGGACAAGGACGAGGAAGGCCAAGGACTGTAATCTCTGATGAGATCCGAGCCACTTTGGTTGATCATGTGGTCAACCATGGTCTAACAATGAGGGAGGCTGGGCAAAGAGTACAGCCAAATTTGAGCAGGTACACTGTAGCATCCATCATCCGGACTTTCCGAAATGAGAATAGGTAAGAAATCTACTCTCACTAGAAAATTGCAGTACTGCATATCAATACAGTACTCAATGAGTACAGCAGTACAGTATTGCCTGTGGACTGTTCTGTAGGACTGTAAAAATAAAGTATGTTTCAAGTATTTGGGAAATGTATTCCTACTTTGTATTTACAGTATTTTACTATTTGTTTGGCAGAACTGAATGATTACCAACACAAGGTGGTCGGGAACGTGTTCTGTCTCCTGAACAGGAAACTGAAATCATGAACATGGTCCTAGAAAATAACGCCATAACATTACGGCAAATACAAAGAAAAATAATAGAAAACAATGAGATATTTCAAAATATTGATAGGGTAAGCTTATCAACACTGGACCGTGTCTTGCGCAGAAATAATCTCAGGATGAAGCAGGTCTACAGGGTGCCATTTGAACGCAATTCAGAAAGAGTCAAAGAATTGCGATATAACTATGTGCAAGTGAGTCCTATACAATCCCACAATTGATGCATACTCTCAACACTATATAAATTATACATATTTCAGTATTGTAATCATAATGATTGTGCTTCACAATAGTAACCACTCCATGTCTATTTCTGATATTGTCATGTGTGTTTCAGTGAGTCCTTGAGCTAGAGGTGGCTGCAGTGGAGCACCAGTTCATCTTCATTGATGAGGTTGGATTCAACCTCACAAAAAGACGAAAGAGGGGAAGGAATATCATCGGCCAGCATGCCATTGTTCAAGTCCCTGGCCAGCGCGGAGGGAACATCACAATGTGTGCAGCGATTACCCACCACGGCGTCATCCATCACCATGCTACCCTTGGCCCCTACAACACCGCCCATCTGATCACATTCCTGGACACCCTACACAACACACTCATTCCACCAGATCAGGTAGATGGCCCAGAGCAGCTCAGGTACGTTGTCATTTGGGACAACGTAAGTTTCCACAGGGCTGCTCTGGTTCGTAACTGGTTCACTGCCCACCCACGCTTTTTAGTTGTTTATCTCCCTCCATATTCTCCATTCCTCAATCCTATTGAGGAATTTTTTTCTGCCTGGAGATGGAAAGTGTATGACCGAAATCCACAAACGCGTATACCTCTTCTCCAAGCTATGGAAGACGCATGTGGAGATATAGCAGCTGATGCTTTTCATGGCTGGAATCGCCATGCTAGGCGATATTTCCCCCGCTGCTTGGCCAGGGAAAACATTGCTTGTGATGTGGATGAGGTGCTGTGGCCAGACCGCAACAGAAGAGAGGATACAGCATAGTTATTTTTTTATTTTATTGTTTATTTTTTTACTGTAACTGTATACATTAAATTCTTCTGTTTTGTATGTAGACCACTGTATGTGCAACTTTGTGTTGGTTGGGAATGGGATGTACACTGTGTACATTGTTTTTGTGGGAAAAATAAAATATATTTGTTACCGTGTATTTGTGTGTTCTGAGTATAAAAACAATATTCTCAAATATTTTACAACACACTTATGTATGTACTGTCTGTAGTAATGGCAACACTGAACCAAAAAAAGGCCTAAGTCATTATGATGAATGGAGAAGAAGTGTTTTCCATTCATCATAGTACATTGAGCACATCAGTGTTCAACTGGTTCTTATAAATGTCTATTCATATGATGGTTTGTGTGTGTCATTTGAAAACAAAATACCCTTTTGATAAGAAATAACATTGTTTTGAATGTAAAGTTTCATTGAGCACATCAGTGTTCAACTGGTTCTTATAAATATCTATTCATATGATGGTTTGTGTGTGTCATTTGAAAACAAAATACCTTTTTGATAAGAAATAACATTGTTTTGAATGTAAAGTTTCATTTTGCTGGAGAATTGAGGGGTTTTGCCCATTGTGTGTGTGTTTTTTGATTTGTGTGTAGAGTTCTGAGAATATGAGGCATGCTTTCAGAAAATGTGTGTAAACAATCAAGAATAACTGTAACAGGGTGCTGAAAAGAAACCATATGAGCATGAAACAACTGTACCATGTACCATTTGAAAGGAATGGTGACAGAGTGAAGGAGCTACGATACTAGTATGTACAGGTAAAATATGTGCATACAGTAATTACAGTAAGTGTGAGCTGTATACATTTGCTTTGGCTGTAGAAAAGAACATGTAATATGTGTATATTTGACGTAACTTTATGTTGTCCAAAATGAAATACATAAAACTCATGAAAATAATTTTGTATTTTCTGGGATATAGCGTATAATGGAAATGGAATCAAGTGACTTCATATACCTGGATGAAGCTGGCTTCAACCTGACCAAAATCAGAAGGCGTGGTCGAAATGTCATTGGACACAGAGCTACTGTGGATGTGCCAGGCCAACGGGGAGGGAACATCACTATGTGTGCTGCTTTGTCAGAGAATGGTGGGGTAACGAGTATCCCCCTTATAGGGCCATACAACACACAGCGTCTCCTTACCTTCTTAGACACCCTATACAGGGATCTCATACCAGCTGATGAGAGAGGTCAGGTTCGTGATGAGTTACCAAAGTATGTGGTACTTTGGGATAATGTGAGTTTCCATCCCTCAAACACCATCAGGCAACGGTTTGTGACCCACCACAGGATGATTATGGAATTCCTCCCGCACTATTCCCCATTCCTTAACCCAATTGAGGAGTTCTTCTCAGCATGGAGGTGGAAGGTCTACGATCACCAGCCACATAACCAAATGACCCTGGTGGATGCCATGGATGCAGTATGTGAGGACATCACAGTCGACTCCTGCAGAGGCTGGATAAGACACTCTAAAAGATTCTTTCCTCACTGCATCGCAAGAGAAGATATCTGCTGTGATGTAGATGAGAATCTTTGGCCCAACAGACTGGAACATCAGGACCCCATACCATTGTGATTGTACAGAAAGAAGCGTTTCCTGTGGTAACCTTTTCTATGTTGACAGTATTTTTTTCTTTGTGCTATAAAATAGTTTTGTGTTTTTTCGTTCTGAATCGCAATGACACTGTAATTTGTTGAAAACCAAAAATAAAAGGATAAATGTGAATCCTGTCCAATCTCTTGCTATCCTAATCTCACATAAAGGAATGTGTGACTTTGTACTGTTGAAATGTATAAATTCCATACAGAAAAAGTGCAGCCTTGTGCATTTTCAATCATTGTCATAAAAAATGTAGCCATAGTGTACATCAGAAAATACCTAAAGAGTACAGTTTTATATTGACAACACGACAAAGCTTTTTGACAACACTAAGCATCTTCTTAGTGTTAACATTCTGATGGCACTGACATGTTCATTGACATAAAGATTTACTAGAGATTTTGAGAATGGACTAGAGATTTTGAGCAAGTTACAGGCTTTTGCAGGTCATCCATTGTGTTGTGCTGTTTGTAATAATTGTTTTGAGAAATTGACTTACTGGGTTGCAAATGTTAAGAATGATTCGAGAAATGTACCAAAGCGACTGAGAAAAACTGTATTGTCACTGAATGCTTGGTGCCAACATGGATGATGGTGTGCCAACATTGATGATGATGTGCGAACATGGGTGATGGTGTGTCAACATGGATGATGATGTGCCAACATGGATGATGGTGTGCCAACATGGATGATGGTGTGCAAACATGGATGATGGTGTGCCAACATGGATGACGGTGTGCCAACATGGATGATGATGTGCCAACATGGATGATGGTGTGCCAACATGGATGATGGTGTGCCAACATGGATGATGATGTGCCAACATGGATGATGATGTGACAACACAGATGATGGTGTGCCAACACGGATGATGGTGTGCCAACACGGATGATGGTGTGCCAACATGGATGATGGTGTGCCAACATTGATGATGATGTGCCAACATGGATGATGGTGTGCCAACATGGATGATGGTGTGCCAACATGGATGATGGTGTGCCAACATGGATGATGGTGTGCCAACATGGATGATGGTGTGTCAACATGGATGATGGTTTGCCAACATGGATGATGATTTGCCAACATGGATGATGGTGTGTTAACATGGATGATGATTTGCCAACATGGATGATGGTTTGCCAAACTCTGTATACCTTTGGCTCTTACAGTGAGTGGTGGCCTTGCTTTGCTTTGGATAACCTACTACTCACAACAACACACGTCTACAACAAGAGACATTTTGCACAGTACTTGCTGAAAAGTACAATATAAATCCTCCAACAATCTTTATTGTCTTGTTCCTCTGTACAAGACCTGTCCACAGACAGTACAAATATGGATTGCATCTGCCTGTGTGCTCCAGACACTAGCTCCCATGTGAGGAGATGTGAGGAGACAAGTGGAACGAGAGAGGAGAGAGAAGTAAAAAATTATAGGAACGCCAACGAGGAGAAAGATGAGAGGAGAAGAGAGGAGGGTAAAGATATTGTGGATTGACATTCCGCCGTCATTTGAAGTCTCCTAATGAGACAACTGCAGCCGTAGAGGATCAGAGGCAGAGAAGCCTGTCTCACCTTTCCTTAATGAGCCACTCATTTAATGACGTGGGAGGCTCAGGCTGCTCCATTGCATTACTCTTCCCTCACTGAATGGGAGGAAGTTGCCACTAGACACTGATCTAAGGTTAGTTTTGCATTATCCAACCTTAATGGTGTAGGCTAGGATCTGGGGAGGGTAAACTGATCCTCAATCTTTGGTTAAGGGCCCCTGACTGCAGGTCAGTCAGTGTGTGTCTGAGGGGTTAACTGAACTCCATCGCATCAGCTAACCCATATGCACTGATAAAGGCCTGATTAGCATTATGGGATGTCAAGAGCTCTATCTCCATGGTGTACTAGCTGTTTCCTCCCTTAGAGCAAATCTCTACAGGCCTGCTTGGTTCACTTAGCTAATCTAAATTTGAATGATTCACTGGCTGTTTGTTCCATCCGGCCCAGTTTCTGGAAAGACGTGGACTGTGGTGTGAGGGGATGACAGATGCTCGCCTCGTAGGGGGCTGTTGCTGATTACTGCTGAGGTGTGGTGGTCGCTCAGGTGCCATAGTCAAAGCATCCCCCAGGTGAGTGCTACACTTTTTGGCGGTGGATCTGTTCCAGCCTACCTAAAGAGGAGAAGTAGCTGTGAACTTCAGAGACAGAGCTGCCTGATGAAGCACTCTGGACCTGCCTGTCTGACCAATGCATAATCATCCAGCTGTGGAAGATCATCTCTCATGAACTGCCAGCTCCCTGAATTCTTTTTAAAAGCAAGATTCTGTATGAAAAGCGCTATATAAAATAAATTATTATTATTATTATTATTTATCCATGTTGGCAATCCATTTACCATGCTTCAGATGCACTGCAGCTAAAGAAGCCCATCTCGGTTAACAATCTGTAATATTTAGTTGGTTGTGATGTGTATTAATGTATCAGTATTTACCAACGTGGATGACATAGGCTTATAAGGTCAACTAGATATAATGATGTTTGCGCTTGGGATATATTGCACCCATCTTCCCAGTTCCCCTGACTCCTCTTCCACCCTGTCCTGTACCCATCCCCACTTCCAAACCCCCCACTAAAAGGCATCATTGTGTGTCTGCGCAAACACGGTGCACAGGGAATTGAATTGGAACTGTCTTAAGCAGAGCCATTAAACTTGTGCAGGCCAGGCTCTTTAACTGCCACATCATATATATATATATAAAAATGGAAGAGCACTGTAAGGTACAATCTGTGTGTGTGTGTGTGTGTGTGTGTGTGTGTGTGTGTGTGTGTGTGTGTGTGTGTGTGTGTGTCTGTGTGGTAAGGAGGCCTAAGATCAGACTGTGAGAATAGCTTCTACTGGTTACAGTCATCCCACTAAACTGGTTACAGTCATCCCACTAAACTGGTTACAGTCATCCCACTAAACTGGTTACAGTCATCCCACTAAACTGGTTACAGTCATCCCACTAAACTGGTTACAGTCATCCCACTAAACTGGTTACAGTCATCCCACTAAACTGGTTACAGTCATCCCACTAAACTGGTTACAGTCATCCCACTAAACTGGTAACAGTCATCCCACTCCCCTTTGTTTATTTCCTTTACTCCACCCCCCCATGTCTCCTCTCCTCTCCTTGAATAATTGATCAGTAACATGTTTTCCCTCTTAGCAAGGTTGGTGAGAGAGATGGAGAGAAACGGTTGCTGCTCTCTCTCAACTCATTAAGTGTCTCTCTGGGAGCCCATTGGCGGGTCTAGACCCATAGTACATTCACACTGAGACGGAAAGGTATCCGTCATACAGTAGGCTAGTATGGCAGCTGTTTAAAGGATGCTAAGCGGTAGCCCACTTGTGAAGTACACACACACCCAAACCAACCAACCACGTTTCCTTGTTGTCCTGACCCCTCCTGCTGTTTTTGGCTGACGGTTACAAAATGAAAATGGAAAAACATAAAGACGACATAGAAATGACTTTGGCTGTTTCTTTGGCTTTTGGCCCGTTCTTAAATGCAGCCTCAGGTCTTTCCTTGTAATTGTTCTTCTCCATTCTTCTCTTGTCTCTGCCTTCTCTCACTGTCCTCCACTCTCTATTCTCCCTGTGGTTGTACTCAGGGATCTCTCTGTCTGTCTGCCTGTCTCTCCTCGCTGCCAGGATGTACTGTATATTGAACATGTAATAGAATGTAATGGAAAAGAGGAAAGCAACGGATAAACTCGGTTGGAAAGAAAAATTGGGAGAGAGATAAGAAAGAGTTTTGGAAAACAAATCTGGGAAGAGAAAGATGAGGGAGAGGAGGGGTAATCTGCCCTAGTGAATACTGGCAGGCTATGCTGTCAATAGCATTAGTCTGGCTGAGGGGAGCGGCAGGGAGACTGGGGGCTCCATCAAAAAGTAGAATGCCTCTGTATCTGACCGCCCCTCCTCTGTATCTGACCCCCCCCTCCTACGTATCTGACCCCCCTTCCTCTGTATCTGACCCCCCCCCCTCTGTATCTGACCCCCTTCCTCTCTATCTGACCCCCCCTCCTCTGTATCTGACCCCTCCTCCTATGTATCTGACCCCCCTTCCTCTGTATCTGACCCCCCCCTCTGTATCTGACCCCCTTCCTCTCTATCTGACCCCCCCTCCTCTGTATCTGACCCCTCCTCCTATGTATCTGACCACCCCTCCTCTGTATCTGCCCCCCCCCTCATCTGTATCTGACCCCCCCTCCTATGTATCTGACCCCCCTTCCTCTCTATCTGACCCCCCCTCCTCTGTATCTGACCCCTCCTCCTATGTATCTGACCCCCCCTCCTCTGTATCTGCCCCCCCCCTCCTCTGTATCTGACCCCCCCTCCTATGTATCTGACCCCCCTTCCTCTGTATCTGACCCCCCCTCCTCTGTATCTGCCCCCCTCCTAAAACCCCCAAGCCTGCCCATGGCTCACTGATCATTAGCCTAGCCAGAGCAGGGGGGAGACGGGGTAAGTTAGGGAGACGGTTGTAAGGGTATCCCCCTTTAGCAAAATGATGAGCAGAGTATAGAACAGCCAGGCTCAACAACAGCCTATAATAAGGCTACAATGACTCCCAAACACTCTCATACACTCAGACTCTCATACACTCAGACTTTAACAGGGGCTTCCACTGTGTCTCAGTAGGATTGGTTGTAGCTCAGAGCCAGTGAATTGGACTTGGCCTTATCTAGAAGTAACATAAGGTCCAGCCAAACTCAGCAAGGGGGCTATTAACAACTTTATCCAGTTGTTATTCGCTCCCCACAATACATAACTGGTGTAGAAAAGAAATGTACTAGTTTTATGATGTAACTAAAGGGTTTATGGAAAGGAACACACATGGGATTTGACAGAGTGTGCCACATTTCTCCCTCCCTCCCTCCTCCCTCCCTCCCAGGTGGCACATTAAGGCAGAAGGACACAGATGCTGGGCTGTAGTGGCCCTGTCTCCCTGAATGGGTGTTTAGTCGTTGGGTAGATAAAGACCTCCTTGTGAGGCCTCTGTCTGTCTGTCTGTCTGTCTGTCTGTCTGTCTGTCTGTCTGTCTGTCTGTCTGTCTGTCTGTCTGTCTGTCTGTCTGTCTGTCTGTCTATGTCTGTGGCCTCTGGCTCAGCCCTGGGCCTGGTGCAGATAGACACAGGGACACAGAGGGCTCCCTCTGTGGGGGGACAGACACATGATGCCTTTTAGCGGGGGGTTTGGAAGTGGGGATGGGTACAGAACAGGGTGGAAGAGGGGTCAGGAGAACTGGGAAGATGGGTGCAATATATCCAAATTTAACCCCAGAGGAAGTGATGAACTGACCACAGTGTGCACCTGTGCCCCAATGCCAAAAAAGTACCCACCTCTTACACACAAAAAAATGAAGGATTCTCAAGGGTTCTTTGGGAAGGGGGATGGTTCTATATGGAACCATACTGACCCAAAGAACCCTTTGAGGCCTTCAATGGCCCTTTACAGCTCAAAAAAGGGTTATTTCCTCTTTTAGTGATAATTAAAATGTATATATTTTGCGGTGTGGTTTATTCACAGCCCTTTTTGTGCAACCGTGAGTGAGAGTGTCATTCCAGTTTATCTAATCTGTTGTGTTATGATATTACATGTTATATATGACTATGGCCAGTTTGTGAAAGATTCACGTATGGCCTTGTGTCAATTGAGAATGGTTGACTAAATCAGTAGTTCTCAATAATCTCCTCAGGGACATCCAGCTGTTCCAGAGCTAGAAAACCTGATTTCACTTGTTAATAAACACAGTAATAACTGCTATGGAATTTTAACAATATAATATGGCTAGTAAACCAGAATAAATAACCCTGTATGGTTCTACAAATAACCTTTGAGATTGAGAAAGGTCCTTTATAGAACCAACCAAGGGTTGTAACCATAGTGGAACCCTTTTTTGGTGTTTCTGTGTATAGAATATGTTTTAATGGTTCTTTATAAAACCTTAGTAAATGGTTCTTTATAGCACCATAGAGGTTCCATGTAGAACCTTAAGAGCATGGTTCTTTATAGAACCTTCAAAAACAAGTTCCATATAGCACCAAAAAGGGTTCCGCTATGGTTACTACCCTGGCTTGGTTCGATAAAGGACCTTTCTCAATCTCAAAGGTTCTTTGTAGAACCATTCAGGTTGTTTTTATTTTGGTTTACTAGCCATATTATATTGCTAAAATTCCATCCAACTTCCCCCTTTAGCCATCCCTTAATTACTATTCTCCCCATCCACACCCACTCCTTTTTTCTATCTATCCAATACATCCATCCATCACTCCTCTCCTCTCTTCCATCGCTCCCCTTACCCCGGTACTCACGTCTCCTCTCTGTGACGTGCAGCAGGCCAGTGGTGTGTCCTGGGAGCCCTCCCTCCTCTTCCCCCACTGGGTGGTGGTACAGCTCCTTGGAAAGGTCCCCTGAGCTGGAGGGCTTCAGCAACTTCTGGATGTCTTTATTGGGCTCTGTGGTGGCAAACACACACACATGTGCATGCACACGTAATAACACACATACGCACACACACAAACAGAGGGAGAAAGCAATGAGACAGAAAAGAGTGAGTGTTAGTTGTCACTGTCTAACCCTTCCTGCATCCATGATCGCCTTATTATTCATGTTTGGCAGGTGTGTTTTGTGATGCATTTGCGCTGTGTGCTGGTAATCATATTTAGCTACATTACGTCTTGCCTCAGGAAGCAGTGAGTGACTAGCAGGCTATTCTAGGTGACCATACCCGTCCATCTACTCCTGAAGACATCTTGTGTGACATTTGTTTACGGACCCACCCTGCTGTGCACAATACTGTTTAATATACACACACACACACACACACACACACATATGTGAATACACACACGCAGACACACACACACACAATGTAATTAAACACTGCATAAAATACCATTATTGGCATTTGGGTTCACATTTACATTTTAGTCATTCTTATCCAGAGCAACTTACAGTTAGTTAGTTGTGCGTACATGTTCATACATTTTTCATACTGGTCCCCCATGGGAATCAAACCTACAACCCTGGTGTTGCAAGCACCATGCTCTACCATCTGAGCTACATGGGTGGCAACAGAAAGTGTGCAACCACCAATCTTGAAACTCAAAAAGTGTTGAAAAATCTATCATTATTACGTTTTCTGCAATATAACCCACAGTGCACATTTCAAAGTGGAAAATTATGTTTTTATGGCATTTCAATTGTCAGATGAGAAAACGTTTCTCTTACTTGTTCTATTTTCAGATATCTTGGTGCTCTACAGAGCCTGTTTAGCTGTCCTGTGCTGTGCTTTGTTCACAAAGAAAAGAGAATGTGTGTTGTTATGTAAAGGTTGTCTTGTGACAGCAGCTCTACTGTTTCAATTTCACTACCTCCCTTTCAATTAACCACTGCCTCAGAGCTTCCTTACACTCACTCATGTTTTATTTAAAGGAAATATCGGGAGTTCAAACTCTCAAACTCTCATTTCATCCACTTCATTAAATCTTTTTTATTGTAGTTCTCTATCCCTTTATTCCCCTTCTTATTTCAGAGTTTAGATTTTAATCCTTTTGGACTACAATTACCACAGGGCCCTCATTCTGTGTAGCTTTTCAAAGAGGCTAAGGGGATGAGATGGCATCAAAATGAGAATTTAATCAAAGTTCATAGTACTCTTCTATCAGGCTCACACACTTAGATGATCAACTCCCTAATATCTAGTGTACTGTTTAGTGTAATAAGAGCTGTTGAACAGAAGGTTAACCATGAGTACTGATGATAAGCTACAATAACATTAATCCCCAGGTTACGACATCACCTACGGTATCTACAGTAACCCCCGAATCTCTCTGTTCCTTTTCCTTAACTCTGCATGCTGTGGCTTTTACCGTAGACAGGTTTACACATACACCCCCTGTTTTATCTAGAAATTAATGTAGTATGCACAGTATCTATGGCGTTCTGTGTGTGTGTGTGTGTGTGAGTGTGTGTGTGTGTGTGTGTGTGTGTGTGTGTGTGTGTGTGTGTGTGTGTGTGTGTGTGTGTGTGTGTGTGTGTGTGTGTGTGTGTGTGTGTGTGTGTGTGTGTGTGTGTGTGTGTGTGTGTGTGTGTGTGTGTGTGTGTGTGTGTGTTTGAATGTATGAAGTTGTGTGTAGAGGTAATTTAGATCTCCTCCAGTGTGTGTGAGTCATGTACAGACAGGGATGGAAAGAGACTGATGTGAGTTTGTGTACAAGGTCGAGGTGGGCATTCAATTAGGTTTAAATTGAAATCAGCTGTCTCATCTGATGTTCTGAGACAACACATTCCTTGGAGGAAGACTACATTCCACCAGGCTCTGAGTCACAGAATATTGTCCAGGGAGCTGAGGTGCATTTTAGAAGACTCACAAACCAACACACAGCCACATACAGAGACCTCTAGTCTCTCTCACACATGCCTATATACACCTGAAACTTCGGTACACTCACATGCACAGTCATATACAGAGCACACTCCCTCACTCTAGGAGAAATCCATGCACACTTGATCAAACTGTCACACATGCACACACACATGCACATTTTCACACATGTAAGTGAGACACACACACACACCCACCCACCCATCCACCCGAACCCACCCACCCACACACACACACACAGGCCTCAGGGTGGTATCCTGTACTAACTCTAGCCCATCTCCAGATTCCCCTGAGTCATGCGGCACATTGTCACCTCACTGACTCTGCAGCAACAAGCGTTAGAGCAGAACACAGCAGACAGGGAGGAGAGGAGGATGGCGATATGTGAGAAAAAAGAGAGCAGGATGAAGGTGTGGGTGAAAAGAGGAGAGAGATGAGAATAGATAGGTGAGAAAATAGCAGCAGGAGCGTTCTAGAGGTTAACTTCCTGACTCCCTGCTGGGCTTCATCATCATCATGTTGTCCCTCAGACTGCACAATCACTGTGGAAACATCCACGTCCTTAGGAATGGAGAATAGCATCTTTGGCACAGATTATGTTTGTGTGTGTGTGTGTGTGTGTGTGTCACACACAGAGAAGGGTGTGGCATTTCAAAGGTTTGGCAAAGCAAGTCGCAGACTAAACATGATGGATTCCCATTTTACCCTGGATATAAGGCTTACTGTTGGCTATCGATTTATTTTTGCAGCAAGGATCAAAACAAGCTGAGAGAATACAGCTACACTTTCCCTTCTCTATAATGAGGTGGTTATACTATTTCCCGTTTGCTGCTTCATTTCCCATGTCTGATACCCCCCTCAGGTTGTCACTCTGCCTCATAGTCACACACACAATTAATGTTTACGCCAGTGGAGGCTGCTAAGGGGAGGACGGCTCACAATAACGACTGGAACAGAGCGAATGGAATAGCATCAAACACATGGAAACCATGGAAACCATGTGTTTGATGAATTTGATACCATCCACCTATTCCACTCCAGCCATTACCAAAAGCCCATCCTCTCCACTTAAGGTGCCACCAACCTCCTGTGGTATGCGCCTCATGTCAATTGCCAAGTGTAGTCGTGTGCCAAAGATGTTTTACATGCATAGACACACGCATAATATTCAATCAAAGTGCAGTAGGGATTTTCAAGGTGAATGAAAAAGATGAGCAATCACAGATAAAGTCAATCAAAATCAATCTGGTTTAATACACATTGTAACAGGGAGACTCCTCCAGAACAGAAGCAGAGAACATATTCTAATCTCACAGCACCAATGTTCCATAAACACCCACCGAGAGGCTTGTAGGAAGTCACAAAATCAGCTGTTACAGGATCACAGTGTCACAGAATACAATAACAGTCAGTGTCCTCTGTCCTTGTACCTCCAGTCTGGCGTCAATCACTATCAACAGATATGAGAACAATCCATAACATTCCGTATTAGGTCTAGTGACCATCAACCCAAACATAAATGAGTGTACAAGGTAGAACACTAGAAATCTTGTGTATTAGCCAGAATAAAAGGAAAACATAAATAAGTTAAGCATTATGTAAAATGAGCTTTATTCATCTTAAATATTCCCATTACAAAAAGGCACATCATAGTGTCAAAGGCACATCTGTCAGGCTCTGGCCATAGAGAAGCCTATTTGCTTCTCTATGTAGCTATGGTCAGAGTCTGAAAGTGTCTTTTCTTTCTGTTTCTGCGTGGGTTTGGGTTGGATCCCTAATTAGAGGCAGCTGCACCGCATTGTCTCTAATTAGGGATCCTATATATGTTAGTCGGTCATTCACTCTGGTGTGGGTCGTTGTCGATATATATCGAAGTCACAGTGAATCATTCCCACACCCACATCGTGACAGAACGACCCACCACTGTGAGACCAAGCAGCGTAACTGGGGAGAGATGGAGAGAGAGAGAGTGCCGCGTAATAGTCGGGGCGCGAGACGGAGAGGAGCCCGAAGGCAACCCCAAGGTGAATTTGGGGAGGGGCTATGGGGGTGGTCGGGTGTAGAAGAGGAGGCACCAGTCCCACTTTCCAGGTGGCATTCTCCGAGGCCGGAAACTGAGTACGTGGGGGAATACCGACGGAGGGATGAGTATGAGAGGATCATGGAGCTATGTTGGCGCAATATGGAGGAGTGTGAGAGCGAGAGGAGGGAGCTGGAATTAAAGGTGCCCAAGGTGAGCATCCCCAGTCCGGGTCCGGTCGTCTACTCCACCCCCATGCCAGAGGAGTCCGCTCCACCGGTGCCCAGTCTGGGTCCGGACCTCTACTCTACTCCCCGTACCTGACCTCCAATGAGTGTGCCCAGCCAGGTGCTTCCAGTGCCGGCTCCACGCACACGACCTCCGGTCCGCCTTCCCAGTCCGGTATCTCCCATGCCAGAGCAGTCCGCTTCACCGATGTCCAGTCCGGGTCCGGACCTCTGCTCTACTCCCCGCACCCGACCTCCGGTGCGTGCGCCCTGCCAGGTGCTTTCAGTGCCGGCTCCACGCATCCGACCTCCGGCGCGCCTCCCCAGTCCGGTACGACCCGTGCCGGTTCCCCGCACCTGACCTCCAGTGCGTGCGCCTAGCCAGGTGCTTCCAGTGCCAGCTCCACGCATCCGACCTCCGGTGCGCCTCCCCAGTCCGGTACGACCCGTGCCGGCTCCCCGCAGCCCGCAACCTCCAGCGAAGGTCCGCAGCCCGGAACCTCCAGCGAAGGTCCGCAGCCCGGAACCTCCAGCGAAGGTCCGCAGCCCGGAACCTCCAGCGAAGGTCCGCAGCCCGGAGGGTTCAGCCGTCTGCTCCGCCCCAGTGCCAGAGCAGTCCGCTCCACCGGTACCCATTCCGGGTCCAGCTGTCTGCTCCGCCCCAGTGCCAGAGCAGTCCGCTCCCCCGGTGCCCAATCCGGGTTCAGCCGTCTGCTCCGCTCCAGTGCCAGAGCAGTCCGCTCCACCGGTACCCAATCCGGGTCCAGCCGTCTGCTCCGCTCCAGTGCCAGAGCAGTCCGCTCCACCGGTACCCATTCTGGGTCCAGCTGTCTGCTCCGCCTCAGTGCCAGAGCAGTCCACTCCACCGGTGCCCAATCCGGGTCCAGCCGTCTGCTCTGCCTCAGTGCCAGAGCAGTCCGCTCCACCGGTACCCATTCCGGGTTCAGCCGTCTGCTCTACCGGTGCCCAATCTGGGTCTGGTTGTTTTCCCAGCTCCATGGCCAGAGCCGGTTGCCCCACCGGTGCCCAGTCCAGGCCCGGTTGTTTGACCCGCTCCATGGCCGGAGCCGTTTGCCCCACCGGTGCCCAGTCCTGGCCCGGTTGTTTTCCCCGCTCCATGGCCGGAGCCGTTTACCCCACCCGTGCCCAGTCCGGGCCCGGTTGTTTTCCCCGCTCCATGGCCGGAGCCGTTTACCCCACCGGTGCCCAGTCCGGGCCCGGTTAAATGTCCCGCTCCATGGCCGGAGCCGTTGGCCCCACCGGTGCCCAGTCCGGGACCGGTTGTTTTCCCCGCTCCATGGCCGGAGCCGTTTGCCCCACCGGTACCCAGCCCGGGCCCGGTTATAAGGAAGGGGCATGGGAGAAAACTGTCCACTTCGCCGGAGCCAGAGCCGCCCCCGATGGACTAGTCTTCCCTCCCTATTAACCCCCCTTGCATTTGTGTGTTTTTTTTGTTGGCGTCCGGGAGTCCGCGCCTTGGGGGGGGGTACTGTCAGGCTCTGGCCATAGAGAAGCCTATTTGCTTCTCTATGTAGCTATGGTCAGAGTCTGACAGTGTCTTTTTTTTCTGTTTCTGCGTGGGTTTGGGTTGGATCCCTAATTAGAGGCAGCTGCACCGCATTGTCTCTAATTAGGGATCCTATATATGTTAGTCGGTCATTCACTCTGGTGTGGTTCGTTGTCGATATATGTCGCAGTCACGGTGTATATATGTCCAGCTCCAAGTAAGTGTTTACCGTCTGTTTGATGTATGGAGTTGTAGTCAGTGTGTTCTAGTGCGTGAGGTGTAGTATTGTTATTTTGTTTTGTTAGTTCATCATTTTTGAAAGTTGTTTATTAAAACTGAATGTCGAACTACTACTGCGCTGCGCCTTGGTCTCTCACCGTCCCGACTTGTGACAACATCACAGTATGTAATGCCTTGCTTCCTTTTTTGTGTATTTATTATGTAAATATTGACACTGTAAATCTGTGTACTGTAAAGAATCCTTTAGAATTAGATAGATCTGCTAAGTAGTGCAGTGGTAGTGACATATGAGGACACTCATTGGAATCAATTACTAAACCAGCTACTGTACATATGTGGCTCTGGGGACTGTACGTGTCTTTTCCTTAGTGGGTCAGACAAATCATAGATGAATGAATGTCAGTCCTACATGGTCTAGGGTAAATGTGTCAATGAGTCAGGTAGCTAGCCTAGCCACTTAACGTGCCCCCAACCTAAGACACTTTTCAAAAGAGAGGACTGTTGATCTGTTTCTCAATACTCTGGAATGGCTTATTTTACAATCCTACTGGTCATATGAAAGCAATAAACTTAACTTAGCCTACTGCAGAGATCTTTGTTATAATAACCAAGCCGTATCAAATGAGTAATTGGATGTAGTCTTATTCACTAGGACAGTCTCTAATAGGTCAGTCAACGTGATGAATGAGCTCACTACTCAGTGTGTGTGTGTGTCATGAGCAGACCATCCGTACACAGTATGTTTAATGAGACATGGTCAACACACCACCAGTCAACAGTGAAAGGACTGGAGTCCGAAGCTCTTTCAGGCTTCGGCTCACACGGCTCCTAGCTTTCACGCATGACTTTGTCTGAATCAGCACTCCCTGGTTCACACACACACACACACACACACACACACACACACACACACACACACACACACACACACACACACACACACACACACACAGTGATTGCATTCACCAATAGTTTAATAGGTTCAATAAAATCAATCTTCTTTCAACAGTAAAGGCAGCAGGAATTAAGTCTCTCCACACCCTTCTGCCACCACACGTCTATCTCTCTCTTCTGCCACCACACGTCTATCTCTCTCTTCTGCCACCACACGTCTATCTCTCTCTTCTGCCACCACACGTCTATCTCTCTCTTCTGCCACCACACTGCTGTCTCTCTCTTCTGCCACCACACGTCTATCTCTCTCTTCTGCCACCACACGTCTATCTCTCTCTTCTGCCATCACACGTCTCTCTCTCTCTTCTGCCACCACACTGCTATCTCTCTCTTCTGCCACCACACGTCTATCTCTCTCTTCTGCCACCACACTGCTATCTCTCTCTTCTGCCACCACACGTCTATCTCTCTCTTCTGCCACCACACTGCTATCTCTCTCTTCTGCCACCACACTGCTGTCTCTCTCTTCTGCCACCACACGTCTATCTCTCTCTTCTGCCACCACACTGCTATCTCTCTCTTCTGCCACCACAAGTCTATCTCTCTCTTCTGCCACCACACTGCTATCTCTCTCTTCTGCCACCACACTGCTGTCTCTCTCTTCTGCCACCACACGTCTATCTCTCTCTTCTGCCACCACACTGCTATCTCTCTCTTCTGCCACCACACTGCTATCTCTCTCTTCTGCCACCACACTGCTATCTCTCTCTTCTAACATCATCCTTTTTTCCTTCATCACAGAAGACAATCCCTCCTACAGGAAATGGTGTTGCTATGATCCCTTATACCAATGTCCTTAAGGTATTATGTCTAATTGATACCATAAAAATCATATCTTGTTTATCACATCTTATCAACTACATGCAGTGTCACTAAAAACTAAAATAACTCTGCACACAACAACATCCTACATATCTGATAACATAATGTGTTCATCTTCCTTTCTTTCCCAACCATGTCATCAACATGTAAGCATTCAATACATATTTCATATGCATTTAGTCTAAACATATTAAGAATAGTATGGATTCATTAACACTTTATATATTCTCAAATTCAGACGTGTAAAAACATCCACCACTACCTTATTTCCATCCTAAATGTTGGCTACTGTTTCATCTACTCTACAGTACCACCTGCAGTCCACTGATGTGCACTGCAGGTGGGCTAATAGATTAAGTGAACCCACTGATATGAGAATTAACTACACTAATATACTAACATACAGTCAAAGCCGGCAGAGTACATGGCTTAACTATCAGAATCGTCTAGGCTGCTAGAGTATATGTCTGGGGTAAAACAGAATACCTATTCTCAGAAACCAAGTCTGGGCTAACAGAGAATTTAAATGTGACAATAGAGTAAAAGAGAATGGTATGATAGACGACCATGGAATAGACATATAATAACATAGAGTCAGTCTGGAAAGACATGGTGATGGACAGAATGTCTGTTCTAGGCTGATGTATTCAATGCTAACAGTGAATAACGTAAAGCGTCACCTACCTGGGCTCCCTGCCCCTCCCTGTGCCTCCATGCAGCCGAGCCGAGAGTGCCGTACGGTCTATCACAACAGCATGGGAGTGGGGGAGACAGACTGAGAGAGAAATGGAGGGAGAGTGAGAGAGAGAGGTGTGCCAGCTCTTGTTCTCCACAGCATCCGACTCCAGCTGCACTCCTTTTTTACTCCTCTGTCGTTCTCTTCCTCACTGCCTGGTGCTCATCCCTGCTCAGTGCTCTCTCTCACACTCATCAGCCTGCCCAATACAGACGTGAGAACACACTGAGTGCACCGCTCTGCTGAGCTGCCTGCCTCACAGAGAGAGAGAGAGAAAGAGAGAGAGAGAGAGAGAAGAGAGAGAGAGAGAGAGAGAGAGAGAGAGAGAGAGAGAGAGAGAGAGAGAGAGAGAGAGAGAGAGAGAGAGAGAGAGAGAGAGATCACACAGCAAAACGCAGAACCACTTTGTTCTATATGTGAAAGAGCTTGGCGAATGCAGAATACAGAGAGATCTAGAGAGAGAGACAGAGAGAGAGAGATGGAGAGAGAGAGAGAGAGAGAGAGAGAGAGAGAGAGAGAGAGAGAGAGAGAGAGAGAGAGAGAGAGAGAGAGAGAGAGAGAGAGAGAGAGAGAGAGAGAGAGAGAGAGCTGCATGGGCACACTGGCAGACTGCCCAGACTGAGAGAGAAAGGGGGGCTGTGGGAGGGGTGTTGGTGGGGCTTTCGATAAAGGGAAGGAGGGGAGGGTTGGATACACAACATGGGTGGTGGAGAAGTATCACAGAGTCACTGTGTGTGTGAGAGTGTGTGTGTGTGTGTGTGCCAATGACTGTATATATGAATGGACAAAGCCATTGATCACATGACACCATTAAGTCGGTTAAGATGGCGTATCATGGAGACATAACATGCGCAGTTTGAGCTACTCCAGGAAGTGGAGCTACTCCAGCTAGCTCAGTGCTGTCCCCTCTCATTGATTAACTCAAGCTGAAGGATGGCTGGAGTACTGCAAGCTGCCATTAGCAACTAAATTATCCTTATACCTTTTTCTCTGTGTGATTTTAAAATAATCATATCAAAGATATAATGTACATCTAGTGTATTAAAGGAAACTATTGGTACCATGATTGTCATACTTATTTTTTTTTATTTACACAAAGATTGACCAGCTAACAATGCCTGCATTACCACAGTCGGCCTTGAACATCCACGGCTTCAATGAGAGGGGTACGTTGTTCTCCACTGGTGTATGCGAATGTGCGTGACAAGTACACCTTATTAGCTAAACATATTAACCATCCAGTTTTAAGCCTTGTCCCACAGCAGCATAACAATAGTATGATAAGCACAGGACAACAGTACTGCCGATTAGTTTCCTGAAAACCATTTACTCTAGTAGAGGGACGGGGCAGAGAGAGGGACACAAACACATGGCACTATGCCCATGAATTATGTGGATATGATGTAAGATCTTAATTTGATAACCCTGTTGCAGGAGAACTTTCCTGCAATGCAGACTGTGTTTATCTATTGTTGTGACTTAGATGAAGATCAGATCAAATTTTATGACCCATTTATGCAGAAATGTGTGTGAGCGTGTCAAATCAAATCAAATTGTATTTGTCACATGCTTCGTAAACAACAGGTGTAGACTAACAGTGAAATGCTTACTTCCCAACAGAGAAATTGAAAAAGGAATTGAAAAATAATAACACAGGTAATAAATAAATAAATGAGTAACGATAACTTGGCTATATACACAGCGTACCAGTATCAAGTCAATGTGCAGGGGTACGAGGTAACTGAGGTAGATATGTACATATAGGTAGGGGTAAAGTAACTAGGCAACAGGATATATAATAAGCAGTAGCTGCAGCGTATGTGATGAGTCAAAACCGATAGTCTGGGTAACTATTTATGAGTCTAATGGTTTGGGGGTGGAAGCTTTTCAGGGTCCTGTTGGTTCCAGACTTGTTTTATCGGTACTGATTGCCATGCGGAAGCAGAGAGAACAGTCTATGACTTGGGTGTCTGGTCTTTGACCATTTTTATGGCCTTCCTGGCAGGGAGTTCAGCCTCAGTGATGTACTGGGCTGTACGCACTACCCTTTGTAGCGTTGCGGTGGGATGCCAAGCAATTGCCATACCACGCGGTGATGCAACCAGACCAGATGCTCTCAATTGTGCAGCTGGAGAACCTTTTGAGGATCTGAGGGCCCATGCCAAACATTTTCAGCCTCTCGAGGGTGCCTTCTTCACGACTGTGTTGGTGTGTATGGACCATGTTCATTCCTTAGTGATGTGGACAACGAGGAACTTAAAGCTCTCAAACCGCTCCACTACAGCCCTGTTGATGTGGATGGGGGCGTGCTCGGCCCTCCTCTTCCTGTAGTCCACGATCAGCTCCATTGTCTTACTGAGGTTGAGGGAGAGGTTGTCTTGGCACCACACTGCCAGGTCACTTACCTCCTCCCTATAGGCTGTCTCATCGTCGTTGGTGATCAGGCCTACCACCACGTGTTGGAGTCATGTGCGGCCACGCAGTCATGGGTGAACAGGGAGTACAGGACTAAGCATGCACCCCTGAGGGGCCCCGAGGGTAAGTGTGGCAGATATGTTATTGCCTACCCTCACTACCTGGGGGGCGGCTCGTCAGAAAGTCCAGGATCCAGTTGCAGAGGGAGGTGTTCAGTCAGAAGGTGAGGTTGCCAGGGTCCGAGTATAACAGAAGGTGTATGCCGAGGCAGTGAAGAGAGTGGAGGATGATGAGTCAAGGGTGAGTAGTAAGCCTAGGCCAATACAGAGTGATACGAATTTGTGCTTCAGCATGGTTGGATTCTTAGCATTCATTGCCACTGTACTGCAGAAATGGAATGTAAATCACAGAAAATACTGTAGATGTGGTGGCAGCTGCAGAGAAGTACTTGGGTGTACAAGGTTTTACTGCAGAAGAGTGTACAATTGTTTGTGTGTTATTAGTTTAAGCAGACTGTGTTTATCTATTGTTGTGACTAGATAAAGATCAGATCAAATTTGATGACCCATTTATGCAGAAATCTAAGTAATTCCAAAGGGTTTACATACTTTTTCTTGCCACTGGAGGTGCAGGAGACAAAACATGGATGGATGGACACACGAGTTTGGTCTGTGCGTGAGTGTGTCAAATCAAATCAAATTGTATTTGTCACATGCTTTGTAAACAACAGGTGTAGACTAACAGTGAAATGCTTACTTCCCAACAGAAAAATTGTTCTGTTGGGAAGTATTTCTTTCTTGTGTTGTTAATAATAGAAAAATAATAACACAAGAAATAAATACAAAATTAGTAACGATATCTTGGCTATATACACAGCGTACCAGTATCAAGTCGATGTGCTGGGGTACGAGGGAATTGAGGTAGTTATATACATATAGGTAGGAGAAGTGACTAGGCAACAGGATAAATAATAAGCAGTAGCAGCAGGTATGTGATGAGTCAAAACCGATAGTCTGGGTAGCCATTTGGGTAACTATTTATGAGTCTAATGGTTTGGGGGTAGAAGCTTTTCAGGGTCCTGTTGGTTCCAGACTTGTTTAATCGGTACTGATTGTCATGGTTATCAACTGTACTGCAGAAATGGAATGTAAATCACGGAAAATAGATGTGGTGGCAGCTGCAGAGAAGTACTTGGGTGTACAAGGTTTTACTGCAGAAGAGTTACAAGGTGTGTTGAATGAGAGTCCCATCCTCCCAAACCATCAGCCTGGTAGGATCATTAGGGTCACCAACGTTGTCCCTACAATGACCGTACGTACATATCCTAACCAGAAGCCATGGATTACAGGCAACATCCCCACTGAGCTAAGGGCTAGAGTTGCCACTTAAAAGGAGCGAGACACTAATCCGGGCGCTTATAAGAAATCCTGCTATGTCCTCAGACGAACTATTAAACAGGCAAAGCGTCAATACAAGACTAAGATTGAATCCTACTACACCGGCTCTGACGCTCATCGGATGTGGCTGGTCTATTACGGACTACAAAGGGAAACCCATGAAGGCTCACATCAACACGATCATCCCTCGATCGCACTCCACACTGCCACAAAAGGAACACCTATGTGAGAATGCTGTTCATTGACTACAGCTCAGCGTTCAACAACATAGTGCCCACAAAGCTCATAACTAAACTAAGGACCCTGGGACTAAACACCTCCCTCTGCAATTGGATCCTGGACTTCCTGACGGGCCGCCCCCAGGTGATAAGGGTAGGCAACAACACATCTGCAACGCTGATCCTGCCACGTGCTTAATCCCCTCCTGTACTCCCTGTTCACCCACGACTGCGTGGCCAAGCACGACTCCAACACCATAATAAATTTTACTTATGGTACACAGTGGTAGGCCTGATCAATGACAACGATGAGACAGCCTATAGGGAGGAGGTCAGAGACCTGGCAGTTTGGTGCCAGGACAACAACCTCTCCCTCACCGTGAGCAAGACAAAGGAGCTGATCGTGGACTACAAGAAAAGGAGGGCCGAACACGCCCCCATTCACATCGACGGGGCTGTAGTGGAGCTTGTCGAGAGTTTCAAGTTCCTTGGTGTCCACATCACCATGGTCCAAACACACCAAGACAGTTGTGAAGAGGGCACGACAACACCTTTTCCCCTCACGAGACTGAAAAGATGTGGCATGGGTACTCAGATCCTCAAAACGTTCTACAGCTGCACCATCGAGAGCATCCTGACCGGTTGCATCCCTGCCTGATATGGCAACTGCTCGGCATCCAACCGTAAGGCGCTACAGAGGGTCTATATACTAGGCCGTGTCAAAGGAAGGCCCAAAAAATTGCCAAAGACTCCAGTCACCCAAGTCACTGCTACTCGCTGTTCATTACCTATGCATAGTCACTTTACCCCTACCTACAATTGAAGTTTACATAGACTAAGGTTGAAGTCATTAAAACTCATTTTTCAACCACTCCACAGATTTCATGTTAACAAACTTTAGTTTTGGCAAGTCGGTTAGGACATCTACTTTGTGCATGACACAAGTAATTCTTCCAACAATTGTTTACAGACAGATTATTTCACTTATAATGCACTATATCACAATTCCAGTGGGTCAGAAGTTTACATACACTAAGTTGACTGTGCCTTTTAACAGCTTGGAAAATTCCAGAAAATTATGTAATGGCTTTAGAAGTTTCTGATAGGCTAATTGACATAATTTGAGTCAATTGGAGGTGTACCTGTGGATGTATTTCAAGGCCTACCTTCAAACTCAGACTACGGTTTGCAACTGCACATGGGGACAAAGATCATACTTTTTGGAGAAATGTCCACTGGTCTGATGAAACAAAAATAGAACTGTTTGGCCATAATGACTATCGTTATGTTTGGAGGAGAAAGGGGGAGGCTTGGAAGCCGAAGAACACCATCCCAACCGTGAAGCACAGGAGTGGCAGCATCATGTTGTGGGGGTGCTTTGCTGCAGGAGGGTCTGGTGCACCTCACAAAATAGATGGCATCATGAGGAAGGAAAATTATGTGGATATATTGAAGCAACATCAAGACATCAGTCAGGAAGATAAAGCTTGGTCGCAAATGGGTCTTCCAAATGGACTATGACCCCAAGCATACTTCCAAAGTTGTGGCAAAATGGCTTAAGGACAACAAAGTCAAGGTATTGGAGTGACCATCACAAAGCCCTGAACTCAATCCTATAGAACATTTGTGGGCAGAACTGAAAAAGCGTGTGTGAGCAACGTGGCCTACAAACCTGACTCAGTTACACCAGTTTTGTTAGGAGGAATGGGCCAAAATTCACCCAACTTATTGTGGGAAGCTTGTGGAAGGCTACCCGAAACTTTTGACCCAAGTTAAACAATTTAAAGGCAATGCTACCAAATACTAATTGAGTGTATGTAAACTTCTGACCCACTGGGAATGTGATGAAAGAAATAAAAGCTGAAATAAATAATTATCTCTACTATTATTCTGATTATTTTAACATTCTTAAAATAAAGTGGTGATCCTAACTGAGACAGGGGATTTTTACTAGGATTAAATGTCAGAAATTGGGAAAAATTTAGTTTAAATGTATTTGGCTAAAGTGTATGTAAACTTCCGACTTCAACTGTACATGTAACAATTACCTTGACTAACCCGCACATTGACTCGGTAATCCTGTATATAGCCTCGTTATTGTTATTTTATTGTGTAACTTTTTATTACATGTTTTACTTTATTATATTTAGTAAATATTTTCTTAAGTATGTATTGTTGGTTAAGGGCTTGTAAGTAAGCATTTCACGGTAAGGTCTATACCTGTTGTGTTCGGTGCATGTGACAAATTCATTTTTATTTGAAATTGTTCCATGTTGCGTTTATATTTTTGTTCAGTATAATATACCCTCCCTTTACTTGTATCATTGCACATAATGCAAATCACCAGCAGAGGGCGACTATTTTCAATCCATTATCAAATTTTCTCTGTTTACAAAATGGCTCATGAATCCAAAAGTAGCTGAGATCCCACTATGGAACTTTGAGTATATTATGTTTAACAATATATTTACACAAATTGTGTGCTTTCTATATTTATCATTATATATTTTCAAAATAAAAAAAATTATAAAAAAAATGAAATAAAAAATACTACTCATAATTACAGAGCATAATTACAGAGCAAGAGGTAAAAGTTAATAAGACACCAATTGTTGTTTTGTAGCACCTAACGTTACATATTCAACATTATGGAGTCTTAAAGGAGGCCTGGGTAAGGCCAACATGTCACAAATATTCCAACTTCAATTAATTATTTCTGATCACACATTGCGAAGTTGATGTTGACGATAGAGCTACATTTATTTTCCATGTTGATTTAAAAAGTGTAATATATTAGCTCCCATCATCATGAACACCTACTCTGTTAATAGTTATTTTAGTTAGAATTTACATTGAAAACTGAATTTACCATCGTGCATATAATATCTTGAGAGGAATAGGCGAAGCGAGTTTGCTATCGCTCGCCAAAATCTTTCAAAAATAAACCCAATGCGTTTATATGGGCTATTGGCTAAAGCAGACCTACACCCTTTGTTAGGGCGCAGACATGAGCATCTCTTCATTATATACAGATTTCTTATATACCTCAATCAGTCCATGGGTGAATCTCAAATTATTTTTTCTTGATTCCTCACATCCTCTCTCCATGCCTCTTTCTCAACACGTATTAGATGAAGTGAGGAGAGAAGATAGGAGGAACGAATAAACAGATTGAAACAGACAGAGGGTATATTTCATCGGTTTCCGTAGTGTAGTGGTTATCACGTTCGCCTCACACGCGAAAGGTCCCCGGTTCGAAACCGGGCGGAAACATGTTTTTATTTTATTTAGCTCTAATGCATATCGGTACACAATTAACTTGTTTAATATCTCCAGCCAACGTTACATTAAATTATAATCTAAAACATAGTGGAAATGAAGTCTGAAGAGATATTAAAAAAGTAGCCAAACGAAAAGATCTGATACAGAGCAGTCTCGCGAGATACTAATCAACGTTACCATGACGATACTTTGTTGTCGTTCGGGCTATCGATGTGTTTAGCTAAGCAGCGTGCTAGCTGTTTAATTTTTCAAAGATAGTCCCTTTTCCGAAATCAGCTAACGTTAGATCTGTGCGTGGTAGCAATATTTTTAAATGGTAAGTTCTCTTTTCAACAATATAATAAGCGATACTGTCAGGCTCACTACAGTGCAGTCTGGTTCGTGAAAGCCTCTGTGGTAAAGTTAACGTTAGCGTTTAGCTAACTAACGTTAGCCAGCCATACTATGGAATTCAGGCATAGCCAGCTATTGTAACGTTAATCTAGCTTCATGATGAATACATGTAATATCTGCATTGTAGCTAGCTAACGTAAGTGGACGAAACTCCACTCAATGGTAAAGGAAGTTTATAATTAACGAGACCAGTCGTATGTATTTCAGCAAACAAAGAAAGGCACGCAAATTCTGAGGAAAAACATAGTTACAAGGTGGCCGTTTCATTATTGAACTAACTTTACTCTAAACGTTATTGACTTTGGGGCGAATCAATGTAACGTTAGCTAGCTAGATTCCACAAAGCCTATTTATCAGAAACGGCCTTCACCATGGAGTGGCGTTTAATCCGCTACCTTTTTATCTAGCTCGGTAGATAGAAGTAACATTTTATAACATAGATTTCGATGCATTACAGCCACCCAAAAAGAAGGCTGCTGCCAAGTCTACCAAAGGGAAGACGCCCACAGTAGTAGATGGCCTGTCCACGGAGGAGATGTCGAAGGAGCAGGTAGGTCAGCTACACTCTGATGCTCCATCACTAGTTCAGTGATAGCTAACTGTGCAAACATACATCGTGCAAACAAGTACTGCACTAGCTACTGAGCAGCAACTATACCAAATCAACCATTTGCTTGATAATCCATGGGTTATACTGCATAGCATATGGTTATCTGAATCTACATGATAATGTTCTCTGTGTCAGCTGGAGGAGCACATTGTGCGGCTGCGGGAGGAGCTGGACAGGGAGAGAGAGGAGAGGAACTACTTCCAGCTGGAGAGGGACAAGATCCACACCTTCTGGGAGATCACCAAGAGACACCTGGACGAGAGGAAGGCAGACCTGAGGAACAGAGACCGGGAGATGGAAGAGGCTGAGGAGCGCCACCAAGTAGAGATCAAGGTATAGTACACACACAGTAACATACACACAAACAGTGTATAACCACATTATAATAATTATCAGGGTCCTTACTGTTACTGTTCTGTTCCTCAGGTGTACAAGCAGAAAGTTAAGCATCTGCTGTATGAGCACCAGAACAGCATCTCAGAGCTGAAGGGCGAGGGCGTGGTCTCTACCAAGCTGATGCAGAAAGAGCACGCTGAGCTGGAGAACGAGCTCTGCAAGGGCATGCGCACCCTCAAGGTGGACTTTAAGGAGCAGGAGCTCTCCAACGAGAACCTTGTCAAGGGCCTCAAACTGGTGCGTGGCCTCCTCACTCTCTCTGTCAATATGAGCTTTTCACCACCCAGATCAATGTTCTGCCATTTTATCGTATTTGCTTTTCACGCACGTCTATGGTGACATTGCATTGATTGTAAATTCTTTCCATTTCTGTTTCAACAGAAAAACGACCAGGAAATTACCAAAACGCGAAATGACTTTGAGCGACAAGTGAGAGGTGATTATACCTGTGCCTGTGTTGCCGTTAAACTGTACACACATGCGTACATATACCCAAAATATGAAACATAGCCATCTCTCTCTGTCTATTGCCATTTGACTCACCTGCTGAGTAGAAATTGAGGCCAAGTATGAGAAGAAGATGCAGGTGCTACGTCAGGAGCAGGACCTTAGGAGGAAGACAGAGATCCACGAGATCGAGGAGAGGAAGAACAGCCAGATCAACACGCTGATGAAGAACCACGAGAAGGCCTTCAGCGACATCAAGAACTACTACAACGACATAACCCTCAACAACCTGGCCCTCATCAACTCACTCAAGGTTAGCAATACCACAACAATATCAGCTAATAACTAAGGTATTTGTTCTACTCAATTACAATAACCTAGGCCCAATCAACTGACTGAGGATTAGAAATTCCTCAACGTACAGTATCATCAAACCTAACCTAGGCCTCATCAACTCACAAGATGATATCACTAATGCACTGAGGGGTAACAGAGAGGTGCATGATTACTGATAGGTCCTGATCTTTAGCAGAAGTGGAGGGCAAACTGTGTTTGTTACACTAACACATCAATCCAATACAAGCTAACAACCAGTTGTTTACATGGTCTGTGTGTGTCTGTCAGGAACAAATGGAGGAGATGAAGAGGAAGGAGGAGCGTCTGGAGAAGGACATGGCAGAGGTGCTGCTGCAGAACAAGCGTCTGACGGAGCCCCTGCAGAGGGCCAAGGAGGAGGTGACCGATCTGCAGAAACAACTGGCCAACTACGAGAAGGACAAGACCTCACTGGCAGTGGGTTACACACACACACACACACACAGGCACACACACAGAATAGAATACATGATATCTGGTTATATGGTAATTATACAGAAGATTTAAAGCAACAAGCAACAATGTAGCAGTATAATAAATGTGCATAAAAAGAAACATTTAACAACATGGAAAAGTACAATTCCCTCAAATGTTCTAGGATGAATAGTTTGTGTTGGGTGTACAGCATCTTAGAGAGAATAAAAATGTAGTAAGGTACTTAGTGAAAGTAAACAGGAGTGATGGTGACAGTGCCTGTCTTGACAGGGGGCCAAAGCACGTCTGAAGGTTGCAGACAAGGAGATGAAAGACCTAAGGTGGGAACACGAAGTGCTGGAACAGAGGTTTAGTAAGGTGAGAAGCTACAATTACACACGCACGCACATGCACACAACCTTTTGTCCTCACATGTTCACTTGATTGACAACAGAAAGTTTAGCCTTTTCAAATTTGGGACGGAGAAGAATCTGAGAAAATCTAATGAACACTGCCAATTATTAAGGGTTAGAACTGAAAAGGCATCTACACTGAAATCTGTGTTCCAATCTAATAAAAATCATTGTTTCCTGCGACGTGATTACAGAGTTCTGCCCTTTTACCCTGTATACCGGTCTTTTTCTGAGACCACAGCACAAACTAACTACAGAAACTTCCTAGTAACTGGACACTTTGCACCCATACAATGGCTACTATTGGAGGACAGTCCATTGGCCTCTGTTATGCACTCACACACCCAAACAATTTAACAGAATTTAATCAAATGTAATTCTATCAAATTGATCCATGCCTAACTGATCTGTGTTTCTAACTGAGCTGTGCCAACTCTTTTGTCTGTGTGGTGCAGGTCCAGGTGGAGCGTGATGAGCTGTATAAGAAGTTCACCCAGGCCATCCAGGAGGTGCAGCAGAAGAGTGGCTTTAAGAACCTCCTGTTGGAGAGGAAACTGGGGGCTCTGACCAACACCCTGGAGAAGAAGGAGGCTCAGCTTAACGAGGTGCTGTCTGCCTCCAACCTGGACCACACCGCCCTCAGCGTGGTCTCACGGAAACTGGAGGTATGCTTCCCTCTCTGTGCTACCTAACCCTAACCCTAGCTTCATGTCCACATCCTGGTTCAGCCCTAACTCTCAACCACAACCCTAACCACCCTGACTACACAAGACTACACAACTTCATCATACCAAAAAAAGCTCTCTTGTGTTGAGCTAACAGTAGAGTTATGAGAACAACTAGCACCACACCTCATTTTCTGCTTTGTGGTGGATACTGGATAAAGGCCAAGTTGTCATTCAAGATTAAAACAGTGAAAAGTGTTCTTAACAGAGAAATGTGATCTTAATTCCATCGTGCGAGTAAGTCCTTGCTATCAGGTTTCTCTATTGCCCTAGAAGCTGATAATCAAGTGGCTTCAACCACATCAAATTGCAATCCTTACTTGTGAGTGTAGTTATTGGAGGAAGCTTACGTTAGACTATTCTGCAGCCGAACAACTCTATTTGTTTGTTTTTTCTTGCAGGAAATTTTGGACTCCAAGAACATTGCAATCAAAGACTTGCAGTATGAGTTGGCGCGGGTTTGTAAGGTGAGGACATTGGCTGAATACAATACCTTTTGGGTCTGAATCCTATTTAGTTTTGTACATTAAAGGGAAAACTACAGTATTATAACGATGTAATAGAGTAACTAACCAATCCAAAATCAATACATTCTCATCTTTATAGGCAAAAGTGATAATAGCTTCTTTCAGTATACTGCAACTCTCAATAAAAACATCTCTGTCTGATGGTCAGGCCCATAATGACCTGCTGAGGACCTATGAGGCCAAGCTGCAGGCGTTTGGGATCCCTATGGAGGAGTTGGGCTTCAAGCCCCTGGAGAGCAGTGTGGCAGGACACTCCCTAGGCCAGGGCCCTGCTGGCCTGGTGTCTGCCCCCACATGAGAGCCCCCCAGCCTGGGCTCAGAGACACACACTACGCTGACCCACACAGACTCATCACTTACTGCAGTACTAATGTGACTCTTCTTTCTACCTCTTTCTCTCTTTATTGTAACATTTGATATAAATACTACTGAAGATCAACAGCTGAGTACTGGGGTATTGTCCAGACAAAGATTTTTAGTGTAGCAATATTAAGTTGTATGAAATTAAATCAGATGTGAAAAATAGGCTATGCAAAAAGTTGGGCACCCTTGTCATTCTGTTGATTTGAATACCTGTAACTACTTAGCACTGATTAATTGGAACACACAATTGGTTTGGTGAGCTCATTAAGCCTTGAACTTCATAGACAAGTGCATTCATGGGGCCTCAAAACAACTCTCAAATGACCTGAAAACAAAGATTGTTCAACATTATGGTTTAGGGGAAGGCTACAATAAGCTATCTCAGAGATGTAAGCTGTCAGTGTCCATTGTGAGGAACATAGTGAGGAAATGGAAGACCACAGGCACAGTTCTTGTTAAGGCCAGAAGTGACAGGCCAAGTAAAATATCAGAGAGGCAAAGGCGAAGGATGGTGAGAACGGTCAAAAACAGCCCACAGACCACCTCCAAAGACCTACAACATCATCTTGCTGCAGATGGTGTCACTGTGCATCGTTCAACAATTCAGCGCACTTTGCACAAGGAGAAGCTGTACGGGAGAGTGATGCGGAAGAAGCCTTTTCTGCACACACGCCACAAACAGAGTCGCTTGAGGTATGCAAACGCACATTTGGACAAGCCAGCTTCATTTTGGAATAAGGTGCTGTGGACTGATGAAACATGTAGCGTGGCCACATAAGGGAAAGGTTAGAAATAAGGTTTGTGTCATATAACTATGTATGTCGTGGCACTTACTGTCTTACCTTGGCTGCTTTTCCCTGTATGCTGTAATTGCCTCTACATTTGAGTATTTGGGATCCTCCATTATTGTTCACGCGATATCTGCGCGTGAATTGTTGTCACGTGGGGTTGTCCTGTAAACAGGAAATGACTTTAGGTTTAGATATAAAAAGAACCGGGAATCCGGTCATCGAGAGAAGTCTTCTCATTCACTAACCTGCCGGGGTTTACGTGGATTATATCGTGGATGCCTGTCTGTGAAGCGCCGCGTCGCCGCTCCTCCTGTGAGTATTGCAGTGGTTCGTTGCCAGGATTACTTTATTCGGAGGACTTTGGACAGTTTCCACTCCATTGATCACGCTCACGGACTTGACATTATTACCGGTGAGGCTGATCCTACATCTGTATATACACGCTGGGATTATCAGACTCTTCTATAACAAACAACACACACACACACACATACACGTAATCACCCAATTGTCTGTCTTATCTATGGAGGGATATGTGTTTGTCATTTATGTCATCAAAGTTGTGAATACACTGAGGTGTTTTGCTAAACGTGTCTTTTGGTGTTTTGAGTATCTCTAAATATCCGTTATTTATATGAGGACTAGGCAATGTGAACAGGCGATCTAATTTATAGTGTGCATCCTGTTGTTTAAATGAACAGCGGAGTGTTACATAGTGGTGGCCAGTATGGGGTCGTACTGTTTCATTGTGATATAAGTTTTTTTGTATGTCCATAATGATGGAAGGAAATGTGAATTTTGAGAGACTTATTCAAAATGTAAATGATGACACCCATACTCAGACAATAAATACAGATAACCCTGAGTATGATGTACCGGTTTTGAGAAGGGTTTCGGATGAGACACAAGTTGCAGATTTTACTGCAGGCCCATTCGTTACTAGACGTAACCCTACCGGAGAATTAACATCTATGCTCAGTTCTTTGTATATTTCCGATGATGAGGGAAATTCAGATGATGATGATGATGATAGTTATGTGTTGAATGAAAATGTTGTGCAAACAATGCAAACTGAGATTGACAAACTCAAAGTAGATTTATTGGCCCTTAGTGCTAAAGTACAGACAAATGAACAAGATACTAGACATTCATTGGAGAGTGCACTTAATCGTGAGACAAGTTTTCGTGAGGCAGTGGACGCTGGTTTGGCAGATTTAGAAGATCATTTCCACCGATCAAGTGAAAAGTTGGAGAGAGCGGTTGCTGATTGTTTCCTGAGAAGAGATGCAAAATGGGAAACTCAAATGAAAAAACTACGATTCAACAGTAGCCCTGCTCTTTCTAGAGTACAGCCCTACACTCCAGCCACCTCCGAAACACCTGGTCATGATTATAGAACTTCCATGTCAGCATCTAGAGGCAAAGTTCCTCCTAAGACAAGCAATGCTAGATATGAAAGAACTCCTGTAAGGTCGGTTCCAACCAGGGTGCCTACCCCTCCAGTGGTACCCAATATCTCATCCTTCTGTGGTCGGCCTCCGATTCGTTTGGAGTTTCCTTCTTTTGGGGAGTCCTGTGAGACTTCGGATGTGCTCAATTTCATCGAACAGTGTGAGAACTATCTCGACATCAGGCCCCTTCCCAGTGTGGAACTGGTCGGCACCCTGAGCACGGTTCTGAAAGGACCCGCGCTGAGCTGGTGGAAAGCAGAGAGGAGTAAGGTAACTGATTGGCAATCTTTCAAAGAGGCTTTTATGGATGCATTTTTACCAGAGGATTTTCTTTCTGAGGTGGAAGATAAACTAAGGTCTCTGGTTCAGCAGCCACGTCAACGCCTAAGAGACTTTGCCTATGATTACCGAGCTCTCTGTCTAAAGTGGAAACCTGATATGTCTGAGGAAGAGATGGTGAGCCGCATTCTTAACAACACCAACCCCAGGGTTGCAGGCTGTTTGAGGGGAACAGTGAAAACAGTGGAACAACTGGTAAAAGTGGGTTCAATGGTGGAAAAAGACTGCATGGGAGCTAAGGATTACTGGCAGAAGGTCGACAGTCAGAATGGGAGAGAAAAGACACATAAGAGACCAAATGAACGTAATACCTCTAAAACTATGGCTGGCTTATCGATCGCACAACCGCTTCTGATAAGTTCCCTTCTGGTAGTGTCTGTAACGATAAGGGGCCAAAAGGTGAAGGCTGTACTGGATACTGGGAGCACGTTCACCCTGATGCAAGAAACCCTGTGGACACAGATAGGTGGTGAACAGAATGCTGACCATACAGTTCCCCTGCAACGGTTCATGATGGCAGACGGACAGGTACATCAAGCTTTCAATAAGAAAACCATCTGTTACAACTGGCATGAGAAAGTATGTGCCATGGATACATATATCATGAAGGATGCTCACCTGGCGTTTCCTTTGATAGCTGGCTTGGATTTCCTCAGAGCCAATGAAGCTATCTTGGATGTAGGCCAAGGTAGATATGGGCTGAAAGTGGGCAAAGGTTATATGTATCACTCGTTTGTAACAGCTAACATAAATCCAGGAGTGGCTACGATTACGGTAGGCGAAAAAGGACAGACTTCAGCTACAGTGAGTCTTTATTACGCCTTACCTTCAACCTGGCAACCATCTCTCGATTCACCGGTCGCGGAAGTTATTCCCAACTGGGACTCCGATAACCAGGAGGAGTTACAGAAGCTGATCGAGACCTGGCCTCATACCACTTCCAAGCTACTCGGGAAAACATCTGTAGAACAACACAAGATCCTCTTAAGTGATGAGATGCCTGTGAAATCTAGGGCTTACAGAGTTTCTCCCTTCAAGAAAAAAATAATAGACGAGCAAGTCAAACAAATGCTAAGTGACAACCTCATCGAACCCTCTTTCTCTCCATGGGCATCACCCGTAGTCCTGGTCGCCAAAAAGGATGGAACTTACAGGTTCTGCGTTGACTATAGGAAGCCTAATAGCAAAACCTTACCGGACGCATATCCAATGCCACTCATCCATGACATACTTGAATCCATGGAAGGCGCCTCTTGGTTCAGTACATTGGACTTGCGGTCAGGATATTGGCAAGTGGAAATGGAGGAGGCTAGTAAGAGTAAAACTGCCTTTATCACTACCCAGGGGCTCTACCAGTTCCGCGTTATGCCGTATGGTCTCAGGAATGCCGCAGCCACTTTCCAGAGGCTGATGGAGAAGATCCTAGCGGAATTGAGAGGAAAGATTTGCTTCGTATATATTGACGACATTATAATTTATTCAAGGACATTAAAAGAACATGTACAACACCTGAACACTATTATGCACAGACTCAACCAGGCTTCACTTACTCTCAACATGAAGAAGTGTCACTTCTTTAAACAGCAACTAAACTTCCTGGGACACATTGTGTCGGAGAGAGGAGTAGAAGTGGATCCGGAAAAGACCCAGGCGGTGGCTGATTATCCGCCTCCTAAAGATCTCAAAGCACTCCAACGTTTCTTGGGATTGGCGGGATGGTACCATAAGTTCATTCCTCGTTTTGCTGACATCACTGCTCCTTTAAACCAATTAAAGAAGAAAGGAGTAAAATGGGAATGGACGCCTGAGTGCCAAATCAGTCTGGAGACTATCAAGAGGAGGTTGCAAGATCCACCCGTCTTAATGCAACCAGACCTCAGTCAACCCTTTCAGGTACACACCGATGCCAGTGATGTTGGACTAGGGGCTATTATCTCCCAACTTACAACAGAGGGGGAAAGGGTAATAGCCTATGCGTCCAGAACCTTGAGAGGACCCGAGTTAAATTATTCTACATCGGAAAAAGAGTGTCTAGCCGTGGTCTGGGCAGTGGAAAAATGGAGACATTATCTGGAAGGAAGACCTTTTGACATTTTCAGTGATCATGCAGCGCTTACGTGGGCCTTTAATTGTCCCAAAACCTCTTCACGGTTAACCAGGTGGACGCTGAGACTGCAACAGTTCACTTTCCAGGTACATCATCGTAGAGGATGTCTCAATGTAGGTCCAGATGCCTTGTCCAGAGCTTACGAGCCGTTGGCGAGAGACAGGGTGCCCTGTATGACCATAACTACACCCAAATGTGCTTCAGACATACCTCACACTCTAGGAGAAATCTCACAGGCCCAAAGTCGAGACAATGCCATTGCTCTCCTACGGGGATCCCACCAAACACGTAAGGCTCAAGATCAACGGATCACCTTCGAAGAACATCAGGGTGTGGTATATCGTCGGATACCTGTCAAGAATACCGGAGAGAGATTCCAGTTGGTAGTGCCTCAGGAGATGATTTCCGGTTTTCTGCATTACTTCCATGATAACCCGTTAGGAGGACATCTGGGCCGACTAAAAACATTGTTGCGGATATTGGATGTAGCCTGGTGGTCTTCTGTCCGTAAAGATGTATGGCAATACGTCAAGGGTTGTGAGACCTGTCAAAAATACAAACATGAACATACGAAACCTAGCGGATTCCTGCAGCATACCCAAGTTCATGATCCGGGACACACTTTAGGGATGGATTTCATGGGACCATTTCCTCTCAGTAAAAAACAAAACACATACCTTCTGGTGATTGTCGACTATTTCACAAAGTGGGTAGAGCTGTTCCCCTTGCGAGATAGTAAGACACCGAAAATAGTTAAAATTCTTCGAGAGGAAATCTTCACCAGATGGGGAGTGCCGAAATACTTGGTGTCGGACCGGGGAGCACAATTCACATCCAAAGTGCTAGCTGAACTATGCAAATCGTGGGGAAGCATTCAGAAACTCACCACCAGCTATCATCCGCAAACGAACCTGACTGAGAGAGTTAACAAAACATTAAAAACCATGATTGCGTCCTATGTAGGCCAACATCATCAGACGTGGGATCAGTGGTTACCGGAGCTAAGGTTCGCCATCAATACCGCTCACCAAGAGACCACCGGTAGAGCTCCGGCTGAGTTAATGCTGGGTCGTCAGCTTAATGGTCCGCTGGAGCGGTTGATCCTTAGACCCCCCACGCCTGATCAAGCGTCATATACTCTGGTCGAACGACAAAACAACATGGCAGAGGAGGTAAAAATCAGAGTAGGTGTACGACAAGCCAGACAAGCTAGATATTATAATGCCCGACGGAAGGATGCGCAATTCAAGCCGGGAGATCTAGTCTGGATTAAGACGCACCCTCTATCGTCAGCCGCCGATAGATTTTCTGCCAAGCTAGCGCCCAAGTGGGAGGGTCCAGCTGAAATAAAAAAAAGAATGGGTCCAATAAATTATACTGTGAGTTGGGGCAGTCCACTGAAAACAGACAATGTAAATGTGGTGAATTTAAAACGCTGGTATGGTCGTTCTCCTCCCATGCCGAAGGCTGGGGGGGGGGATCTATGTAGCGTGGCCACATAAGGGAAAGGTTAGAAATAAGGTTTGTGTCATATAACTATGTATGTCGTGGCACTTACTGTCTTACCTTGGCTGCTTTTCCCTGTATGCTGTAATTGCCTCTACATTTGAGTATTTGGGATCCTCCATTATTGTTCACGCGATATCTGCGCGTGAATTGTTGTCACGTGGGGTTGTCCTGTAAACAGGAAATGACTTTAGGTTTAGATATAAAAAGAACCGGGAATCCGGTCATCGAGAGAAGTCTTCTCATTCACTAACCTGCCGGGGTTTACGTGGATTATATCGTGGATGCCTGTCTGTGAAGCGCCGCGTCGCCGCTCCTCCTGGGAGTATTGCAGTGGTTCGTTGCCAGGATTACTTTATTCGGAGGACTTTGGACAGTTTCCACTCCATTGATCACGCTCACGGACTTGACATTATTACCGGTGAGGCTGATCCTACATCTGTATATACACGCTGGGATTATCAGACTCTTCTATAACAAACAACACACACACACACACATACACGTAATCACCCAATTGTCTGTCTTATCTATGGAGGGATATGTGTTTGTCATTTATGTCATCAAAGTTGTGAATACACTGAGGTGTTTTGCTAAACGTGTCTTTTGGTGTTTTGAGTATCTCTAAATATCCGTTATTTATATGAGGACTAGGCAATGTGAACAGGCGATCTAATTTATAGTGTGCATCCTGTTGTTTAAATGAACAGCGGAGTGTTACAAACAAAGATTGAGTTATTTGGTCATTACAAGGGGCGTTATGCATGGTGGCAAAAGAACATAGCGTTCCAAGAAAAACACTTGCTACCCACCGTAAAATTTGGTGGGGTTTCCATCATGCTGTGGGGCTGTGTGGCCAGTGCCAGTACTGGGGATCTTGTTAAAGTTGAGGGTCGCATGGATTCCACTCAATATCAGCAGATTCTTGGGAATAATGTTGAAGAATCAGTCACAAAGTTGAAGTTTACGCCGGGGCTGGTTATTTCAACAAGACAACGACCCAAAACACTGCTCAAAATCTACCCGGGCATTTATGCAGAGGAACAAGGACAATGTCCTGGAATGGCCATCCCAGTCCCCAGACCTGAATATCATTGAGAATCTGTGGGATGATTTGAAGCAGGCTGTCCATGCTCGGCAACCATCAAACCTAACTGAACTGGAGATGTTTTGTAAGGAGGAATGGTCAAAAATACCTTCATCCAGAATCCAGACACTCATTAGAGGCTATAGGAAGTGTCTAGAGGCTGTTATTTTATCAAAAGGAGGCTCTACTAAATATTGATGTGATTTTTCTGTTGGGGTGCCCAAATTTATGCACCTGTCTAATTTAGTTTTGATGCATATTGCACATTTTCTGTTAATCCAATAAACCTAATTTCACTACTGAAATATTACTGTGTCCATCAGTTATTTGATAGATAGATGAAATTGCTGATCCAAACACCCAATTATTTATAAATGGAAATTGTCAGGGGTGCCCAAACTTTTTCATACGACTGTAGGTACGGGTAAAGTTACTAGGCAACAGGATAGATAATAAGCAGTAGCAGCAGGGTATGTGATGAGTCAAAAGAGTTAGTGCAAAAGGAGGCCAATGCAGATAGTCTGGGTAACTATTTAGCAGTCTCATGGCTTGGGGGTAGAAATGTCTTGGTGGGTGTGTTTTGCTCTTGTGGACTACAGCTTGATTTAATTAAATGGAATAGAGACATCCATTTTACTTGAGCCTGCTAGCCTGAGACTGAGGCTGCCTCTGTCTTTTATGCCTTTGTCAGCACTCAGCACAACTGCTTCAGTCTTTTCTACCTCCATGGTAACTCTGGCATCTGGGTGCAGGAACAGGTTGTGTCAGGGATTTAAATTAAATCAGGCAAATTGATCCTACTCCGTTGCCTCATTGGCAGGTGTTTTTCTATTTTTATATAAATTAAGTATCTTGGCTCACCAGTGAAAGCTGCTCTCCAGTTGATATTTCAGTGCAATATCAGGGATTGACATTTTTAGTCTGCTGTTTAGAAATGCCATAACTTTACAGTCTTTCAACACGAAGGAACCAGAAATATCAGTTTTAGGCTACTGGAATTCTGTGCAGTTTGAAAACAACTAATCCCTGATATTGCACGGAGTTATCATCTGGAGAGCAGCTTTGACTGGTGAGCCAAGATACTTGTTTTATAAAAAATTGACCAAGATATTGCACAGAGTTATCAACTGGAGAGCAGCTTTCACTGGTGAGCCAAGATACTTTTTTTATTTTGCAAATTGTTTGATTTAGCGGCATCTATCTAGTGCTGCTGTTACTGTAATGCATGATAGTTGAAAGTGTAAATCGACTTATTATAATAATATTTTAGCCTAGCCTATAAACTGTATTTTATTGTGCGTTGATTGCATTGAACTAGTTTACTATAATCCCATAATTTATTTGATGCATTGCTTATTCAACATCACATTAAAACCATGGACTAGTCCAGTCCTGTCCTGAGCAAAGCTGTAGTTAATTTACTCGTAGTTGAATGCCTGATATCAGTGGCGGTTCTAGCTTGTATGTGCCCTGGGCGAACCCCCCCTTTCAGCAATTCTGATAGCAGTCCACAAATTTGGATAGATGTCTGAGAGCTCCCTTTCGTGTATAAATATCAGCAGCTCAAGCAGGGTCATGGTATTCAATGGCAAGTCAGGCAAATTCCTCATTTCCTGTGCAAGCTCTCTGCCATCCAAGTCTGAGTGTTCTTTATAGTGCAGTGTCATACTAAGGGCCTCACATTGTTCTGTCAGCTCCTCATTTGAGAGACTTTGGAAGGTTGATAGCACTATTCCTGACTAACCTGCCCTCCAAATACACCTCATCTGTTTTCAACCAGGATCTCAGCGATCACTGCCTCATCGCCTGCGTTCGCAATGGGTCAGCGGTCAAACGACCACCCCTTATCACTGTTAAACGCTCCCTAAAACACTTTTGTGAGCAGGCCTTTCTATTCGATCTGGCCCAGGTATCCTGGAAGGATATTGACCTCATCCCGTCAGTAGAGGACGCCTGGTTGTTCTTTAAAAGTGCTTTCCTCACCATCCTAAATAAGCATGCCCCTTTCAAAAAACGTAGAACTAAGAATAGATATAGCCCTTGGTTCACCCCAGACTTGACTGCACTAGACCAACAGAAAAACATCCTGTGGCGCACTGCATTAGCATCGAATAGCCCCCGCGATATGCAGCTATTCAGGGAAGTCAGGAACAAGTACACACAGTCAGTTAGAAAAGCAAAGGCCAGCTTTTTCAAACAGAAATTTGCTTCCTGTAGTACTAACTCCAAAAAGTTCTGGGACACTGTAAAGTCCATGGAGAATAAGAGCACCTCCTCCCAGTTGCCCACTGCATTGAGGCTCGGAGACACTGTTACTACCGATAAATCCACGATTATCGAAAATTTCAATAAGCATTTTGCTACAGCTGGCCATGCTTTCCACCTGGCAACCCCTACCCCGGCCAACAGCTCTGCACCCTCGGCAGCTACTTGCCCAAGCCCCCCCCGCTTCTCCTTCACCCAAATCCAGACGGCTGATGTTCTGAAAGAGCTGCTAAGTCTGGACCCCTACAAATCTGCTGGGCTAGATAATATGGACCCTCTCTTTCTGAAATTATCAGCCAAAATTGTTGCAACACCTATCACTAGCCTGTTCAACCTCTCTTTCGTATCGTCTGAGATCCCTAGAGATTGGAAAGCTGCCGCGGTCATCCCCCTCTTCAAAGGAGGAGACACTCTAGACCCAAACTGTTATAGACCAATATCCATCCTGCCCTGCCTTTCTAAAGTTTTCGAAAGCCAAGTTAACAAACAGATAACTGACCACTTCGAATCCCACCGTACCTTCTCTGCTATGCAATCTGGTTTCAGAGCTGGTCATGGGTGCACCTCAGCTACGCTCAAGGTACTGAACGATATCATAACCGCCATCGATAAAAGACAGTACTGTGCAGCCGTCTTCATCGACCTGGCCAAGGCTTTCGACTCTGTCAATCACCGCATTCTTATTGGCAGACTCAACAGCCTTGGTTTCTCAAGTGACTGCCTTGCCTGGTTCTCTAACTACTTTGCAGACAGGGTTCAGTGTGTCAAATCGGAGGGCCTATTGTCCGATCCTCTGGCAGTCTCTATGGGGGTGCCACAGGGTTCAATTCTTGGGCCAACCCTTTTCTCTATATACATCAACGATGTCGCTCTTGCTGCTGGTGACTCTCTGATCCATCTCTACGCAGATGACACCGTTCTGTATACATCTGGCCCCTCTTTGGACACTGTGTTTACTAACCTTCAAACAAGCTTCAACGCCATACAACACTCCTTCCGTGGCCTCCAACTGCTCTTAAACGCTAGTAAAACTAAGTGCATGCTTTTCTATCGAACGCTGCCAGCACCCGCCCACCGGACTATCATCACTACTCTCGACGGGTCCGAATTAGAATACGTGGACACCTACAAATACCTAGGCATCTGGTTAGACTGTAAACTCAACTTCCAGACTCACATCAACCATCTCCAATCCAAAATTAAATCCAGAATTGGCTTCCTATTTCGCAACAAAGCCTCCTTCACTCATGCTGCCAAACATGCCCTTGTAAAACTGACTATCCTACCGATCCTTGATTTCGGCGATGTCATTTACAAACTAGCCTCCAACACTCTACTTAGCAAATTGGATGTAGTCTATCACAGTGCCATCCGTTTTGTTACCAAAGCCCCATACACTACCCACCACTGCGACCTGTATGCTCTCGTTGGCTGGCCTTCATTATATATTCGTCGCCAAATCCACTGGCTCCAGGTCATCTATAAGTCATTACTAGGTAAATCCCCGCCCTATCTCAGCTCACTGGTCACTATAGCAACACCCACCCGTAGCATGCGCTCCAGCAGGTATATCTCACTGGTCACCCCCAAAGCCAACACCTCCTTTGGCCGCCATTCCTTCCAGTTCGCTGCTGCCAATGACTGGAACGAATTGCAAAAATCACTGAAGCTAGAGGTTCCTATCTCCCTCACTAACTTTAAGCGTCAGCTGTCAAAGCTGCTTATCGATCACTGCACCTGTATATAGCCCTTCTGTAAATAGCCCACACTACTACCTCATCCCCATATTTATTTTTGTTATTTTTCACAAATCTTGCACTCCAGTATCTCTATTTGCACATCATAATTTGCACATCCTTCATTCCTGTGTTAATGATGATAATCTGTAATTTGTCTCACCACTATGGTCTATTTATTGTCCTACCTCTTAACCTTACTGCATTTTGCACTACATTTTGCACTCTGTATATAGACTTTCCATTGTGTTTTTGACCATGTTTGTTTACTGTGTAACTCTGTGTTGTTTTTGTCGCACTGCTTTGCTTTGTCTTGGCCAGGTCGCAGTTGCAAATGAGAACTTGTTCTCAACTGACCTACCTGGTTAAATAAAGGTGAAATAAAAAAATAAAAAAAAATTGACAGCACTTCTCTCCCACATTTTCCAATGTGGAAAATCTTTCCTGAAAGGCTGAGGTTGCAGCATCAACGACATCTGAGGAGTGCAGTAAACCCACTGTTCCTAGGCCGTCATTGTAAATAAGAATTTGTTCTTAACTGACTTGGCTAGTAAAACATTTTAAAAAAAATGTGTAATAGCATAGCAAGCAACATAGGCTAACAAACAGAAGTGTTATACTAGCCTATTTCATTGCATGCTTAATATTATACTCATAAAGAGATGACATAGCTGCATACCTTTTATCTTTTCCTCTTCTTCTTTCCTCTTTTTCATAAACTGGGCACCTGATGGCTTAGACCTTTTATTATCCATTTGTGTTGATTTGGCACTTGAGCATCAATACATTACCCATCCACCAACACTGTCAACCAAGAGTCAAGACTAAATCAATTCACCTTGGTGTTGTGCAGACTGGTTTTATATTATTCTTAACGATTTCACACAAACCAGATTTATTTTTTAACAATATGTCTGTGAAACTATATTATTATACAGTATTATTAATGAATTGTGGTTTTGTCATCGGAATTTCTATTTCAATGTTCTAAATGAACTCTTATAACTCCATCTGTATCCTGAAGATTGTAAATTCTTCAGTTTGTTTAATAATACAGAGAGAGCTCCAGCTTTACAAATGGTCAGTCTTTATTCATGAGAACGTTCTACCAGAAAAAAACAATATATAGCTTTTTTATACTAACCAGTCAGCAAAGCCCCCACCCTGTTTTATGGCCTGCAAGTTCTCAGGGTCTGCCTTCAAAGATACTGTCCTGTTATCTCGGGTCACTCTCCTCAGTTGCCAATGTTTAGCCACACCTCAGAGTAACCAGACCCCCACTCTGATAGATGGGGGTTGTAAACTTTTATGGCTAATCTCCTGCCAGCCTAAGCCTTCACAAATGATCTCTTCTCCTTCATTATCTTAACCACTTCCTGACCCATTTTACCAAATGGTCACATTCTAACCTGGTCTAAACATTGTCTATGTTTCCACATTCTTAGAATCATAATCTTATAATTCTAATACATCTCACACATTACACAGTTTCAGGGTGAAACATCTTAGTCATTAACATTAAACATACACATTTCTTTATCAGGTTTATTTGGTAGCATTTCGTAGTGTGACTGATTTGATTAATTGCATTAGTACTGTACAAAGTTAGAGGTGCGCTATTTGATAGATTCCCCCGCTCGCCCCACCTCGGGCTTCCAGTGGACCTACCCCCGCCCCACTCCCCATCTCGTACTTCTGAGTGGGAAACCTTCCCAGGCAGTAGCCTGCCTAGCTCACAAACTAGAATCAGGGCGCCCACTCCGACAAGGTTAATTGACCCACAGTCCCACACCGTGACATGATATCATTGACGTGATGTACAAATGAGCGATAGAAAACCGATCGCGCAAATGTCAGCATTCCAAAAACGTTTGTGCGGTCGCCCCATGCCGCCCCCGGCAAGATGCAACCCTTGCCGTCTGCCCATGTTGCCCATACCTAAATCCACCACTGCCTGATATCATATCATTTTTTATGTTCTGCACACTCTGAACTTGGCAGAAATGCAGACCCAAGATAAACAAGTGGAGTTGGTTGCATGAGGTCTAATTTCATAGTGCATGTCCAGGCAACTATAGCAGATTAAAACGAACCAGGATGTTCTTTCAGAGGACTCCCCCCTTTCAAACTGCTGTGTGACATTCGATCGCGACTGAATCAACTCGACTGGCTTTTTAGAAAATCCATAACAGGTTGCATTGGAATTTCCAGTGCCAGCCTGTGATATAAAGAGCAGCTCAATTCTTAGTCTCCCACAGATCTACTGAAGGCATTTAACTAAATTGGGGCTCCATACGGTTCATATTCCTTTAGCTGGAGGGCATACTTTTCTCTTAGATTTATTGATATTTGGTTACCCACTGGATATGGAGGCAATTTGCATTAATGTATAGATATTATGTAAATCGGCGACTGCTGAAATAGATCTTCATGTGGTTTGATATTCTACAGATGTGAATGGATAATCTCTCTGGCACCACTATGATGGGTCAGGGCAGTCGAGTCCTGCTCACATGGATAAGTCTGAGCCTGTTTGTGAGTTTCCATAAAGTTGCAGGTAAGAATATATGTCCTGTTTAATTAACTTCTTAGCAACTATGAAATACATTGATTAACTGTAAACATAAGCTATAAGTACTTGTTATCATTTGGTATGCTTGTAAATTGCTCCTTTCCCAATTAATACATCCTTTGACACACTACAATGCCTTTTCTACAACATCTACATCTTTTCCAGGGGACAGTGAAAGCCTCTTCCAGCTTCATACTAGTTATGGTCAGCTGGAGGGCAGGCTGGTCAGAGTGAAAGAGAGCCAGAGAAAGGTGGCTGCCTACCTGGGGATCCCCTTCGCTGAGCCCCCTGTCGGGCCCCTGAGGTTCCAGGCCCCCCAGCCTGCCCGGGTGTGGCAGGGACTGAGAGACGCCAAGGCCTACCCCCCTCTGTATGAGCCTAAACAGTCATTTGTTAGAGAGAGACAGGCAGGCAGGGAGACAGATAAACAGCATATACTGTCTTATAGGGATCTCTGAATCATGCTTATTCTGATAAACATTACCATTCTGCCAATCATGTTTTTATTGATAGTATAAGATGATTTCACCTCTCTTGTCCTCTTAACACATAGGTGTCTGCAGAACATGAACCACACTAGACAGATGAGGGACCTGTACGGAGGTCAGTTCCCTGTCCTAACCACCTCAGAGGACTGCCTTTACCTGAACATCTACACACCAGTCAAACCTGGGGACCCAAGGAAACTACCAGTGAGGAGAGACATGAGAATGTACTCATATCTACCTCAGAGTAGACAAGCATGTCTTTGGTTTGGTGGTCTAGTCTAAAAAAGTCTGTCTGCAGGTGATGATTTGGATCCATGGTGGAGGCTTCCTCATGGGAGGGGCTTCACTCTATGATGGCTCCTCATTGGCAGCCTTCGGGGACGTTGTGGTGGTCATCCTCCAATACCGTCTGGGTATTCCAGGGTTCCTCAGGTACAATTCTATTGGTATTGCATTTGGCCAATATGATTTGGGTGAATAACATTTTCTCTTGTTTGGTGTTGACTGAACACAACCCTGGCATATCTGATCTAATATCTTTGTGACTGTCCAGCACTGGGGATGGCCAGTACCCTGGGAACGTGGGCATTCTAGACCAGGTGTGTGCCCTGCGCTGGGTGCAGGAGACCATCAGCAGCTTCGGGGGAGACCCAGGATCTGTCACCATTTTCGGAGAGTCTGCTGGTGGTGTCGCCGTCTTTTTACATGTTTGTACTGTATATCTAGGAAAACAGATACTTGCTGATACAAAAAGATGCACTGGCTGTCTGTATGTAGCCTTACTTTGGGCACTGATCCATTGTTCTGTCTGTCCAGATGATGTCCCCTTTGTCATCAGGACTATTCCACAAGGCCATCAGTCAGAGTGGACTACCCCAAATCCCTATCTTCATCCAGGATGACCCCAAACCTTCTGCACAGGTGATCTGCTGTTTCGTTGTGTGCTGATCCTAGCAGCATGTCTCAAGGATCCCATACATTGGTTCATATACAATATCATAACTGGTAAAACTTTCAGTGGTCTTATGACGATGTAATTATTATTCTGGTACACTGTAACGTTGTAACGTATTGTAATTACAGTAATTCAAATGCCCTGGTTTCCATCTCTCCCTCCTTCAGCTGGTGGCCCACAGAGCAGGTTGTCCCAGTGATGACTCTGCAGAGCTCATGACCTGCCTCAGTACCCTTAGCCCACAGGACATAGAGGCTGCTACACCTGCACTGGTAGGTTTGGTCTGAGCCTCACACTCACCGTACAGTATGTGGGGTGTATGATATCTGAATGCCAGGCTGTTTCTGCTTTAGCTAACTTAGACTGTATAGCATTGTTGAATGCAACAACATGGCTGTTTTTTTATTTTTTTATTTAACCTTTATTTAACCAGGCAAGTCAGTTAAGAACAAATTCTTATTTACAATGACGGCCTACCCTGGCCAAACCCAGACGACGCTGTGCCAATTGTGCACCGCCATATGGGACTCCCAATCACGTCCGGATTGTGATACAGCCTGGAATCGAACCATGGTCTGTAATGATACCTCTAGCACTGAGATGCAGTGCCTTAGAACGCTGCGTCACTCAGGAGCCCCGTTTGTGACTTCCATTCTGGGGCCCATCCTCTCTCTCCACAGGGGGAGATGGTTCTGTCTGTACACAGGGATGGGACAGTCATCCCTACCAACCTGGAGGAAGTTCTACAGACCAAGAGCTTCCTGGGTTTCCCCAGCATCATAGGGATCAACAACCATGAGTATGGATGGATGCTCCCACATGTATGTATGTCCCTGCATGAAGATATGAAAACTATCTGTCATATATTTTACAGGTAAATGCACTTTTATCATTGTTTTTTATAAGACCTCATTGTGTGTTCCACCAGTTTTTCCTATTTCCCGGATGGGATCTTGGAATGACCCGTGAAAACATGATGATGGTCCTGGCGTTTATGCTTCAGAAAGTGGTTAGTAAATTATGGTGGCAGCCAGGGCTGGGTAGGTTACTTTCTAAATGGAATCCATTAGAGTTACTAGTTACCTGTCCAAAATTGTAATCAGTAACGTAACTTTTGGATTACACAAACTCAGTAACGTAATATGATTACATTCAGTTGCTTTTTCATTACTTTCTCCTTAAGAGACATTAGAAGAAGACGAAAAGGATCCATCAAACGCATTTGGTGTGTCATCATAGTGGTCTCTGATTGGTGGTCATCATTTGGTGTGTCATCATAGTGGTCTCTGATTGGTGGTCATCATTTGGTGTGTCATCATAGTGGTCTCTGATTGGTGGTCATCATTTGGTGTGTCATCATAGTGGTCTCTGATTGGTGGTCATCATTTGGTGTGTCATCATAGTGGTCTCTGATTGGTGGTCATCATTTGGTGTGCCATCATAGTGGTCTCTGACTTGTAGTCAGACTCGCTCAAGTGGAACAAACTTAAACTTGCACCTATTTCCAATGCTTGATTGAATGTCATTGAAAAAACAGAAAGGTGTCATAATGTTTTTATTTTTTTCGCAAACATCCTTTCTGAATTTAAAAGTAATCCAATAAGTAATCATCTGGCTTTTAAAAAGTATGCACCATCTTTTGCTGGTGAAAGAACAATCAGAACTTCACTTCAACTTCTTGAATAGTGTGATGTGAACAGTATTATAAACCTGTAGATTTAGGAGGAGGTCCTAGAGAGTTCCTCCTTTGATTGTCAAGCCAAATCTGCTACTCTATTGGTTAATATAGAACGGTGGGTAGGCTGTATGCAAAATCTAAATGACTTTTGTACATAAAATGTATCATAGTAACAAAGCAATCTCGCTGTCTGATAATAGGTAGGCTAAAGAATGGGATTTGTCGAATAAGACGCAAACAAGTTTGCAGCTACTTGATAAGGAACAATGGAGTATTCTAAATGATCTACAAAACAAGACTGTACGCTCTGGGAAATATACAGTACCAGTCAAAAGTTTGGACGCACCTACTCATTCAAGGATTTTGGTTAATTTGTTACTATTTTCTACATTGTAGAATAGTAGTGAAGACATCAAAACTATGAACTAACACATATGTAGTAACCAAAAAAGTGTTGAACAATTCAAAATATATGTTATATTTAGATTCTTCAAAGGAGCCACCCTTTGACTTGATGACAGCTTTGCACACTCTCGGAATTAACTCAACCAGCTTCATGAGGAATGCAGTTTTGAAGGAGTTCCCACATATGCAGAGGACTTGTTGGCTGCTTTTCCTTCACTCTGCCGTCCAACTCATCCCAGACCATCTCAATAGGGGTGAGGTCGGGTGATTGTGGAGTCCAGGTCATCTGATGCAGCACTCCATCACTCTCCTTCTTGGTCAAATAGCCCTTACACAGCCTGGAGGGGTGTTTTGGGTCATTGTCCTGTTGAAAAACAAATGATAGTCCTGCTAAGCTCAAACCAGATGGAATGGCGTATCGCTGCAGAATGCTATGGTAGCCATGCTGGTTAAGTGTGCCTTGAATTCTAAATAAATCACAAACAGTGTCACCAGCAAAGTACCCCCACACCATCACACCTCCTCCTCCATGCTTCACTTTGAGAACCACACACATCCATTCACCTACTCTGTGTCTCACAAAGACACGGCGGTTGGAACCAAAAATCTCAGATTTGGACGCATCAGTCCAAAGGACAGATTTCCATTGCTCGTGTTTCTTGGCCCAAGCAAGTCTGTTTTTATTGGTGTCCTTTAGTAGTGGTTTCTTTGCAGCAATTCGACCATGAAGGTCTGATTCACGCAGTCCTCTGAAAAGTTGAAGTTGAGATGTGTCTGTTACTTATTTGGGCTGCAATCTGAGTTGCAGTTAACTCTAATTAACTTATCCTCTGCAGCAGAGGTAACTCTGGGTCATCCTTTCCTGTGGCGGTCCTCATGAGTTTCATCATAGCGCTTGGTGGTTTTTGCGACTGCACCTGAAAAAACTCTTGAAATGTTCCACATTGACTGACCTTCATGTCTTAAAGTAATGATGGACTGTTGTTTCTCTTTTCTTATTTGAGCTGTTCTTGCCGTAATATGGACTTGGTGTTTTACCAAATAGGGCTATCTTCTGTATACCACCCCTACCTTGTCACAACAAAACTGATTGGCTCAAACGCATTAAGAAGGAAAGAGATCCCACAAATTAACTTTTAACAAGGCACACCTGTTAATTGAAATACATTCCAGGTGACTACCTCATGAAGCTGGTTGAGAGAATGCCAAGAGTGTGCCAAAGGGGTGGCTCCTTTGAAGAATCTAACATCTAAAATATATTTCGATTTGTTTAACACTTTTTTAGTTACTACATAATTCCATGTGTTATTTCAGTACAATGTAGAAAATAGTAAAAATAAAGAAAAACCCTGGAATTAGTAGGTGTGTCCAAACTTTTGACTGGTATGTATATACAGTATACACAGTATATTATATTTTTTTTAAATCCACTTCTGACACTTATTACAGTTACAGTTTTTTTTGTAATCAGATTCCATGTAATCAGTTACTCCCCAACCCTGGTGGCAGATTTATAATATAAGCATCTAGCAGTCTGGTCCATGAGCTGTATTTTAAACCCTGTATCTCCCTGGTAGCGTCTGCCAGACTCTGCCCTGGGAATCATCGTAGAGGAGTACTTTGGTGACATGAAGGACCCTGTTGGGATCAGAGATGCCTTCTTGGAGCTTATGGGAGATCTACTGATTGTGATCCCAGGGATCCTGGGAGCCAGGGGGTGTAGAGGTGAGGAATCCAATGGGCACTATACCAATCATATCAGATGTCTGATTTTTCTTTAGAAACCTCCTGGAAGACATTATTTAATAATTATTATGAATAAATTATTTTAAGACATAGTTGAACTAATATCTAAATCATTGAGATATGTAGTTGATGACAGACAGGTTGTGTTGGTATTCACAGATATGTGTGTAATGTATCTCTCTGTCTATGCAAGATTCTGGTTGCTTGATATACTACTATGAGTTCCAGCAGCGCCCCTCCATGTTCACATCCAGCAGGCCAGGCTTTGTGAAAGCAGACCACTTTGATGAGGTTGGCTTTGTGTTTGGCGCCCCCTTTTGGACAGATGACATAGTGATGTTAGGTAGAACATTTTTATTATTCTGGAGAAATTGTAGGCTAAATGTCTTTGAAAAACTTGTTTTTATATCAACTTCTGGAGGAACTGTCCATAACAATAACAGGAGTAAAAAGTTACTGCGAAATAAACATGAAAAAAAAGACTGAGGGAGATTATATTTTGGACAAGCTCATTCTGCTAAGCCTGTACTGTATCACTGCAGTTTTTCTTGGAAATGACAGAAACAAAAAATGTTTTCCACTCATAGATAACACGACAGAGGAGGAACGGCAGCTTAGCAGGACCATGATGAAATACTGGACTAACTTTGCCAGAACAGGGTGAGAGATCCCTTTCTTGTTCTCTTTCTCGCTCACTTTCTTTCTCTATCTTTCTCTCTCAGTCTCCCTCCCCCTATTTTCTCTCCTACTCTCTCTCTCTCTCTCTCTCTCTCTCTCTCTCTCTCTCTCTCTCTCTCTCTCTGTGGGTGTATTTAGTTGGAGAAGCTTCAACACAGATATGACATGTAACAAGAACCAGATTTCTGTCATGATGTAATCAAGTTTTCATACCACCAGAAGTTCTGAGTTTTCTCTTATTAAATTTATTTCTAAACAAGTTACAGAAAATAGTTCCTTAGTTCGTATTAGACAAAGGACAGTTTAAGACTCCTTACTGTATGCAAAAATATTTACTACTGTATACCAAGTATGCTTTTCATATCTACTTATAGTGGTTACTCAAGATAGTACATTATAGTAGATCAAACACTCGGGGGCCGTCATTGTAAATAAGAATTTGTTCTTAACTGACTTGCCTAGTTAAATAAAGGTTATTTTAAATAAAATAAAAAAATCTCTGTGCAAGAGGCTACAGTCACTGGTTCGAATCCAGGCTGTATCACATCCGGTCGTGATTGGGAGTCCCATAGGGTGGCACACAATTGGCCCAGCGTTGGCCATTGTAGGCCGTCATTGTAAATAAGAATTTGTTCTTAACTGACTTGCCTAGTTAAATAAAACAAATAGTAGTACTGTACATACATGTCAGGCTCTGGCCATAGAGAAGCCTATTTGCTTCTCTATGTAACCATGGTCAGAGTCTGACAGGTTTATTCTTTCTGTATCTGGTGGTGGTTTGCGTTGGATCCCTAATTAGAGGCAGCTGCTGCGCATTGTCTCTAATTAGGGATCCTACATAGGTTTGTAAATTTCACACTGTGTTGTGGGTCGTTGTCGATTATATATTGTCGATTATATGGTTGGCTGAATATGTACACTATACATTGGTGGATGTTGGATGGTTAACTATACTATACAGGTCGATGGCAGAGAAATACTTCAGTAGCTAAAAATGTGTATGATATGAGCGAGGGTAATAATAGTTTACTTAATAGACAGACTGGCTAAATGAACAGGTAAGTGAACATTTTGCATGGTTAAATTAGCTGTACAGTTAAGTATACAGTTATATTTACAGATAAGTGAATACTTGCATGGTAACACAAACTGTACAGGTAAATGACAGGAAGAGATACTTTAATAGCTAAATGTGTGTATGATATCATTTGGGGTAATAATAGTAATTCCCTTAAAATACAGTCCTTAGTGCGCAGGGTTTAATTACAGACAACTGCACGTATTGCACATTCGATATACTAAAAGCAATGAGAAAAGGTGCAATTGACAGGATACTAATATGCATTCCTGAGTGAATGCCTACGTAAGTTAGGTCCAATAATTAATAGCAATATTGCACGTGATATGATATAACAACTGTACATGAGTATGTATATACAGACCTGTATGAATAAATAGGTCCTGAGTGAATGAGTGCTGACGGACCAGAGTTACTCACAGATGGTGAGTAACTCATAGTAGTATATAGTATAAAATAAAGAAAAATATCTATCTATCTATCTATCTATCTATCTATCTATCTATCTATCTATCATTCTAAAATGGATTTAACTTTTTTACCTCCCTAATCAATCTACACACAATACCGCATAATGACAAAGCAAAAACAGGTTTTTAGAAATGTTTGCAAATGTATTAAAAATAGGAAACATAAATATTTAATTTACATAAGTATACAGACCCTTTACTCAGTACTTGTTGAAGCACCTTTGGCAGCGATGGGGAGTTTCTCCCATTCTTCTCTGCAGATCCTCTCAAGCTCTGTCAGGTATGAGGGGGAGTGTCTCTCCAGAGATGTTTATTTATTTATTTTTTATTTCACCTTTATTTAACCAGGTAGATGTACATACAGTGGGGAGAACAAGTATTTGATACACTGCCGATTTTGCAGGTTTTCCCACTTACAAAGCATGTAGAAGTCTGTAATTTTTATCATAGGTACTCTTCAACTGTGAGTGACTGAATCTAAAACAAAAATCCAGAAAATCACATTGTATGATTTTTAAGTAATTAATTTGCATTTTATTGCATGACATAAGTATTTGATACATCAGAAAAGCAGAACTTAATATTTGGTACAGAAACCTTTGTTTGCAATTACAGAGATCATACGTTTCCTGTAGTTCTTGACCAGGTTTGCACACACTGCAGCAAGGATTTTGGCCCACTCCTCCATACAGATCCTTCAGGTTTCGGGGCTGTCGCTGGGCAATACGGACTTTCAGCTCCCTCCAAAGATTTTCTATTGGGTTCAGGTCTGGAGACTGGCTAGGCCACTCCAGGACCTTGAGATGCTTCTTACGGAGCCACTCCTTAGTTGCCCTGGCTGTGTGTTTCGGGTCGTTGTCATGCTGGAAGACCCAGCCACGACCCATCTTCAATGCTCTTACTGAGGGAAGGAGGTTGTTGGCCAAGATCTCGCGATACATGGCCCCATCCACCCTCCCCTCAATACGGTGCAGTCGTCCTGTCCCCTTTGCAGAAAAGCATCCCCAAAGAATGATGTTTCCACCTCCATGCTTCACGGTTGGGATGGTGTTCTTGGGGTTGTACTCATCCTTCTTCTTCCTCCAAACACGGCGAGTGGAGTTTAGACCAAAAAGCTCTATTTCTGTCTCATCAGACCACATGACCTTCTCCCATTCCTCCTCTGGATCATCCAGATGGTCATTGGCAAACTTTAGACGGGCCTGGACATGCGCTGGCTTGAGCAGGGGGACCTTGCGTGCGCTGCAGTATTTTAATCCATGACGGCGTAGTGTGTTACTAATGGTTTTCTTTCAGACTGTGGTCCCAGCTCTCTTCAGGTCATTGACCAGGTCCTGCCGTGTAGTTCTGGGCTGATCCCTTGCCTTCCTCATGATCATTGGTGCCCCACAAGGTGAGATCTTGCATGGTGCCCCAGACCGAGGGAGATTGACCGTCATCTTGAACTTCTTCCATTTTCTAATAATTGCGCCAACAGTTGTTGCCTTCTCACCAAGCTACTTGCCTATTGTCCTGTAGCCCATCCCAGCCTTGTGCAGGTCTACAATTTTATCCCTGATGTCCTTAAACAGCTCTCTGGCCTTGGCCATTGTGGAGAGGTTGGAGTCTTTTATACAGGTAACGAGTTCAAATAGGTGCAGTTAATACAGGTAATGAGTGGAGAACAGGAGGGCTTCTTAAAGAAAAACTAACAGGTCTATGAGAGCTGGAATTCTTACTGGTTGGTAGGTGATCAAATACTTATGTCATGCAATAAAATACAAATTAATTATTTTAAAATCATACAATGCGTTTTTCTGGATCCATCAGGTACACTTCACAGTTGAAGTGTACCTATGATAAAAATTACAGACCTCTACATGCTTTGTAAGTAGGAAAACCTGCAAAATCGGCAGTGTATCAAATACTTGTTCTCCCCACTGTACTTGTCATACTTTAGTAAAAGTATAGACACGTTAATAGAAAGTTACTCAAGTAAAAGTGAAAGTCACCCAGTAAAATACTACTTGAGTTAAAGTCTAAAACTATTTGGTTTAAAATATACTTAAGTATCAAAAGTAAATGTAATTGCTAAAATATGCTTAAGTATCAAAAGTAAAAGTATGAATAATTTCAAATTTCTTATATTAAGCAAAGCAGAGGGCACCATTTTCTTATTTTTAAAATGTACGGATAACCAGGGGCAAACTCCAACACTCAGACATTACTTACAAAAGATGCATTTGTATTTAGTGATTCCACCAGACCATAGGCAGTTGAGATGACCACGTGTTCTCTTGATGTGTGAATTTCACAATTTTCATGTCCTGCTAAGCATTCAAAATGTAACAAGTACTTTGGGTTGTCAGGGAGAATGTAAATAAACGACTTAAGTAGTACTTTAAAGTATTTTTACTAAGTACTTTACACCACTGGGTTCAATCCGGGCTCTGGCTGGGGCCACTCAAGGACATTCAGAGACTTGTCCCGAAGACACTCCTGCGTTGTCTTGGCGGTATGCTTAGGGTCATTGTCCTGTTGGAAGGTGAACCTTTGCCCCAGTCTGAGGTCCTGAGTGCTCTGGAGCAGGTTTTCATCAAGGATCTCTCTGTACTTTGCTCCGTTAATCTTTCCCTCGATCCTGACTAGTCTCCCAAACATCCCCACAGCATAATTCTGGCACCACTATACTTCACCGTTGGGATGTTGCTAGGTTTCCTTTAGATGTGACGCTTGGCATTCAGGCCAAAGAGTTCAAACTTGGTTTTAATCAGACAAGAGAATCTTGTTCCTCATGGTCTGAGTCCTTTAGGTGCCTATTGGCAAACTCCAAGCGGGCTGTTGTGTGCCTTTTACTGAGGAGTGGCTTCCGTCTGGCCACTACCATAAAAGCCTGATTGGTGGAGTGCTGCATAGATGATTGTCCTTCTGAAAGGTTATCCCATATCCACAGAGGAACTCTGGAGCTCTGTCAGAGTGACCATCAGGTTCTAGGTCACCTCCCTTTGGCCGGGGGGCCTTCTCTAGGAAGAGTCTTGGTGGTTCCAAACTTCTTCCATTTAAGAATGATAGAGGCCACTGTGTTCTTGGGGACCTTCAATGCTTCAGAAATGTTTCGGTACCCTTCCCCAGATCTGTGCCTCAACACAATCCTGTCTCAGAGCTTTTTTCCTCTGACATGCACTGTCAACTGTGGGACCTTATATAGACAGGTGTGTGCCTTTCCAAATCATGTCCAATCAATTGAATTTGATATGATTTGGAAAGGCCATACTCAAATCAAGTTGTAGAAACATCTCAAGGATGCTCAATGGAAACAGGATGCACCTGAGAAACATTTTGAGTATCATAGCAAAGGGTCTGAATACATATGTAAATAAGGTATTTCAGTTTTCTTTCAAAATCTTTTTTTGCTTTGTCATAATGGGGTATTGTGTGTAGATTGATTTTCTTTAATCTATTTTAGATTAAGGCTGTAACGTATCACAATGTGGAAATAGTCAAGGGGTCTGAATACTTTCCAAATGCACTGTATGTCAAAGTAAGTAGCTATAAGTGCACCCGCTCATATGATGCCAATGGGTTGTTGTTGTCTGTCTCCTCTGTCCCTCCCTCTGTTCCTGTAGTAACCCTAATGGAGAGAGTATGTTTGATTGGCCGACATTCACCAAAGAAGAAGAGTGTCTACTGATCCAGATCAACCTCGGGCTGGGCAGTGTCTCAGAGAAGAAGAGAGCCCAGTTCTGGACTGAAGACTTCCCCAAAAGACTGCAGACTGCTGGACATAAAGACTCACACAATGACCTGTAGAGCTGAATGTTCACTGTGTAAAATGCTGTTCTAGGACTGTCCATGTTGTTGCCTTCCACTCCAGTGATTCCAAACAGGCTTTCTTTGATTCCAACCAGTCTGCTATTAGGTTATATGAGGCTTTCTTTGACTACAAACAGTCTGCTATTAGGTTATATGAGGCTTTCTTTGCATAATGCTGTTACACTGCATTTTTTCCTTTTCCTTATTTTGAATCTTATTTTGACCATTTTAATATTCCAGATTTTCTGTAATGGTTCTGTTTATTTTTATATATCAATTGTTTTTTAACATTACTCTTATTATGTATCTTATTTTGATATTGCTTCATATGTCCAATAAAGTATATAATTGCGTGTATGATTGATTTGACGATTGTCCTTCTGATCAGTAATAAAACCTTTCATTAGACACCTATATGATAGTCTAAATTAATGTTTCAGGCACCGTGTGCAGTTTGCGATTTGCCAATGGAGAATCGACAGGTGCAATCATTAGTGCAAACAGTTGCAAAACGTTCTTAAACGAGAGTTTCTATTGGACAAATTCATGGAATGCCCCGCCCCGCTCTTTACTGTTGTTTTTGTTTAATAAACGTTTTGTAACAGAATGGTCTTAATGAATGCTCCCCACGTTTGATTTTGACCGTGTAAGGTTTGTTCTTTCCGAGCTACCATACAGAAAAAAAACATCCCTGACTAGCAGCTGTTGCTACAATGTTACAGAACTCCCACGTGCGTAAATCAATCTGTGGTTACTTTGTGATAGTTTGATTAATCGTCAGTGATTTGTGAGAATTTTCTGCATCTTCGACGAGAGGACAATGGAGGCCGTTATTACGATGAATCCCGGTAAATTATTGCTGCGTGTTTAGCGTAAAGTCACTAATGCTAACGCATGCCAATGGGTGGTAGCCTAGCAGTTGCCGTAATGAAGTTGCGATTTACATGACCTTTTCTTCAAAACTGTCATTTCATCAAGCATGTGAATTGTTTTCTGTTTAGGGGCCACGAAATGGGACATCCGAGAGAAAGTTTGGGATTACATTGAAGCTAAGAATCTTGCAAACTTTCCAAGGCCTGTGCACAACAGAATCCCCAATTTTAAGGTACATTAGGGCATTTCTGGAGGTTGTGTGGTGCAATTTTATTTAACTTCCCCTAAACCTAGCCCTCTTAAGTATTTGTCAAAATATCAAGTTTGCACCCTCTTGTATGTAGTTTAAATTTGTCTTTTGCATGTGGTGCTGGTAAGGTCCCATAAAACGTTAGCCATTTTGAAAAGTCATGTCAAACGTTCATTGTGCGCTCTCCACAGCCATTGGTCTGCACTAATACATGTACCTAGCTAACTTTACCTAATCATCAGTCTGTTACCGTGGTTACTCCATGACATCAGTCTGAAAGAAGTAACTGTAAAAAAGACTAGTCTCTACAAGGCAGAATGTTGAATAAAATTATTTTTACACTTGGTCCTTTTGGCTGTAGGAGATCAACAGGAAAGTGTTGTTTACCCGACTTTTTGTGTTGCCAGTAGGTTCTGTTACTTTTATCTTCTGTCTGTTGACACATTGCACCCTATGCACAATATGTAAACAATAGTCGAAAGTAACCAGATGTATTTGTATTTATTAGGGATCCCCTCTCTTCTGGGGTCCAAACACACTAAAGCACTTACACACAAAACAAAAGATTAAACAGTACATCATATAACATTACACCACTACATATCTACAATACAAAATGTATAATCGCACCATACAACAATATTACAATGTACTTGTGTGTAGAGTGCTGTGTTTGTGTATGTGTGTCTGTACCTGTGTGTCTCTTCACAGTACCCGTTGTTTCATAAGGTTCATGTTTTTTTTTAAATTCCGCTTGTTAATGCTTCTTACAAAAACACGTAGTGATGAAGTCAATCTCTCCTCCACTTTGAGCCATGAAGGATTGACATGCATGTTAGTAATGTTAGCTCTCCGTGTACATTTAAGGGCCAGCCGTGCTGCCCAGTTCTGAGCCAATCGTAATTTTCCTAAGTCCTTCTTTGTGGCACCTGACCACATGACTGAACAGTAGTCCAGGTGTGACAAAACTAGGGCCTGTAGGACCTGCCTTGTTGATAGTGCTGTTAAGAAGGTAGAGCAACGCTTTATTATGGACAGACTAATCCCATTTTAGCAATTGTTGTATCAACATGTTTTGACCCAAATATTTAGGACTAACTTATTTCTTGCCCCCCATTCTGAAACTAACTGCAGCTTTGTTAAGTGTTGCAGTCATTTCAGTCGCTGTAGTAGCTGACGTGTATAGGGTTGAGTCATCCGCGTATATAGACACTGGGTTTGCTCAAAGCTAGTGGTATGTCGTTAGTAAAGATAAGTAAGGGGCCTAGACAGCTGCCCTGGGGAGTTCTTGATTCTTCCTGGATTATGTTGGAGAGGCTTCCATTAAAGAACACCCTCTGTGGTCTGTTAGATAGGTAACTCTTTATCCACAATATAGCAGGGGAATAAAGCCATAACGCATCATTATTTCCAGCAGCAGACTATGATCTATAATGTCAAAAGCCAGACTGGTCTAACAAAACAGCACCCACAATCTTTTTATCAATTTCTCTCAGCCAATCATCAGTAATTTGTGTTAAGTGCTGTGCTTGTTTAATGTCATTACCTATTAGTGTGTTGAAAGTCTGTTATCAATGTTTACTGTAAAATAGCATTGTATCTGGTCAAACACCATTTTTTCCAAAGTTTACTAAGGGTTGCTAACAGGCTGATTGGTTGGCTATTGGAGCCAGTAAAGGGGGCTTTAGTATTCTTGGATAGCTAAATGACTTTGGCTTCCCTCCAGGCCTGAGGGCACACACTTTCTAGTAGGCTTAGATTGAAGAGATGGCAAATAGGAATGGCAAAATTGTCCTCTATTATCGTCAGTAATTTTCCATCCAAGTTCTCAAACCCTGTTGGCTTGTCATTGTTCATAGACAACAATATATTTTTTTCACCTCTTCCACACTCACTTTTTACGTAATTCAAAATTACAATGCTTGTCTTTCATAATTTGGTCAGTTATTCTTGGATGTGTAGTGTCAGCGTTTGTTACTGGCATGTCATGCCTAAGTTGGCTAATCATGCCAATGAAAAAATCATTAAAGTAGTTATATCAGTGGGTTTTGTGATGAATGAGACATCTGATTCAATGAATGATGGAGTGGAGTTTGCCTTTTTGCAGAAAATTTAAGGTGCTCCAAAGCTTTTTACTATCATTCTTTATATAATTTATATTTTTCATAGTATACTTTCTTCTTATTTTTATTCAGTGTAGTCACATTTCTCAATTTGCAGTCAGTTTGCTAATCGGTTGTGCTGCCAGACTTATTTGCCATGCCTTCAGTCAACCAGATTACTTCACAATTAGATGTAAATGTTTCTTTCGGTTAGGCTCGGCCATATTGTGCAAGTGTTTGTCACGTGCAAATTACATCAGTATTGAAAATAAAAACAGGAAATACAAACAATATACAGACGACCAGCATACGTAAGGTCGGGTTGACGACGCTACTCTGTAGATGTTTTGTCTCACATTCCTACCAGCAAAAGGACCAACCAGACAGACAACCGGTATCGTTTTATTCAGCGTTCTGGCATGTAGAGGTCGTGAAAGGAAACAATCCTGATCCAAATGCTAATTTCTGCCGAAGTAGAACTCAACGTCGAGTCTTTAGGCTATAGCTAGCCTAGCTACCTTATTAATGATGTCATATTGTAGGCTAGTATCTATCATAGTACATTTTGTCTTTGACCTCTGGTAAAATCTCTATTTTAGGAAAACCTGTTTTTGACAAGTAGGCTAACAGTGGCACACATGCTTTTGAACCCCTTGTCCTTTGTGTTGGTGGGTGCGTGCTTGTCTTGCTGTGTGTGGTTGTCTGTGTGGTCAGGGTGCGGTCCCGGCCTGTGACCGTCTCTCAGCCCTGCAGGAGTTCAAGTCCAGCCAGACAGTCAAAGTGAACCCGGACCGACCCCAGCAGCAGGCACGCTACATCACCTTGGATGTAAGTGTGCCCTTACATCCTCTCTCCTTACCCCCTCTCCCCCTCTCTGCCCCCAGGGTGCCCACACGGCCTGCGCCAAGGTGTCGGAGCTTCAGGTATTCAATGAGACTGACGAGGTGAAGGTGGACCCTGACAAGCCGCTGGAGGGGGCGAGGCTGGCCGTGCTGCAGGTAGCCCTGGGACACAGGCCATCATGAGCCTGGGTCATTTGGTTCAGTATTGTTGAGTCTCATCACCAGATCATATCCATGGAGTGCTCAAATTAGGTTATTTGTATTAGACTCCCTTTGCTCATCTGTCTATGGTTATATTCTCTTAGCTTACTAAACTCTGGCCTCTTTGCTCCTAGGCGAGGAAAACCCTGCTGGTGCCTACCCCTCGCCTTCGCACAGGACTCTTCAATAAGATTGTCCCGCCTGAGGGAGCAAGCAAAGAAGAACTGAGAGTGTGCTCCACCTCCCAGGTGAGTCATATTTTAATTCCATTTTATTCCGTTTTTTTTCTGAGAGCTTAATGTGCACATTGCACTGCAGTTTGTCTAGAGATAAATCACATCATGCCCAAACTGTGCGATGTAGTAGGGAGTTGTAGTTTCCAAGAGGCCAATGTTCTACATAGTTTAGTACAGAACTTGATAATTAAATACAATGACCATAATCCTTTGTGCGGCTACTTGTTCGGTCTGTTTCTTTTACGCCTGCTACGTAAGAGATGGTAGAATGCACAATCAAGAGGGGATACATAGAGAGCAGTTGCTTCGTAGGGTATTGGTATTCAGCAGTCATAAAAGGATGCTTTATTTACTTTGAAGAACTACTGAAATAGGGATTTTGTCCGACAGTATAGGCAACAGCTCTATAGAGTTGAAATGATGACTTGGAATGAAATAATAAAGTCATCAAATAAAACAAATGTAATATGCACAACTGAAATATTTTTATCAAAGTCAAGTAATGTGAATTTATTATGGTCAATAAGTGATAAGCAGTCATGGGCAGTCACTACCATTGTATTAGTTTTATTCTGTGTTACAGCATTCAACCCACATAATGCATAGTGCATTTAATGTTTTTCTTTTTTAATTATCTAAACCTCAGTCATTTAGTTTTGAGCCCCACATTTTCTGCTTTGGGCTTGCCTGTTTTGCATGTTATTTTGGCATTAATACGTGTCAGATATCAGTCTGCAAACAATATATATATATATATATATATAATTGAGTTAATAAAGCCGCATACAAACTCTTTTGTTTTCTTGACTAAAGCAGCTCCAAAATGCAGGTGTTTCAGCCTAGCTCAGTGCTTTCTGTGGTGGTGGGGCAGCCAGCGTTGCGCCGTGACTGGCTCAGTGTTCTGTCACTCATGGGGACACTAAGTCACCGCCAAGACTAACAGTAGAGCTCCAAAATTCAAGCCCCTTGGGTGCTGCCATAGAGTTAAATTAGAAGTGCCCATCCAAGAAGGCTCAAGGTCATTGGCCACGGATAAAATGATGTAAAATCACCTTATATCCACAGTAGCTTTGATGGGACTGATCATGTCAACATCATACTTTCAAAATCTTAGCTAGCAGTCATCATGAATCAAGTCGACAATCTACTGCCAAATCCTTTGTAATACTTGTCATATGAAGAGGAATATTGAAGGAAAATTATAGATAAAATATATCGGTGCTCATCGGCCATTGGACATAAACATTACACAACAAGTTGGAAATCGCAAATTTAAAAGTGAGTTGTTTGTAAGGAATTAGTGGCTAACTGCAAGCATTGCAAAGCAATTAACTAGCCATTAACTAGCCTGCTATTCAGTGGAGTGGCAGTGTGGTCCCAAGTCTAGGATTAAGGGTCTCTTTTCTAGGCTTAAAATGATAAACATTCAACATTGGCCTGCTGTCAATGAAGCATGATTTGTGCTGCGCTCAAAACAACTGTTAACTCGGAACTGCAACATCTGACTTTAGTGAGTTCAAGACAACTGGGAACACTGGGAAATACGTTTTGAATGGTCATCCAATTCGGAATTGTAAATCCAAAACTCTGGCCTCTTTCTAGAGCTACGACCTGAAGATCACTGACGTCATCATGATTCAACCTTGTTTTTTTCCCGAGTTCCCAGTTGTCTTGAAAGCACCATAAATCCAGAGAATGCCAGACTTTGATCACAAAGTTATTATTACACAAAAATATTTGCCCACGAAGGACCGGGGCAACCACCTTCCTTTTCAAGTGAGCACAGCACAACAAGGTGAGTCCAAAAATGTATTCTATGCTGCTGCATAAATTATGTAATATGCCAGGGAGCTATGCATACTGTAGCTAAGAAAGTAATACTAAGTGTATGTTGTATAGTAAACTGTTAGTAGCCCATGTGCCTCACCCTAATAATTTGGTCTATTTTCACCTCTTAATTTTGCGTACTGTTCTGACTTTGTGGTGCACATGCAGCCTATAATCTGTTTTAGAGAAATGTAATCATCAAATATTGTAAGAGCTTTCATTGTCTGCTTATATGCCCCCTTTATTTATCCTATGGTTTTGACTTGGTGTACAGGGAGAACACTGTAAGAATGTCCCATGTTCTGAATTCTGTCGCTGTACATTTCAAAAGTGCTGAACAAATAGTAATGACTATGTCCGTTTTAGCTCGCTCATTAATGTCTTAATCGAAATTACGGATTGCCTCTTATCTGCTTGTCGTCCCCTTATGCCATAGTTTGTACATCTCAATTGCCATTAGAAACCGTATTTGTTTTATGCAAGTCAGCCATATCAGCAATGTTTTTTAAAAGGCAGTAAATGAGTCTGAATTAACTGTTTCGCTGCCAGACCAGGCTCCACTGATAGCCAGGTGTAGCAGTGGTAAGGTTTTGGGACTGCTGTTGGGACTCTGCTGTTGGGACAGCTTTACAGTTTGTGGGCACCGTTTGTCACAGTTATAGTGCAATTAATGTATTGTGTACAGTCATGGCCAAAAGTTTTGAGAATGACACAAGTATTGGTCTCCACAAAGTTTGCTGCTTCAGTGTTCTTAGATCTTTATGTCAGTAGTTACTATGGTACACTGAAGTATAATTACAAGTATTCCATTTGCCGTGTTGACCCTTCTTTTTCAAGACCTCTGCAATCCGCCCTGGCATGCTGTCAATTCACTTCTGGGCCACATCCTGACTGATGGCAGGCCATTCTTGCATAATCAACGCTTGGAGTTTGTCAGAAGTTGTGGGTTTTTGTTTGTCCTCCCGCCTCTTGAGGATCGACCACAAGTTCTAAATGGGATTAAGGTCTGGGGAGTTTCCTGGACATGGACCCAAAATGTTGATGTTTTGTTCCCCGAGCCACTTAGTTATCACTTTTGCCTTATGGCAAGGTGCTCCATCATGCTGGAAAAGGCATTGGTCGTCACCAAACTGTTCTTGGATGGTTGGGAGAAGTTGCTCTCGGAGGATGTGTTGGTACCATTCTTTATTCATGGCTGCGTTCTTAGGCAAAATTGTGAGTGAGCCCACTCCCTTGGCTGAGAAGCAACCCCACACATGAATGGTCTCAGGATGCTTTACTGTTGGCATGACACAGGACTGATGGTAGCGCTCACCTTGTCTTCTCCGGACAAGGTGTTTTCCGGATGGCCCAAACAATCGGAAAGGGGATTCATCAAAGAAAATGACTCTACCCCAGTCCTCAGCAGTCCAATCCCTGTACCTTTTGCAGAATATCAGTCTGTCCCTGATGTTTTTCCTGGAGAGAAGTGGCTTTGCTGCCCTTCTTGACACCAGGGCATCCTCCAAAAGTCTTCGCCTCACTGAAGAACAATGATTTCAAGCACCACCCTCCATTTAAAGCTTCCAGTCTGTTATTCTGACTCAATCAGCATGACAGAATGATCTCCAGCCTTGTCCTCGTCAACACTCTCCCACCTGTGTTAACGAGACAATCACTGACATGATGGCGGCTGGTCCTTTTGTGGCAAAAAGGGACTTTGTAATTCATTGCAATTCATCTGATCACTCTTCATGACATTCTGGAGTATATGCAAATTGCCATCAACACTGAGGCAGCAAATTTTGTGGAGACCAATACTTTGTGGAGTCTCTCAACTTTTGGCCACGACTGTAGTGGCTTTTCTGGCATGCATCCACATTATTTTTTGCCCCACTAAGATTTACATGCTAAAATCGCCACTGCTAAACATAAATTGAAAAATGGGGTAATTTTGTATTAATCGAACTGAACCAACCTCAAAAAGCACTGATCCTTCTGTAGTTCTCACATTTATTTTATTTATTTCTTTAATTTATTTCTTTCTTTTCGTTCTTTCTTTCTCTCTCTCTCTCTCTCTCTCTCTCTCTGCCTCTCTCTCTCTCTCTCTGCAGGGAGTGAAGGAGTTCAGTGTCCCTGTCGGTCTGGATGCCAAGGTTCAGGTGGATCTTCTGGTGGTTGGCTCTGTGGCCGTGTCTGAGAAAGGTGAGAGCGAGCAGGAAGAACTCTATAAGGGCAGTGGTCATCTACCCTGGTCCAGGAAAGTTGCATCTCAGCACCAACACGCATACTGTTAGGATTAATCTTGTCTCTCCTGTCTCCTCAGGTTACCGGATAGGTAAAGGAGAGGGCTTTGCGGACATGGAGTATGCCATGATGCTCTGCATGGGGGCTGTGACGGAATCCACAGTGGTGGTTACCATCGTCCATGACTGCCAGGTTAGCTTGTTGGTTATCACACAACATGAAGTCACACACTGTGTTTGGTCTTAACCTGGATAAGGTTTGCTTCATTCTCCAGATTCCTATTATTATGCCATGTGTCTGTGCTTGATGTCTGTGTATTTCTGCAGGTGCTGGACATCCCAGAAGATCTGGTTGAGAGCCATGACCTCACTGTGGACTACATCCTCACACCGACCAGAGTCATCAAGACAGACTGCCAACGCCCCAAGCCACAGGGCATCATCTGGGCTAAGGTACAACACTAAATCTCACCCATTGCTTATGCAGGTGTTCTAACTACTGTTGCTGCTGCTAGCTACAGCTGCTGGTTTTACTAATACAACTGCTATTAGTTGCTGTTGCTGAATGGCTGAAACCTCAATGATTTGAGCTAGAAAACAGCTTTCAAAAGGAGGCTAATGTTGCACCCATCTTCTGTAGTTTTCCAGTGACTTTTGGCTGCACCTCAATCCGTGTTGCTTGAGCTTTGTTTGCTCACCTTTCCGTAGAAGTAAACCCATTACACACACACGCGCACACACTACCTCTGACGTCCCTTAAGACGGCCATGCCCGTCCTGATGACCCACGCTGACCTTCGTAGACAGGAAGGCCATGTCTGATCATCAAAGGCCTCTCCACCGGGCCAGCCTAGCTGTGCTGGGCCAAGTTAAAGAGAGGGCACCGGGGCCAAGGTAAAAACAATAGGCCATTTATATCCTGTACAAAGCCTTATTAGACACACACTGCCCTGGGAAATCAGAGAGCTGTCTTTATATAGCTTACCAGGGAAGTGGAATATCCCCCCACAGTAAAGATGATACGGTCAGAGAGGTAATCAGGGCTCCTGAAGACCCCGTCAGTCTGTTTCCTCTGCATTCATGTACTGTAAGCATGGATGTGTTGTTATGGAGTACTGTTTTGTTGGTTGTTGTGCCCTTTGAGGTTTGTCGAGTAGTCTAGTCATGCATGGTTTTGGTGTAGTTCATATGCAATCTAGCATGCACTGAACATTTGCATGGTCACCTACAACTGCACGAGCAGGCACCAAACATCAGCTTTCTTTATGCCGTTTATACACCATCACTTCACTAAACCCCATTCTTCTTGGGATGACCCAGAGCTGGGCTGCCCTTAACCTAGTGCCTTTGCTGACCTTGAGCAGCCCTGCTGTGATATGACCTTAGCGGTCCTGAGCCTGTCCTGTTGTGTACCTGCAGCTGAACGCTGAGATGCTGGAGAAGATCCCTGTGCTGAAGAAGCTCCGGGCTTTGGAGGAGGAGCAAGGGAAGGACGTGACCCTTGGTACCCACCCTCCCCCGGAGCCCAGGGAGAGGGCCAGGAGGGAGCCCCGGAGGGACAGGGAGCCCAGGTCAGAGGGTGATAGACCCCAGCGTGAGCCCAGGCGCAGGCCTAGACGGAACATCCAAGAGGACTCTGAGAGGGACCCCAACGGGGAGTCCAGAGAGGAGACTGAGCAGAAACCCAGACGACGGCCACCAAGAGTGAGGCGGGAGGGGGACAGAGAGGGGGGTAGGGATGGTGACTGGGAGGGAGGCCAGGAGGGAGGCAGAGAGGGGGGTAGGAGGGTCAGGGGATTCCGCAATGGGGGCTTCCGTGAGGGGGGCAGAGGTGAAGGCAGAGATGGAAGCAGGGGGAGAGGCAGAGGAGGAGGCCGGGAGGGGGGCAGGGGGAGGGGAAGAGAGGGGGACAGGGATGGGGTCAGGCAAGAGGGCAGGGAGGGCAGGGAGGAAGGTGGTGAGCGCAGGCCCCCCCTAACTGTGACCACAGTGTACCTGGGGGGCATCCCTGCCGGGCTGCGTGTAAGCGAGCTGAAGACTGCTCTCCGGGAGAGGGAGGCAGCCCCCATCCGTCTCACCTGGCAGGGTGCTCAGCACCGAGCCTTCCTGGACTACTTGGATCCCCAGGCTGCGGACCAGGCCCTCGCCGCCCTGGAGGGGCTCTCCCTGAATGGCCACGACCTGCAGGCTGAGCTGGCCAAGAGCCAGAGGGGAGGCAGGAGGCCAGGTCCAAGCAACCGGAGGCCCAGACCAAATACAGGCCCCAAAAATACAGCTAGAGAAAGTAGAGAGAGTACGAGTGAAGCAGAGGCAGATTCCCCCAAGCAAGAGCTCAACCATAACGAGTAACTGCCTGCTTCTCTGTCCATCTCCGTAACAGAAGCAAAGCCAGCAGAAAGAAAAGGCTGTGTTTCATTGAAGGGAATGATGCTACCTTCACTGTACCAATGTGAAGTGTGAAAATATGTTTAATGCCTTAAGCAGAGTTTGATTTGTCGTTATGATTTGTAGTGTTGGTATTGATAACACGTAACCCCATTTACATTTGAAATGTTCTTCTACAGAAGTTTCATCCACACTGGCAGGCCTGTCTGCCAGTCACAAAGGAAGATTAGGTTGGAGTTTTCCCTGTTAGTCTCTGTGCAGAGGCAATGTTTAACGCCCTACATGTAATGCCATCAGAATTCACAGGATATTTTGTGTACTAAATAAACCATACTTTGAGTTTGAGTTTTATCCATTTTGTCTTCTTTATAACTCAAAATCCAGGACTGATCAACCTATGACTGATCTGTGTACCACCATGCACCGCTAGAGTCTGTTAGTACTATGTGTTGCTATTGTTGCAAGTTATCCTACTGACAAACATTCTGAGGAAAATATGAACCTAAAGCTAAAACGGATGAGGGAAATAGTGTACCAAGATGGATTTTGAGCTGGTGTGTTTGTTTACCCCTTCGTCAAGTGTCCTAGCCACTCATAGGACCTTGTTTATGTCTTATGGCAGTATTGGACTGTTTTCCAGCGCTCCTCTCACTAGTGGGTAGCTAATGGCATAACATAACACATTGTATAGCATATCAGAGGGCCTGACACATCCAATTAGTCTGACTGAGTGTGGTATGTGGGGAACGGGATAAGAGGACCAGCAGCAGCCGTAGTATACTGGATGTGACCACTGAGCTATCTATTGCTAAAGATACAATATCTCACTTTGAGGTACTGTATAACCAGCAAGTACACACACACACTATGGAATTATATCTGGTATTACATGTCCCCCCCCATTGTCTGATGGCTTAGATATTTGAACCTAGCTTGGCCACAGTTTAAGGTTGTTCTACCTGCAGTGCCCTAACCCTGTAATGACCTCCTGTGTACGTCTCGTGGGCCAAACACAGACTTATTGCTGCTCTGCTAATGCTCTGCTTGGCCAGAGAGGTGTCCTACAGTTCATCGTTGTTTAGACTCCGGCTGAGGGACGAGCACATAGCATGTCTGCTTCTCCAGACCAGACCCCAGGCAGGCTTTTTATGGAGCTGTCATCCAGCCCAGGCCGTTGAACAGCTGCGGAGCCCCAGCAGGAATCTCAGCCCTGCAGAGGTGCTGCGCCCCGGCTCACGTCATCAGCATGCTAATGTGTGGTCCCTTTCGCTGCAGTGTGGAGAGACTGGCCTGCTGCCCCTGTGTGCTCTGCTCATACAAGGGAATTTCACTGGAGTTCAGAGAGTGGTCACGTCCTCGTGAGATAACATACATACATACATACATACATATAGTTTCACACAGAAACAGATGTATACACAGCAGGGCATGGGGCCCAATGTGAGAATATCACTGAGAATAAGCTCAATACTTGACTTAGAAAACACTTTTGTTATTACTGTATTTGTTCTTGTAGGCAACAACTATTGTTTTAATTCATCTTTATACTCACAGTAGAAAAAAACACTTATTTTCCAGTCAACTTTCGGGTTATAGTGCAACTAAAGTGGTTACTTGAATATAATAAGAACAGAACATAAAGTTGAAGTGACTATTTGAAATTCCGAATATAATATTTGTGCCATGACTTTTTCCTTTGCAATTGGAGGCATTTCTTTAGACACTGATATGATAGGGCTACTTCTAAATATTTTTTCTTACACTAATGGTTCAATACAGTACATTTGAACAGGCAGTATTTCAATATTACAGTCAAAACGTTTTGATGGTGAATGCAGCATATTTTGTATTTTTGTAATAAATATTTTACTTAACTAGTTCTAGTATAATGTTGAAGTGCTCTTTATAGCTTGCGACACTTGAGAAAGTTATTTGGGAATTCAGTGCAATTCTAACTATTTGTGCATAAATTACGCATTTAAGTCAAATGAAGCGCGCCGATTTCAAGTTAGATTTGGCGCTGAAAAAGGCCTGAATTCTGTCCAATATGACATTTCCAAAATAACTAATTGTAAGATTGCATCGACATGTTTTCGTGTGAAAATAGCATCATTTCAGATCGCAAATGTTAATATTTTTAACAATCGCTCCAAGCCTGACCGGCACTTCTGCAGTCCAGCCTTTAGCTTCTTAAAATGGAAATAAAACCACAGTGTTCAATGCACGAGAAATGCTTAGGCCTATATTATTTTAAATGTCTTTATTCTGATTTTAGCCTAGTGAGATTCGCTATGTATTTTGGGGGGCCGATGTCATGCAATGTAGGCCTAAGTAGGCAAGGCCTACAGGCATCTACAGCAACAAGTATTTGGATACTTAAATAAAAATATATTTGCAAATCAGACAATGTAATGTTTTATCGGTGAGAATAAGCCCATAATCTCAATGTTGAACAAATGCATCACCCACAGATCAAAATAATAAAATCTCCCATTTAAATGTTATTTAGCAATGGCTATACTGACTACAGCCTACTATATTTCAGTGAAAACACCACATCCAGAATGCCGTATTTGAGAAAAGGCACTCTGTGAGCCGTTGTGCCTTTTATAAGAGAAGGATGAATGGTTCTCGGCGGCCACGCATTTCCCTCCCTCTCTTTGAAACCGAATCCGAGGCGAATTCGCCCTCCCCCGGTAACTGCTGGCTTTGATATGTTACGGGTTAATTGCAACACACACTCTGATTACACAGTTACACATTGGACATGAGTTTTCGACCTCCAACAGATAGTCTTATTTTATATCCAACCATAGGCTATTGTGTTGTAAGCTAATTCCTTTAATATGATCGTCAATAGGCTAATGGATGTAGCCAATACTAAGGAATTATAAGGACTTATAAGTGTTATAGTTTCGTGTAGTTCAGATGGTAGAGCATGGCGCTTGCAACGCCAGGGTTGTGGGTTCGATTCCCACGCGGGACCATTACGAAAAAGTATGAACATGTATGCACTAACTGACTAAGTCGCTCTGGATAAGAGCGTCTGCTAAATGACTAAAATGTACAACTGTGTTCACCTATAGGGCTATTCTTGTATAAACCTGAATCAATTCCTAAATATGTGTGGCTTATTTTCACATGTAAATATTTGGTTGAATATCTGGATATTAAGGACTGTGTTATGACGAATTGTTTTGAGTTTGAAGACAACTAAAATAGAACACGCCCAAAATATTTAAAGGCCTTCCTGTTGCACCACGCAGTAGAATAGACTGAACTGAATCCGCATGTAGAAGTATCCCCCCAAAAATATGTTTTTTAACATGGGGGGGAAAAAGAACATTCAAGAGGTGCCAAAAATAATGGAAACAGAAATAATTGTATAGGTGTTTCAGCCAGTTAAACAAACTGCATTCCAATACGTTTAATTTTATACAAATCGTGTGTAGTAATATACAGACTAATCTAAATACACTCGAGTATGCCAATACTCAGCATAACATCATGTACAATTTATACAGTGCTGAAAAATAACGGGTGTCTACACGGATATATACACCTAAATAGACATGTAACTAACAGTGCCTACATCTATATCTTCAATTTCCGTTTTAAAACAAATAAGAACGCGTCATGGCAAATATTGCCAATAAAGCATACTTCAATATTGTGGCTATAATTGTACAATTAAAAATATGCACAGAATAAATAAGAAGTTGCGCTTTGCTATTAAAAAAAGTGCCTTCATCCTTCCTTAATTCGGATAATGTCTTGTTGTTAATTAAAACATTTAATGCATGGTGTAGCCTAATAGCTTAGTCTAAACTTCTCATAAAATAAAAATCATTTCGATGGAGCTGAGTAGCCTAACCCGGATAAATGAGCAATGAAAATGTCCCCGCAGTATATCTTTTGAATGCATAACAAAAATAATACACATTATTGTACATTGTAAAATATTCTCAAGTGGTAGTCATCCGCCCGCAGAGCTATAGTACCAAGCGGCAGCTGGGGTTGAGATGCATGAGGTGAGTGTCAACCGGTCTCTGCTTTACCTGTTGTGTGGCACACAGACATTTCTTGAAAATAGCCCACAGCTTAGGCGTTGTTTTGTAATATTTCCACTCCCTTTTTGGTTTCTGAGAGAGATAAACATTGAAGTTTAACAAAATCTGCATTCGCACGTATTTATGTCTCTGTACCAAATCCTTTTTTTGTGTGAAAAGTTGTTTAGTTTATGGGTTCTCTGGCGTTACTGTTGCTTCTCTTACAGCGCGTTTCAGGGCCTGCCTTCTCTCCTACCTCCAGGGGTTGGTTTGCTCCCTAGTCTCAGCCCTGCAGCCGCTTTGGCTTTAGTGGCTCAAGTCAGTGATGTCCGTTATTCACTGTACGTGCTGTCACATGACGCAGGGCTTGATGTCCTGGTAGGCGACTTGTTGGTGATGATAGTAGGAGCTGCTGCTGGGCGAATGCATCGTTGAGGACGTCATCGCGTTGAAGGAGAAGACAAACTCCTTCCGGTCACACATACTGGGAGACTGGGAATGGTACCGTGGAATACCTAAGAACACAGATACAAGAGTACAGAATATTTTAATTCACCTTATACCATATAGCATGTCTACCCAATGTGACTATGTGTAGCTGTGAATTGGCAAAAACAGTATGGATGTATTTTTGAATAGACTAGTAAGAACCACAAGTTGATAAGGATATAGGCCAGCATTTTAAAGAAAAGGTGGTAGCATATTTGTGGATACAAGGAAAGATAATAAACTAGTATTGCCATTGGGTGATTGCATATAGCCCTAAATTATCCATAATAACAATAATACACATTTTACATTTGTCTATAGAAAGAACCAGTAAAAAAAACAATAGGCCTATTTTCAAAAGTGACTTCTGAGCTTTTTGATGTTGGCCCAATTGGATATTTAAAGGGTGAATTGTAATATTGTGCACCGTACTGTTTAGCCTATATTGCAATGTTGTTATAATTATTCTATGTTATAAAAATCGATCGAAGTAGGACTAGCATTGCCTGAATCTTTTCAGAATATTGTTGAAGAGGCTAAATTAATCCTAAATGGCCTTTCAGGAACAAATAATTGTAATTTGGGTAGACAATATTTCATTGAATTTGGGAAAACCCCGGTCTCTGTTGGGGCTGAGAACCGTCTGGAGAGCTCGAGGGTGGGATAGTTCTAATTGACAGTGGTCTGCTTGCACGCGAATCCCGGAGGACCGGGTGCCTCCGGGCTTGAGCTGGCTGGCTCAGGCTCGCGCTTGTTATTCTTGTCTATAGATTGGCACCATTCCAAACACATGTCACAGAAGACGTGCCGTCCGCGTGCCTCCTGAAACCACCTCCAGGAATTTATTAGGAAAACAGAGTGAGGGTTAAACCCGCTGTTTGTTAGTTGTCCCACTCCTTGGCCAGTTAAATGAGTACAGGAAACGGAATTACTTAACTTCCTTGCTAGATAATTAGATTGTTTCTTGCGTCAATTTCCTTATTTCCAAGATAACAGAACCATATAATTTCTACCAATATTATCGGCAAAAAAAAGCATTTTGGAGTTGTTGTAGGCCTATGTGAAAACAATGCCCAGGGCTCAGTCCATATCTTTGCCCACTGCGCTGATTGCAGTAAGCGAAGGCTGCCTAAAGACCTTTCAATTATTGCTATAGGCGCAACTATATGCAATCTTCGTTTACGTTTGTATCTGCTTTCTGTTAAGCAATGATCTATAGGCCTAGATATTTTCATATTTTTCTTCACCTTGTTTATAATTTACTTTTGGGCTATAGCCTTGGCCTAGTGTTTATTTCGCACACATTTTAGGCTATTAGGTATGACTGACCGTAAAAGGCATGCGTAATCATTTGGAGATGTTAGTTTACCTTGCAAATCCGTGTTACTGTGTCCGTTCTGATGAAGATTATACTGGTCTAGAGAGTGCGTGGGTAAACTGGGCTGCAGCGGGTTCACTCCGGGGTTGCAGGGAGACAGCGGCTGCTGCTTGATGTAAGAACCTCCGTTATTCAGAGAGGATGAAGGCGCTTGAGCCCAAGCCGAGCTTGAGTAGACGGGATGCGGCTCCATCACTCCCCCACTGGTGAGGAGGGGCGAGCCTGAATTGTCGTGGTGGGGGTACTCGCTCCCTGTGGATCCTGTGCAACTCCCCATGTAGGAATGTCCACTGTTGGCCGACAAGTGGGACATGGAGTGCCCGGCCAGACCCATCCCCTCCATGTTGCCTGCCAAGTGACCATTCATCATCCCAATCCCGCTGTCCAGAGACAAGCCATTGGGCTGACAAGACAGGCCCCCGCCGCTCCCCTGGAAGTTATAGGACTCGGGGAGGTGGTTGAATCCCAGGCCGTTCATCATGCTGTACATGGGCTTCAGCGCCTGGCATTTACGCCTGAAGCCCCGCGGCCTTCTGCGGAAGGATCCCTCCTCGAACATGAACTCACTGGCTGGGTCGATAGTCCAGTAGTGGCCCTTCCCGGGCCGTCCGAGCCCCTTGGGCAGCTTTATGAAGCACTCATTCAGGGACAAGTTGTGACGCACGGAGTTCTTCCATCCTTGGTAGGAGCCTCTGAAAAACGGGAAGCGGCTCTGGAGGAACTGGTAAATTTCACTGAGTGTCAGGCGTTTGGTGGGAGAGCTCTGGATAGCCATGACTATCAGTGCTATGTAAGAGTAGGGGGGTTTCTCCGGGCGGCGGATCCCTGCGTTGGTCTTTTTGGTTTTGGTGGTGGAGGAGGCGGTCTCCATCACAGTGGTCTGTCCGTGGGGCTTCTCCGGGGCAGACATCGGGCTGCTCTGGGCAGGAGTCTGAGCTGGGGGCTGCTGGACCTCTGCCGTCATTAGTTAGCCTATCTGCGCAATGGCAAAAATGTTTGACAAAAATATCCACGTCCTCGTTTTGAAGCAGTACGAGAAACGTCGTATAAATAATCAAAGAAAAGTTGTAGATGGTTACCAATAATGTCGATGCTGTGGAACTACGCACGGTCAAAAGCAAAACTGACGTTCTGTAAACCGTGGGTTATTGCGCTCTTCCTTTTGGTGCCTAAATTCCTTAGCCAATGTGAACCCTGAAATCCGTAACGAGTGTGCAAATTGAAATGGGGGAGAAACGGGAGCTGCTTCAACTTCAGTCGGTGTGTTCTCGTGCGTCTGTAGGAGCTCGCTTTTTACTTATCCGTTGCCATCAGCGCCTTGCTAGCTCGAGCTCTTGACCATCAGGACGTCATTAGGCGCGCGGGGTCCGCCCAGTCCCCTCCCACTTCATCGTGATGGGCTGTGGTGTGCACACATCTGCCTGCCTTTAGTTTATCTGGGTGCAGTTTTTTTCCAACTCAGAATCAGTAAAGTGGATCTTTCTTAACACTCAAAATTACATTTTATTGAACACACAATTAGCATTTTTTAATTGCTTGGTGTGAAACAGGAATTATTTTCAAATATAAGACATAGCCTACTTGATTATCTGTTTTCCGAATATACACGGTAGCCTAATGCTACAGGGGCCTATACTAGAACTTTGCAACGTTGATTAGGCTTTATTTTTGCAACGACAATATTTCTTCAAAAAAGTTTTCGAAAATGCATGTTTTTAGTAAGCTTGTGTGCACAACCACCATTATATATAAAACTGATTTTCCAGTTGTCAGATACAGCAGACCAACCTCACCGTAGCACATTTCACTGACTGATTTATTAAAGTGTGGAGTGTGTTTAAAATGTTGCTTAAAATACGTTTATTTGAAGGAAAATGCCTCTCTATTCAAAACCAAGCTGCTGATTTCTTTAAAAGATAGACAGGAACACGGGCAGGATGTTTATACAGAAAAATGTAAACATTTTCCCTGGCCTTCTTTAAATAAAAAATCAAGCAAAAAGCCCCGCTAGATCAGCTCATACTCAATCTGATGCATTATGTCCGTTTTAGACTGTTCCTTGTGTATGGATAGGACTTTTCAACGTAAATGCAGAAAGGGATTTCAATCATGTATAATTTATGTTCACACAGGAGAACTGAAGGGAAGAGCGCCCTGAGCCTAGTCGAACACTGAAACTCGGATGAGAACTTCAGATCGACGCCCATCAAACTCTCTCCCGTCAGAATCGTGCTCGAGTCAAGGTAAGTCACTTTTAACTTGTCAGTTAAAACAAGACAGCGATTTGGCCGTCTTCTCAATTTAGTTCCAATCGAGATTTACTAGACCTGTTGTTCGAATTAGATAGGACGCGGACACCATATGATGGTCTAATTAGGCATTTGATTGTAATGTGGTGGGCAGTCTAACCAGGCTATAGTGTCACAGAAAAATAGGGATGAAATATAAGGTGATTTACAAAGTTAATCTATGTAGCACATAGGCCTACTTTATTTTCCTTTTTGAAAGTTCGAAGGGCATTCCTTATTAACAAATAACTGTCTTAGGCTCATAATTTTCATAAACGTGACACTAGACAAGGCTTATCATTTAGAGAATAAGAAAATAATTAGGCTACATTTAGAAAATGTATTGTTTTTAAGCGGGACATTTTACTAGAGGTCTCCACGCGCTTCATTGCACCTCATCCACCATTCTAAATGTAACCAGTTTCTGGCTATTAATTTAAGCCTTGAACCTGTAGGCTATATGTTTGTGTGTAGTGGATAGCCGCTGGTCCATATACTAAATCTGTTCATTGTTCCCCGGAGAGCGCACAAGCTCCCAGCGCTCAACACTCACTCAGGCGCTCCTTTTGCGCGGGTTCACTCTCCTGGCTGGCTTGCGGTGGTTCTGCTGTTTTGGTCTGACGGGTTGTTAGACAATTTTATAATGTGCTATTGCTCGATTACAATCGTGTAATTAATGCACATTTTGGATATGCAATAACTCAAATCAGTCACAGATACTTTGGCAAATTGTAAATACTAAATGTCTTAATGCATTTTGTGTGTCATAAAACTAGGCCATACAGGCTACTGTTTTTTTCTGGAGGAAGATTTTTGAACAGTCTTTGGAATTAAAATATTATACAAATAAATTCAGTGGTCCTGCAAATATGCGTCTACACGTGGATATTGTAGGCTATTTAGGCCTGCTCATTTGATCAAACTTCGACAACTAAAAATCATATAATTTTAATGTGGCCTATCTACTAAGATGTTCTGAAGCGTGTATAGGCCTATATGTATTTGAAGGACAGCCTGTGTTCCAACAAAACCCCGTAAATGACGTTGTTGGCTTTACTTCTTCGTGACGTTTTTGCTAAAGGGGAAAGCAAATAAGAAAATATACAAATATCCGTTGTCAACTACACAGGGCATGCGATAGGTACAATGGTGGGATTTTCTGTTGCGGCTGAGTTCGAAACCCAAGTAAAGAAATGTATATATGTAGTAGTATTGTTTTAACCAGTCCCTACACCCGGCGCTCGCTTGAAATGAGGCCCACGCATTTATCAGGGGAGCGGACCACCCAGCGCCCAGAGAGAGGGGGCGGTCGCGCTTGCGTCCTCTTTCCCCCTGCATTTAATTACGGTTGATGACTTCATTCCGAGAATCACGCCCTTGTTTCAACACGTCGTGCCCGTCACCACGCCGAATGGCCCTCTCACACACTTTAACCCCGCCACTCGTCTTTGACATGCACTTTGAAAAACTAATGTCCACGGCTAATTGATCCCTAAATGTTTACCCAAACCAGTAGGATGCGAGTTGCGCCATTGATCCTTTAAGGGGGACCCGCCGATGACTGACGCGTTGTTAAACCCCTCCACAAAAAGCTGTTGACAGCTACGCATAATTATTAATGGTCCCTCTGGACTCTGTTGATATTATAGACAATTTTCTGTCAGTCACATTATTGTTACTGCGTGGTTTTAAACCAGTTATGGTGTCCTCTAAATTCTATTGATTTCTTTCCACAGAACATTGCATAATTAAGTTATTATAGAACATTGGCTGAAGTCACATTGGCCGTATTTATCTTCTATGGAATATATGTTTCTTAGATAACATGCTTTACACCGCCTTACCCATGTTAACCAGCCTAATGGTTACCAGGACGTATTGTGAAGTGGGAGGAAAGGGTTCACTCCAATGGTATAGATTTTATGCTCGTAATGTCACTGTTGGATGATCGTGTTTGTCGTCATTTTACGGCAATACGAGGTCACCACTTCCCAGTTGAATACTTTTTCCATGACGTCCTCCAATGAAATATTTGACAGCGTTGCATCCTCAGGAATGTTCGGCCACTTAGGTGGAGGAATTCCACATCATTCGGCCAGGCCAGCAGTACATGTTTGTCTCAACAGAGAGCCTCTCCAAATGTTATTTCCAATCGAGAGAGATTTGTCCCAAAATCCTATTCTTTTTATTTTTTTTATTTTTTACATGGGAGGTAATGATGCATTATATTTTTGAGGATGGTGTTGAGGTTTTACCTATGTTGAAATGACCATAAATATCCCAAGATCCTATTTCTCAGTCTTTTATGCATGCACACACCCAAAGACACATTTTAAACACATGGCCTTTATTCTATCAACATTTGTTGTACAACTGCAACACTCAGTGCCTGGACATTTCAATCAACTGTGATAGGCATACGGCTGAAGCTGTGCACGCAACAGTGATACTCAGTCTATTTATCTTTCATTCACTGCAAGAGGGATTGTAATTCAGCCTAAACCTTGAATTTGCCTACTTATTTTATATCATATAGCCCCTATCATAGCTTGTCCAAGACTCACCCAATTATACATTAGAACTGCTACTTTATTTAATTAATGTGACTGTGAGGTGATTCTTCGACAATGCTATGAGAGAAACCTCAGCATGTCAAATACTATTTTACCCACCACAACCATTGTATGCCATATCTGATAAAAAATGTTTTTTAGATATAAAGATTATTTCTTAATTATTTAAGATTAATATTACCATTCAGAAAGCGTTGTGATGGGAAAACGAGACTAATTGTTTTTGATGAAGGGGTCATTTTTAGGGGCGGCAGGTAGCCTAGTGGTCAGAGCGCCAAAAACCTGTCGATGTGTCCTTGAGCAAGGCACTTAACCCTAATTTGCTCCAGGGGCGCCGTACTACTATGGCTGTCCCTGTAGGTAGGCGGTCATTGTAAATAAGAATTTGTTCTTAACTGACTTGCCTACTTAAAAAAAGGTTCAATAAAATAAAAGGCTATTGTACATTTAACAAACTACTGTTGTAATTAGACCTTTAGGCCATTTGGGAATATATAATTGATAAACAAAATGAGTCCTGAGTTTGTTTAGAAACTGAAATGACTGTCTGGACACTGAGAAATCAGTGTGTTACCCGCTTCAGTGTTGGAGTGGAGACGGGGAGGGTCACCAAAAGGCTGCAGCAGAGTTGTTTGGAGAGCTTTGTGACGGATTGATCGATTTAAATGTATAACTGCACCTTAGAGCCGCAAGTTCATTGGACCTGGATACACTTGAAGTCACTTCTTTTCACGCCTCAGGATTTTAGAATAGAATAGAGTACATGATTTGGAATTATGCTTTGTTTACTTATTTAAGCATTTGCTAAAAGTCAAGACATGCATTTGTTTTGATTCTAAAAATTGGATAATGTTAAAAAAAATATTAGTGTATAGTTGTGCCATGCCTAAATATTATTATTCAATGATTTACTGCAGAATATCAATTAAGCTTTGCAGTTCTGTCCTTTCTCTTATTTGACCCATTTCTGGGCTATGGACTGTTGTATCTTGGTCAATTAACCAACGTGATCACACAAATCTCATGTAATGGCCACAATGCTAGTACTTGCAAATGTCATTATAGTTCCTTCAGAAAGTATTCACACCCCTTGACTTTTTCCACATTTCCTTGTTACGAAGTTAGATTAAAATGGATGTAATTGTAAATGTTTGTCAATGATCTACACAAAATACTCTGTAATGTCAGTGGAAGAACAATTCTAACATTTGTAAAAAATAAAAAATAAAACACTATGTCTTGATCAGATTAGTATTCAACCCCCTGAGTCAAACCATGTTAGAATCACATTTGGCAGTGAGTCTTTCTGGGTATGTCTCTAAGAGCTTACCACACCTTGATTGTGCAACATTTGCCCATTATTCTTTTCAACATTGCTAGACAACCATTTCCATGTATTGCCATAGTTTATCAATCATATTTATGTTGAAACTGTAACTTGACCACTCAGGAACGTTCACTGTCTTCTTGGTTACCAACTCCAGTGTAGATTTGACCTTGTGTTTTAGGTTATTGTCCTGTGCTTAGCTCCATTCCGTTTCTTTTGTTATCCTGAAAAACTCCCCAGTCCTCAATGATGACAAGCATACCCATAACATGATTCTGCCACCACTATGCTTGCAAATATGGAGATTGGTACTCAGTATCGTCTTGTATTGGATTTGCCATAAACATAACACTGTATTCCGGACATAAAGATAATTGCTTAGCAACATTTTTGGCAGTATTAGTTACTGCTTAGCAAACAGGGTTTATGTTTTGGAATATTTTATTCTGTTCAAGCCTCCTTTTCACTCTGTCAATTAAGTTAGCATTGTGGAGTAACTACAATGTTGTTGATCCATCCTCAGTTTTCTCCTATCACAGCAATTAAACTCTGTAACTGTTTTAATGTCACCATTGGCCTCATGGTGAAATCCCTGAGCGGTGCTTTAAACCTGGCTATCCATATTGTCAAAATGGGTATATATATATTTTTGTCCTATTTTTACATAATGATATATTTCTTAAGGAGTAGGGAAACATGGTAACAAAGAGAGAAAAAAGACGCACATATGCGCCCAGTCAGGTAATGCAGTCTAATTACGTACAGGAGCATCCAGTGTACAATACCAGTAGGATACGTGGAGGGTACATATAACATGAACATTATGTTGCTTTAATGCACTGTATGGAAAACAGTTCAGCAATTTCAAATGTTGTCTTTGATTTAAAAGGCATGTGCTGAGAACAATCACAATGCATAATTTGGCCAAGGCCTATAAGTATTTCGTTTTTCAAGAACGAGTGCAGATATCTTGATACATTACAATGAAAATACTCATTCACACATTCTGTACACACATGTTGCCTATTTGTAAATGTTCTATTTGAAATCCAACAATGAAATCAAAGATATGCATCATTTTCTTTCATAATTTGATTTATGACAGTAGCCACATTTAATAACAACAATTTGTCCCTTCAGTAATATTCTTATCTACTTTCATGGACATTGACAATGTAAAATATACCTATGAATGTAAAGTTAAATATTAAGCAATTTTGGGGGACGTTTCACCTGTCATTGCCCCAAGAACACAAACAATGTTGAGTCCCTTTTACACTCTCTTGGCTATTTTCGCAACAATGCATCATCAGTATATACATTACTGCAGATCTCAATTTCAAATGGTCTGAAACTAGATCAATCAATCAATCAATCAAATCAATCAAATTTATTTATAAAGCGCTTTTTACATCAGCCGATGTCACAAAGTGCTATACAGAAACCCAGCCTAAAACCCCAAAGAGCAAGCAATGCAGATGTAGAAGCACGGTGGCTAGGAAAAACTCCCTAGAAAGGCAAAACCTAGGAAGAAACCTAGAGAGGAACCAGGCTCTGAGGGGTGGCCAGTCCTCTTCTGGCTGTGCCGGGTGGAGATTATAACAATTTATGGCCATTAAGGCCAGTTCTTTCTCCAAGATGTTCAAATGTTCATAGATGACCAGCAGGGTCAAATAATAATAAACGTAGTTGTGGAGGTTGCAACAGGTAAATACATCAGGAGTGAATGTCACTTGGTTTTTCAGTGCAATAGAGCGAGAGCGAGGTGAAAACAGCAGGTCTGTGTCTCATGCGTCGCTTAGGCCATATCGTTGTCGTTTTAGTTGTAAAGAGTATAATGTCGAGGTGTGTGCACCCCCTCATCACTTTCTCTGGCGCGGTAGGTGGCCGTGTATATTTTTGTTCTAGTGGTGTTTATGTCAATGAGAAAGGACTGGATTGCTAACAGACCGCTGATTGCGCTCATTGGGCCTCTACATTGATCTGAACGGTTTAGTTGAGGGGCCCCACCCTTTCATGCAATCAACAGCACTATAGAATCGCGTTCTACAACTTTTTAATTTACTTGGCGAGATCTCACCACTGGACCTCCAAGGTGCGCCCTGGTGTGCATAAAGGCGAGGGAGAGGCAAGTACTTTTGGTGCTGTAACTTCACTGTTCCACGATGCCGAGGACACCACCCACAGTATAAAGTCTAAAACAGCACTCACACACATCTACCATGAACAAAATGGATACACCATACCCACTGGGCACAAAATGTTGTTTCAAAGTAATTGTCAACGTATTGTGACGTTGAATCTACCTGTAAAATGCATTGGATTTGCAAAAAGTCATCAACATAAACAGTTGTTTTGAGGGTGAAATTTCAACCACAGAATTGTGTCATTATGGTAACGAATTTTCAACATAGACAAACCTTGTATAAAATATGTTGAATTTGTACCTTTGAAACAACATCAGATCTTCAACATTATATTCACTATCAGAAAACATGTAATCAATAGGCTGTGCAGCACCTCTTACAGGAGAGTCGATCTATCTACAGCTATCTATTTGATCTCCCTTCCAGTGTTTTAACCAAGCCTAGTTTAGCTTTGCTTTTTTCCACTGACTTCTACCAATGTGCTGTAGTGAGAATGACTATTGAGAGATCTCTTAACTAAATATATATACTGTTGCTGTCGAGGTCAATCTGAAGTGTAATTAGAGCATATTAAATGTAACCTTACTCTATGTCATATATCATCAATTAAACTATATAGGCCTATATAGCATTTGTGAAGTCATCAACAACTATTGTTTCAATTCAACCCAGGGTTCAACTAAAAATAGACAATAAATAGGCCTAGGATTTAAATCTTTGGTTGATGTCAAATGTAATCTTCAAGTTGATAATGCATATGTTGGATTCACCTCTCCATCTCAACCACAAATCTAAGTTAAAAAATTTGACTAAATCAAACTTTATTTAAAGTTGGATTTGATTTAGTTATATTATTTGACTTAGATCTTTGGTAGAGATGGAGACATGAATCCAACATATCAATTATTAATTTAAAAGTCAGTGGCACAAAATGTACATCTCCTTCAAATGTTGATATTTGGTTGTGTTGACAACCAAACAAAATTCAATATCACTTTTACAATACAGTAAATGGCCTATTAACTTGTTAACAAATTATATGTTGAATTCACGTCTCCAACTAAACCAAAAATTATAGTTAAAGAATATGATTAAGCCAGTGGCTCAGTTGAAACCATCCCAGCATTATACATCTCCTTTAAATCTTGATATTACTATGTACTTTTAATGTAATCTCAACTCCAATACAGGTCATTTGGTTGTACTTTTAAATGGTTGAAAGTGCATTGAGAACAAATGAAGAGCTTGGGACTATAAGGTTCTATCTGCATTTTTGTCAAAATTTAGTTATTGACATAGCCTTGTTCTGATCAATGTTCTCTACCTATATAGTACTATAAATACCCCCAATTCATGTTGTTGAGTTCAAAAGAATATTAGATAAACATTTCTGACACCATTCAAACCAATGAGGTTTCAGAACTTTAAAGCCAATTATCTCTGAGTCATATTTCTGCAGATAGAACCTTGGAGTCCCAAGCTCTCGAGATGAAAACTAAACCAAAGATCATACATTGGGTTGCCATTTGGAATTTGGTTGTGCTTTTAGCATAGTGATAACACATTGGGAAATCAGCAAACCTATGGCTGTCTTTTTGAGTGGGTGAATATAGGTTGAATGACTTGGTGTGGCCAGTGGGATGTTTCAGGCCATTTCAGCTTTCTGTTAATTTCATAGCCTTATCTTCTTATTGAACTTGTTGGTGATACAGGTATTCAGATATTGTTGCTGGTACCCTTGTCATTTAACTTACCTATTTTATTTGCAATGCATCCCACATCAAGATGTTACTGGTTCATGCAGATGGTTATTGATTGATAGAAGGCCCTACATGTTTTTTTCTGATCAGAATTAGGGAGCCAATAAGCACATGGCACACAAGGACACTTTCAGTTCAATGGTCAATTTCCGGTCTTGGGCACATAATCTCATATCTGACACAAACACTTCAGTAATGTTCTTATCACCTCGCCTTGCTCTCCATCTCTTTGTTTAGAAGGCTTCACATGCAAAAATAGTCCAAGATGAGGATTCTCCAGGGTGGCCTACTACAGTGCGTGACATGTCCATTGATCATTCATGTCTCACACTTAAACAGGAATTTCATGTTGCGTTGTGTGTTTGGTGTGTGGGCAAATTCTCCTATTGAAAAATCCTGCATTTACACATTTATATGAAAGCTCTATTTGTCAATTTATTTGGACCATTGAGTGAGGCTACTGACATTTAATTAACTGATCAGTAAATGCAAGTGATTGTCAATTACATTGGTCAGATCATAAAAACAATGTGTGACCTGTGTTAGATGTCAAAATGTAATTGAACCTGCATTATTCGAGATATGTGAAATACATTTGTTCAATATTTGTAGGCCTTATATTCTGTAGGCATGGTTATTTGTTGTTGATTATTGAGAACGTTGGATTTTGGATTTCTCTTTGGACACTCATTCGCCCTCATGCCCTCTTCAGTTCTGACCTTTCCCTTATCAAGGTCAATTTCGCAGTTTCAGGGGCATTCACCTGAACTGTCTTTGATAACTAACTATTTACAGTGCAATAATTAAAGACCTAATAGGTCTAAATATCTATTGTGAATTTTTGCAGATAATGTTATTATATCAATATCATATTACATCTTATCAAACATAAGATAATTCCCATTCAATGCAGGTTAACCTGCATGATAATGAAAAGTTAATAATTATCTTGAAAAAATATGTGTAGCTAGTTAACATTATTTGTTTGTTCTGTACGACATTGGTAGCTAATCATGTTAACTGTATTTGTTTATATGTTGTGTGTGAGTGGGTTAGGTAGCCCTATTCGTATGATAACAATATGAGAATATTAATCCGCTTTCGATTGAAGTATCACCCAGAAACCAAAACTCAAAAAAAAGAACTCTTGAAAAAGAGTTGGCTACATGAATATACATGAATACCACCCTATGCATTCTTAAAATAGCCCCTGGAACTCAGTCGAACAGTTTGTGTTTATATCCGTTATGTTTTGGTTAATTTGAAACTGGCATTTTATTTCATTTTTTATGCCTGTTAAACTACAATAGACTCTGTATTGTTCTCCTTAAATTTAGAAAACCCTCAAACCCCAAATACACGAGATGAGTCATTTTGTGCGCGCAGCGATTAAGCTGTGTGAGAACCCCGGGCTTCCCAAGAAAGCTTGGCGCACCAACCAAACAACTACCCTCACCCAACCGTCCCTGAGGTATTGTCAATATGAAAGCTGCTCCAAACAATCTGCCACTTATTCCTCTCAGTAGGCTACAACTGCCTATTTTATTCGTAACACAGTACTCATGTTCTCTGAACTTTTAATCTTTTTTGACAGCCGTATTTTCAGAGGTAAGTACGGCGTTCAGGGATAAAAATATGAATTAAGGTATATATACAATTTCTGGCTTATTTTGTGATCACACTAGCTCGGTTTACACTAGCACAACATTATTTGACATGACTGAAGGACACGAGTGGTGAAAGGTTGGCAGTTCCAGAAGTTTTACAAACTCAAAACTGTCCAAGTGTGGTCAGTGTGAGAAGGAAAATGTTCCAATATATCAAATATATACGATTGACGTTTTAGCGACAGACTGACATAATTCCCATTCAATGTTTACAGGACAAAAGAAGAGAAACAACAAGTATGAAAACATAATTTAGTTTTTTGTTGTTGTATTTAACCTTTATTTAACTAGGCAATAAGGAAGAGGGTCACTAAAACAATAATTTTGTATTTATTATTTTTTACATTTTAGACTTTTTAAAGCTGGTTATGATAAACAAAAAAGGAAAACACCAGAAATGTTTCAATTTTGTGATTATGGATTTTGTTTCCATTGTGGCAGGTTTTTGAATATTATTGGCACTTATTTTCAAGTGCTTTTGTTAACTCTTGTTCATCTCCAGTTTCTCAATCTGTAAACTATACCTGAATATAGTCGCTCAGGTAATTAAGTTACAATAATCCCTATCTTTGTTTCGTTTTTTATATGTATATTTTTACAAATGTTTATTGCCTTACAATATTGCCAATTCAGGACAGTAGCTGCATGCTTTAATCAAGATCGTTTAACAGTTAGACATCTGACAAGGCATTTATTATTTTTTGCACAGGATTATTAACTTTGTGTGCTTTTCCTAGAGCTAAATAAGGCTGAACCAAACCAAACCAAGCCTAATGTCTGCTTATCCCTCCGCTATAACCACCTATTGATGCCTGTGTTTGTTCAACCAGAGCTGCGTCTCTTCTGACTGATCCACTACAACATACCTTTTTGATCCATTAGAATCAGTCTAAAAGCACATCAAGTAATGTAACTAAATTATAATCATCCTCAATAGCCCTCATCCTAAAGTAATAGACACCTTTCTTAATATCTTGAATTAACCGCAGAACAGTTCAACTGTATGAAACGACACTGGGATTTGTCAAACGTCCCCTTATGCTATACTAGTTAATTTAAGTGAAAGCAATTTATACAACCCAACTCCTGATAAAAGATTGAAATTAAATGGAATTTCAATACACTTGATATATGAAATTAATTTCAATAGACCTACTCAATGGTCATGTTATTGTTTCTTTTAATGATTCACAACCCTGTTTCTTCTGATATCATATCTATATCATGTACAGTTTAATGAAAGTTTGCTCTTCTTTTCCCCATTTCAGCCCTCTGTGTTGGTTGAGGGAGAGAAGGTTTTCCAGTGATGGCAACAGTTCCTATGACAACCAGACCACCAGGGGATTGCGTCTGTCAGACAGTGCTAATGATAATTGAGAGGTATGGATCGAAAAGATTGAGTATCGCTGTAATCTCGCCTCCAGCAGAATACCAGAGAAACCGCTATGAGATTACCATTTTCCCCTCTCACGCACCACCCTGCTTATTCCTGGACTGTTCTACACGACATGCTTCTACTCTGCTCTATGCTATACTGCTGCTGGAGGCCTCCCAGCATGCCCCACCCAGGGTAGAGAGTGAATGGGTAATGTCACTGTGCGTGTGCAACCTCCTTTGGTGTCCCCCTTCCCTCAGCCTCACACACAACACAGGGCCGGTTCAGGGCAGTTTCTTACAGATGCAAGGGAATACATCAACAGGGAGAACCCAACCAGAAGAAACTGTCAGAGTAGAACATAACAGAGAGAGGGAGTGAAGTCAGGCCACAGCCAGCTCTGATACAGGTTAGTTACAGAGGCTTTGATAGTTGCTGATGGGACTTTGATTGGAGCGTACACAGGTTTATATGATGCATGTTTACATGCATGTTTACTCACAGCCCACCATCTCTCTCTCTTTCTCTCTCTCCCATTCTAAAGGGGGATTTTCCTGTGGCGAGCCGCTTCGGAAAAAGCAATTAAGAATTCCCAAACAGTGCACAACAATGGGAGACGTCTTTCTGCAATGCAAGTTCCGAATCGAAGTCAGTCCCTTACTGTTTTCCTCTGAAACGGTCTCCGGCTATATTTAATCCGGCCAGAGAGCAGAACCCACCTACATACAAACCACAAATTTAAACATTGGGGATGTGGCTTGGGGCGTGTGGGGTAAGTGGGGATGGTAATTGCCTATTGTGAAGCTTAGGCCTCTCTATCCTGCCATAAACAGGCTTGGCAGCCCACAACATGATACCCCTGCCTCCACTCGACTCTGTTTGAGTCGGGGAGCAGAACCTCCTTGTCTATGGGAACCCATGGCCCAGCAGTGGTCGGAATCAGTCAGGAATGCTTTGGAATGGTAACACAGAGGAAGGCTAGGGTGGGAAAAAGGCAGAGAGCATTTCCTGAACAGAGGGGGGTCCCAGCGAAGCATCACACTTCACTGGCATCATGTGACAGGGATCCCGCCAGGCCTGAGCCCATGATCCCGATTGAAGGAGAGAAGAGAGGGATGCGGTAGGGGAGAGGAGGGTGAAGTTGGAACAGAATAGAGGGGGATACGCAAGAAAGACAGAGGGGTGAGGTTAGAGGAGAGAGGGATGCATTGGGATGAGAGAGGAATGAGGTTGGAGGCAGGAAAGGGGCGTCAGGGGGAGTGGCACATTCTGCTAAAACGTACATCTTCAATTTCCCCTGAGTGAACGAATGCAGTCCGGGTTGGCTGGCTGGCTGGCTGGCTGTCTAATTTCTGGCCAAAACGAAGTTCCTTCCACTGTGTCTGTTAGGAATAAACAGTATATATTGTCAAGGTCTCCAGAGAGGTCACTGAGACCACATGGAATACTGGGAGTTATTATACCACTACTACTGAAAACACCTGCAGGAATCTGTGCAGCAGTGTATCCTAAATACATTCTAAAAGACCATACCACAGCAAAGTCAATGTAGTGAATGTTTTGGCACAGTACAGGCATGTCAGAATGATTCTGAGTATATCCAGTCAACTGAAAGTCTGAAATTAAACATTGCTTAGTAACACGTGATACTAAGAAATACCCTGCAACAGTGATGAATACTTTGGTTGATAGCAGTAGATCAGAGAGAGTTGAAAAGTGTGAAGCAGACAGGTTTTGCGGCTGAAATTGGACAGTACGCTATGTCTGTTAGTGTGTGTGTTTGTCCAGACCTATGAATCGGTGTGTATCCAGACTGGCGTGGACAGCCAATCCCTGCTCCCTGGGGCTTGTGTAAATGTCGTGAGGATCTCAGGAGGAATCTTTCCCCTCAAGTCGTCAAAGGGCTTTTTATTTCCACCTGCTCCCGGCCTCTTTCCGTTGGTCTGCTCTATAACAATGGCGCTGGAAAGGCAGCAGAGTGCAGGGTGACAGCACAGAGATTGATGCTAGATTGTGTTTGGCCCTTTTTCAGATGTGGGCCTTGAAGGGAAGTTGCTAACAGCAGTATACTCCCCTCCCTCCACCACCACTACTACCCCCTCCACCACCATCTCCACCTCTCCCTCGAACACTGGGCTTAGCAGAGGGTAAAGTGCTGATCAGGCCTTTCTCCCAGATCCCTTTTTACAAAAGTGCCAATCTCCTGAAAAGGCAAGTTGGCAGGCCGTGGTAAACAGGCTTTTCACTACTCGTAAATCAATTCACCACTACATGAAACAGGATGAAGCTCATTTACGCCACGCAGACGGTCGAATCCGAGCCCAGAGACGCCCCACCTCGCCTCCGGCTGCTCCCTCGCTCCCTCTCTCTCGGCAGGCCCCGGGGCTCTGGGCTGAAGAGAGATACATGCTCATCAGGCCAGCATTCTTTCCGTTTCGCCGAACAGCGGCGTGGCGAAGAGGGCGATCCATCACCCCAAATGTCTATTTTTTTTGTTCTCTTTTTCTAACGTTCTGTTTTTCTCTCTCCATCTCTGTAGGCTGGAGTGGGCAAGCGTGCGGGTTTGGCCACAGGAAGCCATGAATTCCTTGGAGAACAGAGGATGTCAGGGCCCAGAATTCGGCTCGGGCGGGACATACTGTACCTAACGTCTCATAATCCTCCTAGTTGACCCTTGACCCCAGCCTGTGTTTGTATCAGGCCATCGACGTGAGAAGTCGTGATGAGTCACTCCGGCGGTGTGTTTACCTTTTGGAGTCACGCAAGGAGGGAAATAAGGCCCGGTCTTCTAAAAGTGCCGACATGAGAGAGAATAGCAGCAATATTAGAGCAGAGCCCTGATTCATCTTACTGTGACTGGCCTTTTGGACCGGTACACTGGGTTTATTTAACCTATTCACTACTGTAGGGACACTAGCTACATATCAGCCAAAACAGGGAGTAAGTCTACAAATGAGCATACTGTATGAAAATATAAGGTATGAGATTAATAGTGGTATTCTGTAATTTAAGTCCGATTCATACTCCAACTCATTGAGTGAAATTATTTGTGTACTGCAGTATGTGGAAACAGCTTGTTTTTGCTTTCACGGTGTAAAATGTTGGTAATAGACCTAACATATATTAATTTGATGTAATCATATTCTGCTGAGTGTGTTCCAATCATTCTAGTTTTTGTGCTATTGCCCAATGAAATGAAATTAGAAGAGCTTTAGTAATTTCCTTTCTCTGTCTCATGCTACAATTATAAATTATATGTCTGTGATTTTTTTTGTGTAGTAATAATTTATTGCAATACATTTCTGACCCTCCCAGTTACAGATTATATCTGGATGATACCTTGTAAAATGTACATCGTTTTTATCTTGAAATTGCATTAAGCTCTTAAAACTGTTGAAACTGGAATGAGTATGCAACCATGGCCAACGCCTGTGATTAAAATACAATGTCCTGGCCCGCCATGACGCTGTAACCTTCCACACCGTGGGCTTGTGTGATTGCACAATTGTTGTTTTTGAGCAAGTGCCCTTGTTAGTTTTACTCTGTAAATAAATATATGCACTGAGTTGACAATTCATCCTCTCTTACTTTATTTTATCCTTATATTGGAGAGGAGAACATCATCACTGACCAGTGTCTCCACCTCACACATGTACACACACACACACACTGACACACACAAGGCCACAATGAGAGTCAGCAGCTCTTATTTTGGACAGTCTGTCCTGAATTCTAAGCGCTGTCAGGCGGTTTGATTGATAGTTGTGTTTATCACCATATTATTAAGTAATCAGGCTCACCACAGCTGAGGCTGAAGCGCCTTAATTCCAGCTAAAGCACTGAGTTCATTGTAATTAAAGACTTGGGAAAATAGTTTATTTTTTTTGTCCTGTAAAAAAATGTGTTTTTTGGGTGTGTGTGTGTGTGTGAGAGAGAGAGTGTTTATATTTGTATTTTCCACAGTCGACCTTAGTGACCAGAGAAAAGACCTGTGTGTCTGTCCACTGAGTTTATGGCTACACTTGGGTCTCTGCGAGAGAAGACAAATGCAAGCACGATGACATATTATATCCATACAGTAACAACATGGAATACTCCCCTGTAAGGGTAGATCTTTATTACAAGTCCAAGCCTGTTTTAATCTTCTATCTTAGTAATCTTACAACTTACAACTTTATTTTCCCCAAGTGAATGTTTACAACATATTATAGATAAAATATAGGAAAAAACCCTCCTTATTGTGTGAGGTAGCAGCCTGGGTCTCCTGCTCTCACCCAGCTTGACAGTCTGTCCGGCCGGCCTGCATCTGTCTGTATACCCCAGAGGTAAACAGTGGTGCCACATCGGACATGCAGAGTGTGTCCTGACTGGAGAGAGTGAGAGAGCAGAGACAGCGAGAGCACTGTGCCACTATGCAGGAGGACCCTGCCAGGTTTCTCTTCTGGAGGCAGGGTTATTTTGACGAATGGCCGTTTGGTAATGGGCCATGTATTAGGACGAAATAGCTCTTTTAAAAGCCCCAGCTTGTTCTGGTGCTATGGGCGATTTGATTCAGGAATCAATCAAGTGGCAGATGTTTCATGTAGGATGATCAGTGTGGGTGCAACACACTCTGCGTAAGCACGGCTACACATGGCTTTTAACGAGCCAATGAGAGAGGACGGTGTTGAGGATAAACATCTGGCAAAAGAGGGAAAAAATATTCGTACTAATTCCAGAACACTATGATGAGTGATATATTGAAGTACCACAGGTGGGGAAGAGTGCAGGTGGAAAGGCAGACTAGGAGTTTAACGGTTTCATAAAAATAAATTGGTGATACGGAATTGTAGGTAACATCATTAACGCATTCCCTCCTTATAAATGTACTGGCCTTTTTTTAATGTACAGTATGTGTACTAAATAAAGTGAATCCTTTACAGGTAATTACTGATTATCTCAAGTTATTGTAGTTTGAGTTTAGGTTTGTATTTTCTGAACTCTGAACAAGCATAACAAAATAACTGAAAATAGGTGAATAGATAACAGACGTGCATACGTTTTAAAAATACCACCATGGGCTTTTCCCAAGTTGTGTGTGCGTGCAAATGTGTATTTGTTTACGTGTCTAATTTAATGGAATTGCACGTCAGTGGTCCCTGGCTTCCCCCTCGTTCTCTAGTATTTTTGTCTAACCGGGGGAAAGAGACACTTAGGGATCTGGCGATAAATTCCCTGTCTTTCCGCAAATGTGTTTGGGCTATAAGATAAACATGGGCTGGAATAAATTCAACACTAATGAAACATTCCGGTGGTCCCATGTTTACATTAACTCTATAACCACTAGGACCTGTCTAAGGTATTGACCTCCTGCCCTCTCACACCAGTAGACATCTGCAGCCCACAGTCCCTTATACGTATATCTAACTGAAGGGAGTAGAACTACAAACCCTTCCCTCCATTTAAACAGTATGATGACTTGGCTGTGAATCCTGTTCCTACATTAATGCAGTGTGATGTATGATGATCATAAACAACCCACTTACCTACGGCTGCAAACAACTCAGGACATGTGGTCAGTTAGGGTTGGATTCCACTACCTTGGTCTAACTCCTTGTTTCGCAGTCCAAAAAGGTACAAAAAACTTAAACGTCTGCTTATGGTGAATTTCTCCTCAGGAGAGGAGAACGTAGAGCGGATCACAGTGTTTACACTGTAAGTATTTATTATGGCAGGATTTTGACATTTTATTGGGTTTGTAGCGCGTAGGGGGAAAATACAATCTGAACAAGGTCTATAGTGGAGACCTTAACTGTTTGCTCTTCTTGGTTAAGTGGATAAGCTTGATTAGAAAACGTTTTAGCATCAGGAGAAATAATTAGAGTTGGGATAAACACAGGAGCCCCTTCAGGCCGCTATCTCAAATCAGATATGAGTGGAGTTCCCTTTTTGCTTAATTTATCATTCCGGCCTCTAATACTGAATAAATAGTAGCCTACTTACGCTCAAGGATGTAGAAATACTGAAGGCTCCATTTGCTTTGTGCTGTCTGTGTTATAACACAGTTAATGACAGCTAGTTAAAATACCATAACAACATAACAACAACAGCCATATATAACAGTCTACACCTCTCACATAGTCTTGTGTGGATGAATGTTGAGAGCAAGCCGATCTGATGAAAGACCCTGTTGAAATGAATCTCCAGAATGAGAGGTTGTGTGTTATCCTCAGATGTATGGGAGCATGTTCTGTTGGAAAGTGATCCGTTCTGTAATTAGCCCATTATTTTGATCTGCCCACACCCCCACCCCAGCCTACTGTACCCCATTGAAACACAGGCAGGCCCACTAACCAGGCCGACAGACTGCTGCTGGCAGCACACTGTAAACTGTGACACACACAGACACAGGCACAGACACAGAGAGAGGGTAAGGCTAAAACATGAATCAGCTGCCCCTGTAAGCAACACACAGGAGCTCAAACTGCAACATAGTCAACATGAGTGTTCATACATTTCTGGCTCTCATTCTCTGTGTGTTTATCTGTGTTATCCTTTATCTATTGAATGGGAAAACATTATCTCAAATTGAGTGGGACAATCACATTTTCAGTTCTAGGAACAGGTGTTGTGAAGGAAAGACAGTCAGACAGAGACAACAAAATAGACAGTCAGTCAGACAGCCAGAAGCCCTTTCATGTGTCTGGTGAAACATGGGGATCCATCCTTAATGACATCTCTCGGACTGACCCAAGAGATTTGTCTGGTAAAGCAGATTGGAAGTGGCTTGCAGATGAAAGTTAGAAAAATAAATTAAGCAATGGCAAGCAATCAGGGTTTTTCTCTTGTCAGCGTACACCCATAATGGGAGACATACTGACGCATGCACGTACGCACACACGCACGCATGCACACACACACACACACACACACACACACACTTACACAAAGAAAACAACTCCTGCTCATGTTTTGTCTGCCGTGTTATGTATCAGTCTCCAAGGAAACATTGATGAACTTCGGCTGGGAGTCTTTAGCAGTGGAATTCTGTGTTCATCTCTTTGTTGTGCGAGACATTCTACGTAGGATTTGATTCTGCATCACTACTCTTCTTTATTGTGTTAAAGTGCTTTACAAGTTAAATCAAAGCCGTTATGACAGAGAAGCTCTGTTCTTCATCACAGCCTCCTATTTTAAGTGCAGCCGATATTTGTTTCAGTGTTGAACAGGTCGTTAAATCAAGCTCAGAAGGATCAAATGGCTTTTTAACCTCCTCCAATTAATCTTTTCATCAACCTACGTGGCTGTGGTCTGCCTAGAGTAGGAATAGTAATGGTAAGACAATCCACGCTTGCCTCATCCTGGGTCCCTCACCTTCCAAACACACTACATGTAAAACTGACCCTCTTCTCTCTCGTGTTCACACACGTTCTACTGTTCCTATTTTCTTTGTGTACCAGTCCAAATTAGGCCCAGCTCTACTAATACGTCTCACTGTACAGGAGGTTGGCTTGCCCTTAAGGTAAAGAAAACGGAACCCCTCAGGACTTTCTCTTCTCTCTCTCTGAATGGTACACAGAGAAATGTTGTTGGCCCAGAGGAGCCATGAACTAATGATGAGAGAACAAGGGGTGTTGGTTTAATTGTGCTGGGATTTGAACGAGTGTGTGTGTGTGTGTGTGTGTGTGTGTGTGTGTGTGTGTGTGTGTGTGTGTGTGTGTGTGTGAGCGTGTGTGCGTGCGTACTTGCATCCGTGTTCTTGTACGTATGTGTATGTGTGTGTGTGGTCATTGGACTGGAGGAGGAGAGGGAGGTGGGAGAGCCAGGTCTTAATTACTCTAGCTTCAGATCCATGAGTCGAGGGTAAACAGGCTCAATGGTGCAGCCCTGTTTGACTTGGCTGGAGTAGTGTGTCTGTGTGTGTGTGTGTGTGTGTGTTACTTTGCATGGGTAGAGTTAAAGTTGAGGAAGAGAGGTGAGAGAGTGATTAAAGAAGGGACTGGGGGACTAACAGCCTAACTCTTGTTACTGGTGCCAGTAGAGTGATTTACTCTGAGTCTTGTCAGTCTGTTGTCTGAGCATGTTGACAAATCACAGCCTCAGGTCTGACCACCACCACACCAGGTTAAACCTCCATAACTCTATGACTACCACCCACCTAGCCTGCCAGCTAACCTGCAGAGATACAGCCAGGTCTCAATGGCTAAGTGCTGAGTGGGTCTCATGGCCTAGGGTTAGCCTATGGTCTACTGACCCCCACCAGAGTCACCCTACCTGGGTGTCTGACATGTCCACTCCCAAAGCAGATACAGCCCAGAGGTTTAGCCTGTGTCTGTAAACAGTGAAAAACGGTGACAATTGTTTCCCAGAGGACGATACACACTTAGAAAAAATGGTTGAAAAAGGGTTCTTTGGCTGTCCCCATAGGATAACCATTTTAGGTTCAGAAAGCATAGTTTTTTCTAAGAGTGTAACATAGATTAATTATAAACTAATCAGTGTCCTGAATCATATAATCAATAAATCACCCACTAACTCTCCCTGATCCCCCCTCTCATTATCAGCCCAGCCCCAAATCTGCCACTCAGCCCCCTGGCCACAGCAACCCTGGCCTGCCCCTGCTCTCCCCAACCCTCCACAACTAGGAGATTACTCTAGAGAGAGAAAATCTGGTTTAGCCTAATTTACCACCCAGCTTCGTGTGTGTGTGTGTGTGTGTGTGTGTGTGTGTGTGTGTGTGTGTGTGTGTGTGTGTGTGTGTGTGGAAAACTAAAGTGGACAGATATGCTGGTATGATTGAAGTCCTATTTACTATAGGATATCTCACTCAAAGTCCTGCCCTCTGGACATTTCATGATTCTACCATTAAAACTCAGTGTGATGACCACACTGTGTCAGAGTGAATTAGACCTGTCTGAGAGATGGCTAGATCAATACAACACTACTTCACTACAGTCACGCTTGAGAAGGCTGTCAGTCTGTGAGCTGCCTGCCAGGCTAACTCCCTCTCTTACTCTCTCTCTCTCTCTCTCTCTCTCTCTCTCTCTCTCTCTCTCTCTCTCGTTCTTTCTCTCTCTCTCTCTCTCTCTCTCTCTCTCTCTCTCTCTCTCTCTCTCTCTCTCTCTCTCTCTCTCTCTCTCTCTCTCTCTCTCTCTCTCTCTCTCTCTCTCTCTCTCTCTCTCTCTCTCTCTCTCTCTCTCTCTCTCTCTCTCTCTCTCTCACACACACAGTGTGTATGAATATGAAGTATTTTTCTCCCACCTCACAGGCCAACCGGTGTTATTTCTGGCCCCTGGTATCTGCGGAGCGGCCACACATTTTTCAGCAGGTTCTTTGAGTGGCGTAGCAGCTGCCTATTTTCCTTTGTGCTGCTTTCACGTTCCTGTAAGAGGGTTCTTATGAGGGAACCACCATTGCTTCAGTGTTAAATGATCTCCCCCATCATAAAGAGACACAGAATATGATGGATTATTATGTAGACTTTGGGCTGCAGGTGATGGTGTGTGTATCTGTGTGTATGATTGCGTGTATGATTGCGTGCATGTGTATGTGCGTGGGTATGAATGTTTGTATATGAATGTGTGTATGTAGATGTGATGGAATTATGCTCAAGGTGAGGCTCAATGTCATTATTTTTAGTCTGGTGCTTGCTCACAGATGTGTGTACATATGTGTTTATGGTAGTGCATTCTGTAATTCAAATCAAAGTGTCTAATAAGTTCTCACATCTGTATTCACTTGCATGCTGAACACCATCCCTGATTAGTCTGTCACATCAGGATTCCTCCCTGCTCTCCAAATGATTCCTCTCCTTGACCATTGTGAGAGGCTAACTGTGGTAATATGTGTGTGTGTGTGTGTGTGTGTGTGTGTGTGTGTGTGTGTGTGTGTGTGTGTGTGTGTGTGTCTGTGTGTGTGTGTGTGTGTGTGTGTAGGAGGTTATGTGGTATGTGGGAGAGAGGGATAGAGTTTGGATTTTTGTTACATGTTTTTGTATGATTGAAGCACTACTGTGTTATGATCTAATATGAGTGGGTGTGTGAGGGTCGGGTGTCTGTCTGTCTGTCTGTCTGTCTGTCTGTCTGTCTGTCTGTCTGTCTGTCTGTCTGTCTGTCTGTCTGTCTGTCTGTCTGTCTGTCTGTCTGTCTGTCTGTCTGTCAGTTAGTCAGTCAGTCAGTCAGTCAGT
>CM042380.1:17973145-17975645 GCA_023634145.1 Thymallus thymallus | reverse complement strand
CAGGAAACTGTTGAGCGTGAAAAACCCAGCAACATTGCAGTGTCTGGCTCCTACTACCATACCACCTGTACCTACTACCAAAGGCACTTACAAGTTTTGTCTTGCACATTCACCCACAATCCATGTCTCAGGTGTCTCACGGATTGAAAATCATTCTTTAACCTGTCTTCTCCCCTTCATCTACACTGACTGAAGTGGATGTAACAGGTGACGTCAATAAGGGATCATAGCTTTCATCTGGATTCACCTTCTCAGTCTGTGTCATGGAAAGAGAAGGAGTTCCTAATGTTTGGGCACTCAGTGTAGATACAGACAGCTGACTGTAGCCGGACACTAAGACAGCATATCCCTCCTCAGCAGTTTGAATGTATCATAAACAATTACAGCCGGGTCCATGGGAGATGTGTAAACTTTGCTGTAAACTTTTATATGTCCCAGTGTGTGAAGCTACAGGGACCAGCCATGCCAAAAAAGGAGGCTCTGCCACATACAGCCCCATCTGGCTCTAACCATATGGGTGGCCATCTTGAAAATAAAATGTTTGTTTGACTTTTGACCCCTCCAGCCTCCCTGCCAAGTGTCTTTTTTCACTGGGCTTGTTCCCAGGAATGAAAACAGTAAAATTATATCATAAAAATTGTAAAGTTTAAGGGCTAATGCATTTAACAAGCTAATGTAATTTAAGGGAACTGTAAATTAAATCAGAGTTGGATTCCTTTTGTATGCGCGTGCCAGAGTGGCATTGAGAAACCACTGTGAAAACAGATGTGCAGATTCGCTGCTCTGGTGCTGGGATCCTCTGTAAGACTATGGTGGGTGTGAATGTGTGTGTGTGTGTGTGTGTGTGTGTTCGCGTACATGCATGTGTATGTATATGTGAGAGTGCATCTGTGTGAATTGAGACTGTAGTATGTGTGTGTGTGTGTGTGATTTTAGCTGTGGGTTGGCACTGCCACCATAATGATCCTGATTCCATCGCCAAGTGCCAGCCTGTCTGTACTGTCATTCCGCTCCTGTCTCTCTCACACGGGACCTTTTCTCTAAGTGCCTGTGTATCTGGGGGGAGTCTGGCAGTGTGACGCAGCAAGGGTTTGTCTTGGCGGTGGTTCCAGAGCTATGGGGTGCAGATGTTCACGGTCTGTGTGTGTTTCCCAATTAAAGCATTAATCCAAATCAACCCAAATGATCGCACACGGAGCAAGGACGCCCAGGGAGCTAACTCACTCTTTCTGCTTCCTCTCTCTCTCTCTCTCTCTCTCTCTCTCTCTCTCTCTCTCTCTCTCTCTCTCTCTCTCTCTCTCTCTCTCTCTCTCTCTCTCTCCTCTCTCCCTCTCTCTCCCTCTCTCCCTCTCTCTCCCTCTCTCTCTCTCTCTCTCTCTCTCTCTCTCTCCCTCTCCCTCTCCCTCCCTACCTCCCTGATTACTCACTCGGCATTCCTCCACCAGGCATCAAAGGAGCCAAACGGTAAATGTGGAAAATATGAAGAGGAAGACAATGGTCAAATAAGTCTCAACTCTTCTTCACAATATGTTTTTTCCCTCCTGAGCCATAATGATGGTAGTAATGCATACAGGAGACATCATCAACTCCAATTAATTCACACTACTGCTCCTAGTTGACCACATATGACACCTAAAAGATGGAGGGAGATGAAGAGAGTCTGATACATTTCCCTTACGTCCACCTAATGAAAACATCAAAACATTATCTTGATTAACTGGTCCTAAACACACCAGACAGACAGACAGACAGACAGACAGACAGACAGACAGACAGACAGACAGACAGACAGACAGACAGACAGACAGACAGACAGACAGACAGACAGACAGACAGACAGACAGACAGACAGACAGACAGACGTACAAACACACACATTGCTTACACACACTAAACATCCTGCTGTGGCTGACAGTAACTCTTCATGTGTACAAACAGATGTCTGGACCAGGCAGGATGGGGCTGAGGAGAGGAGAGGAGAGGAGAGGAGAGGAGAGGAGAGGAGAGGAGAGGAGAGGAGAGGAGAGGAGAGGAGAGGAGAGGAGAGGAGAGGAGAGGAGAGGAGAGGAGAGGAGAGGAGAGGAGAGGAGAGGAGAGGAGAGGCACACCTGCACAGATCAGCAAGTTCAGTCAACTCTGAGACAGGCCAATGGCCACACACACACTCACGCACCCATGCAGATACACACACACACACACACACACACACACACACACACACACACACACACACACACACACACACACACACACACACACACACACACACACACACACACACACACACACACACACACACACACACACATAACACACACACATAACACACACACATAACACACACACATAACACACACACACACCCACACTCTCTCTCTCTCTCTCTCTCTCTAAACACATGTATCTATCCCAGTCTATTAATAGAGGTAGGCAGATAAAGATAAAGATAAATAAACAGTGAAATGAAGGATGAGCCTCATCTGGACACCAGGCAGTATTA
>CM042380.1:17925645-17968145 GCA_023634145.1 Thymallus thymallus | reverse complement strand
CCTGTACCCACATGTTAAAGATGATGAATCTCTCTGCTGTTTGAATGTATATGTCTCCGAGCTAGAGCAGGTTTTGGTGCTGCAGGAATGACCATTTGAATGTACTGTCTCTAGTAATTTACAGAATCATCTCAATTATGGCTCACATGTTTTTTTTGGTCTTAGCTATCTTCATAATGTTTACTGTCAGATTGTAATTCTACATTCCATTTCATTTCTAAGGTGAATGTGAAGTAAACTAGAATTACCCTAACCGGCTCCCAAGTTGCGCAGTGGTCTAAGACACTGCATCTCAGTGATAGAGGTGTCACTACAGACAACCTGGTTCGAATCCAGACTCTATCACAACTGGCCGTCAGAGTTTGGCCGGTGTAGGCCGTCTTTGTAAATAAGAATTTACAAATCTGAAAAGCCTGCTTTTTCCTATGTAAGATTTCCCTTTTTCAGTGAGAGAGAAATGCAGCATTTATCCCGTTTTCTGTCCGAAGTGGTCTTGTTGAACATTTCATCCCATCACCTCAGAATAGCAGATCATCAATAGAGCTGAACTCAGATGTCAACAGGTTTTATGGGGAGATCCAACTGCTCTCTAAAGCCGTCTATCCTCACACACCCACTATCCTCACTACCTCTGATCCAAAGGGCTGAATTTACGTCGCAGCTCAAATGAATTGCATGGACACTACACATATTTACAACAAAGTTCAGGTTCGCTGCCTCCAAGTCTTTTTTTTACCCAGACAAGCTAAGTTCATCATCATAAGGAGTGCAGCCTCAGTTCTGTTTGGGTAATGCAGATGTATTTATCATGCTTAACGGCTCCAGGCATGGAGTTGTGTATAAAAATATGTGATACTTCTGAAAATGTACTTTTCTTAAAATAATTATGTGTGTTTTTTTTAGGTCATCCCCTTTTGCAAAAACTCTGATGAAAAGCTTTGTATTTATTATTATGGTAATGAATATTATACAATCATAATTAATGATGATGATAATGGAATTTCCTCATAAGGGTTTACTTTATTGTAATTAAACCAACAAACATTAATCATGAAAACATTAAGTGTAGTCATTAGTTTCATAAATTATATTGCGATCGAAGTTTAAATGGTACCAAACTAATGATCTGTTTATACCTGTGTTAACAAGTCACAGGATCACGTTTAAAATTCTGATATTGATTTATTTCTCTGGCATAAATACATTTTATTTGATGGATGAGAGAGGTGCTTGTTTCTACAATACCCTTCCAATGAGGTGATTACCCATTCTCTGTTTCAGAACCTCATTTTACTGCCATCTCTATGGCTTTATAAACATGCCAGAGGGTTGACATGGTGCACCACCATTTAACCATCTGCGTGTGCCATCTAATGATAGGGTATGCATATGACAGTGAGGACATAGTGTGGTCAGATACCTGATACCTTTAATCATCCTGTCATTGTCTCCAAAGTGGCTAAGCTTTATTTAGCCGTGTAGCTACAGGTAATTGCTACCTCACTAGCCTAATTATGAACACATTTAAAAAAGATTCTGAAAAGCAAAACACATTGTGAAAGAGAACAAAAAACTGAAATCAAAGAAAAGAGAGAAATAGAAATAGAAACAATCTTCCCAGAGAAGATTGCAATCTTCCCAGAGACCTCAGTTTATCCCAGAAGTTCTCTGTACAGGCCGAACCTCAGCCTGAGCTTGGCAGCATAGTCGGCTGACATTTTTCTCTGTCAGGCAGCAGGAGTCGGTACAGCGGAGCCAGCTGCCGGGGCTCAGCCTGGCCTCTAATTAAAACAGTGGAAAATGAGATAACTCCACAAATCCATCATGGCCACCGCTGGTCAGAGCACTCGGGGGCTGCCACCCACCCACTGTTTACACCAGTGCGACTCAACCCCTCTGCTCCCCGGGTGTTTTTAGAGTCCCGGCCTGATTTCTCTGATGGGTCAAAAGGTTTTTCACCTCACCCCACTCTCGCTTCGACCCTCTCACCCCCTTCCCTACTCCTTCCCCCTGCGTTGAGTGTTCCTGATGAGGTTGACAGAGGCTTGGGGTGGCAGGGTTCCCCCCCACTCCCCCTCTCCTCCCCCTCTCCTCACCCTCTCTTGTTTCCCACCTACTCTGCCTCGTTAGGCCTTCATTTATTAGGCTCTAATGGAACCTGGGAGTGCTGTGATGTCATGTGCTGGCACAAAGAGAGAACAGCTTCTCTCTCTCTGTCTCTATCTCTTTCGTTTCTGAAATGAACTCCTCCATCTGGTGGTTGTTGGCGGTGGGTTGAAGGCCAGGTGTTCACAATGACACTACAGAGAAGGTGAAGCAGAGTGAGTATAGGGGGTGCAAACATTTCATTGACGTAGATTCATTGTGTGCAGTGCGTGTTTCCCATAGCACTCCAGCAAGGTCGGGCTGATGGAGGAGGATGTTGGAGGATGTTGGTCTCCAACATACCGTGGTCAGCCCACCGTTTATGGGCAGAGGTTTGGAACGTGCTCTGCACCCCTCACAACAGCCTGATATTTTGACATCTGCCATTTAAAACAGAATAAAATGGCAGCGATTAAAATCAGAGAATAGATGTGTTCATTCTTGGTGAATAACGGCAGAGTGTTAGCAGAGCTCCCTGGGTTTCCCATGCCAGGTCCACTAATGATCATAAGGCCTTATCCACAGCCAGCCAACACATAGGAGAGGAACTCAGTGATACATCTGGCTTACTGTGAGAGGCCCAGAACGCATGTAGAGGCTGAAGACTGGACAGGGAGAGGAGAATAGTGTTTTAATCTGATGGAATACAGTAGTATATTTCTGTACCATAGAGAGAGAATTCCCCAAGAGAGAAGGACCTTACAGCAGTGCAATAACCCTTTCAGAAGTTACAGTATCACTGCGTTCATGGCGCTTACAGTCATACAGTAGTGGAGCCATGGGGAGCACCATTAACCTCTCCCCAGGCCAGAGATCACAGGGCTGGGGTCTTGCTCTCCCACCGTGGGGGGCCTGACCTGGAGGTCCTCTCTCTCTATAGGGAGGTCTCCTCATGTAAACATACTAGAGGATTATCCAGCCATGATATGGTACAGTCAAGTACAGCGATTGCCCAGAACGGAATATCATAGGGCTGCATCTCAATACCGTAAACTGACTTCCAATACATTCTAGATATACACTTGCCCACCCCTCAGATAACACGACTAAAATACATCTTTACGCCTTGAGCACTAACTATAACTAACTAACTATAAGAAGTGGGTTTACAAAGGGAGTCAAAACCCAGTTCCAGTCCCAATGACAGGACCTCTCTGGAGTGTTGCACAGGGACCACACACTGACACAACTGATGGGGTATAGAGCTAAACGTCACTTGGGGCCTCATTGATCAGAATCCACCAGTGTCTGTCTTGTAACTCAATCACTATTTTTGTTACAACTCCAGAGGCCTGCATGGTGCATTGAAGCAGGGCATCAGTGTATCGTCTGTCAGTGCACAATTTAGAAATTAAGCAGGGATCATTACACCGCCACCCTCTCGGCTCCCTCCGTACCTAACACTCAGTCAGACGTCAACACATGTTCAATTACTCTACAATTAGCCCAATGGGCCTCATTGCGGGGCTGCCGCACTGTTTGGCTTTCTCTAAAAGAGGGCTCACTAGATTGGGCTTTTAATTTCTCCGAGATGACAAGTCATCCATCAAAGTGAGCACCCCCCCTCCCCCTTTATCTCACTCTCTACTTTCTATCTCTCTCCCCCTCTCTCCCCCTCCTCCCCCTGTCAGTCTCAGTCAGGATGAATAAAGGTCAGTGTGAGAGTAAAGGAGGAGGAGAGTAAATAGAGGAGAGAGATCAAGAACGTTTCACACCAGGCAGAAATATTTACAAGAATGTGGCTGGAACACGTGGAACACACATGGAGCTAAGAGGACTGAGGTCCCAATCACTATGTTCTACACACACACACACACACACACACACACACACACACACACACACACACACACACACACACACACACACACACACACACACACACACACACACACACACACACACACACACACACACACACACACACAGGCACGAGTGAAAGCACACATGCCCGCAAGCACACAAACACACATACTGGCATGAGTGAAAGCAGACACACACACAAGCACACAAACACACCAACATAATATTGTAATAATACAGTAGAAGGACTTGTTGACACCACCACCTCTAAATTATTATTTCATTCATTTCCTCAGAGATAAAAGTCTGTCTGAAAATAGACTGGTGTAAGTCTGTAATATACAGCGAGTGCTTTCCAATTTGAAATGCGTTTTTAATGAAAGCTTTCTGCTCAGAGAACCTTTGAAGGGAAGAAGAGAAACACTGTCCTGTAATGTCTCAGAGAGAGCTGAGACTGAAGTGTGTGTTTTTATAAAGTTGTTTAAACATTGCTGCATTAACACACTGAAGCACTCAGCCTTCCTGAGAGGAACATTCAAAATCCTCTTCACCTGTTCTAACCTCTGCAGAAATACCTAAGTGCTGTTTCTTTAGAGTGCAGGTGACGATGAAGACTGGGTCCAGAGATTATTTATTTATAGGTTTAATAATAAAAACGTTATGGAAAATGTTGACCATTAACTTGTTGCAAAATAATACATTGACCAATAGCAAGTTACCTTGACTCCAAGAAAAAAGCTAAGCACCTCAAACACAGGGCAAAACCCGCATAAACTCACATATCAGAGCTTTAGTAACAGTATGTTATCAAGCAGCTCGTCTGAATGAGAAGACCGCGAGTATCCTAAAAGGGCCTGCCATAACCTGGCATGAAACATTCATACAGTTAAACAGGTAAATTCTCAATGAACAGTTATAAGACACTTACGACAATGAACACTTTACAATACAATGGTCAATATTAACTTGTTAATGAAAACAAAGGTATAATTTGCATTAACATTAGTGTTTATAAACATCTCCGAAATGGATGAAACCACGACAGGCGTGCAACCTGGAGCTTCTAAGGCAATTCAAAAGGCTGATTGAGGACCTTTTTACCAAAGAATGTGTTTGTTCTCTATAATTGTGTTTTGTTTTTCCTGTATTGATGTGTATTGATGTGTATATTAATGTGAATATTGAAGTGTATAATGATGTCTATGTTGATGTGTACAGTATATTGTGTTTTGATATGTGTTGATGTGTATACAGGGCTCATCTGTGAAAAATACCTTGGTCTCAGCATGACTCTCTGTTAAAATAAAGTTTAAATTAAATAAATAAAACCTATGCCTAAAGCCTTGAACACGATGGTGTGTACTCACCTAGGAGCTCATTCACAGTAGAGTTGGTGAGTAGCCTAGCGAGTTGGTATAACAAACTAATAGTAAACAATGCTAAACATGTGTAAGTAAATGATAATGATAACCAGACTCTGGCGTTTGTTATTTTACATCTTATAATAAAGCATATTTGAATGGTCTAGCGATAGCATAGTTAGGTTAGCAAAATACCCTAATCAACAATATCTGTACCAAACAATCAGTCTTTGTGGAGAGAAATGGAGGGAAATGTCCAACGTGGCGTAGGCCTAGCCTCTCGCATTCGTCACTTAATACCTAGATGGAAAAATTCCCTTGAAGTCCATACCAGTCAGAATGTTGAATAAACTGTCATTTGATTTGAACTGTCATTTGATTTAAACTGTCATTTGATTTGAACTTACTCTGCTGGTTGTCCACATGGTTGATACTTTTAAAGTTGGACATTTGAGACAAAATGGATATCCAATATCCACTAGTCCTACTGATGGTTTTGTTTCTATCACCTAAGGTGTAAATATGCAGATGATGGTTAACATTAGCAGGTCTCGTGCACGTGTTTGGATAGTGTGCACCTGCCTCAGGTGATAGAAACCAAAGATGGTGGACAATTGAAGATACACTCCATTTAGATGTGGAGAAGTGTAGGTCTCTGAGGAGAGTGTATGTGGTGTAGTGAAGTGTTGTAGTGTGTGATCCTGCTTTTCACAGCTCGTCACAGCTGCACCGATACTGAGATGATTATCAGAGCATCACCAATGCCTTACAAGGAGGGGAACATCCGCCAGACACACTGAGACCTGCCAGAGGGTAAGTTCTCTCTCTTCTCTCCCCTTCTTACATCTCTCTCTCTCTCTCTCTCTCTCTCCTCTTTCGATCCCTGTTTCTCTATTTCTCATATCTGCCTTGTTCCCTCGTACTCCTCTCTGCTCCCCCCCTCTCTCTCCCCCTCCCTCCCCCCTCTCTCTCCTGCTGTCTCCCATCAGCAGGCTGACACATGCTGATCCCCAGTATAGAAGCCAGTGTTTCCCTGGAGGAGTGCATTAGACAGAGGACAGGACAAGTCTTCAGTCTAAAACAACCTGTACTCTACTATACTCTACTCTACCGAGGCAGACAGACCCACTATGCTCTGGGTTCACTGAGTGAACTCTCCCCACCCTGCTCTCACTGTAATAATAGCTTTTACTTTTTGATCTCTTTTGTGTCCCTACTGCAAGTAGATGTTTTGGAATTACTCCTGGTTATAACTTAAACTCGCCACAATGTGAATAGTGCACATATTGTGGGTGCAGATAAGCTTAGATTGGCCTAAAGGAAAGAATAATTAATAAATGAATTGAGGCCTCTGAGCTGAGCTGAAAATGTCTGACTAGACAGAAGTTAGCTACTGTTTATTTTGTCCATGGGCTTATACTTAATTTTATGTCTTCCAGTAACACTGTGGGAGAGTTACCCCAAACTGAAGACTAGCTAGTATAGTACAGGGTCTGTTTCTGACTGTGTTTTTCTGTTCTGCTTACTGGAATCTCTTTTCGGGGGGTCAGTCAAGAGACTAGCATCGCGTAGCCCGGTACCCTACCCACTCCCACCATTAATGTTAGGCCTTAACTGGACTCTCTGGACATTCTTGAGCTTGCCTGCTAGTAAACTGTCTGAGCAGAAAGTTCTAGTGTTTGTGGGTGTTATTGTGGGAATAGGTTGTGCTGGGACAGTGGGTGGAAGGAAACAGCCTGTTTAGGGCTCCGGAGCATAGATTGATTTCAATATGTTACTGTGAGGGAGAGCGAAATCTTCTATCCACATTTCCTGCGCATTATCTCACGACACAGGGAATCATCGCACACACACACACACACTCACGCACACACAAATTCCCATCCCTTATATCTGTATTTTGGGGGGGGGTTAAAAGGCCATTACTACCCCCCTAGCCCCGCCCTCTCCCCCCACCCCCTCACACCGGCCCTTGGTGACCCCTGGTCAGTCCCCTGGTGAGAGGCTTCAAATGTTCTCTGTGCTGAGGGCTAATTGAGTGCAGTTGAGATAAGAGTGGTGACTGGCATTCTCCCAGGCAGCCCTGAGCTTTGGGCTAATCTGTTGGCATGACGGATAAGGAGGATAAGGAGGATAAGGAGGATAAGGAGGCCCAAGCAACACCAGAGGAACATGGGCTCATTTGTCAGCTCTCTCCCTGGCCTGTGGAAGGAATGTCAGAGCCCCGTCAGCTAGACATCAGCACAACAGGGAGGGGACAGGACTGTGTGTGTGTGTGTGTGTGTGTGTGTGTGTGTGTGTGTGTGTGTTTGTGTGTGTGTGTGTGTGTGTGTGTGTGTGTGTGTGTGTGTGTGTGTGTGTGTGTGTGTGTGTGTGTGTGTGTGTGTGTGTGTATGTGTGTGTGTGTGTGTGTGTGTGTATGTGTGTGTATGTGTGTCTGTGTGTGTGTGTGTGTGTGTGTGTGTGTGTGTGTGTGTCTGTGTGTGTGTGCATCATCATCAGTAGTCATGAACACATAAACAGACTAGAAGGTGGCATGAGCCCCTCTAGCGGCTGTAAGCTACTGTCATAGCGTATGTGTGATTGATTCAAACCCCCAATATCTCTCTATATGTACAGTACTACTTCAGAACTCTTGAAACATTATTGAGTGGGTGTGTGTGTGAATGTGATAGCGAGAGTAGCTACAGCTCTTGCCCCACTGAGTCAATGACTTTCGCTCCAAGGGAGTTCTTAATTTCTTCCTACTATTTGAGGCCTCCCTCCCTCCCTCCCTCCCTCCCTCCCTCCCTCCCTCCCTCCCTCCCTCCCTCCCTCCCTCCCTCCCTCCCTATGTGTTTTGCTGTGCTGTCAGTCAGTGTGTTGTTGTTGAGTGGTGCAGTGTGCTGTGGTCTGAGGGAGCTGTCACTACCAGCTGCTCTCTCTATCAGCTGTCATCACTCCTGAAACCACTGAACTTCCCATTGAGTGTCACTTCTATTACAGCTAGATATACTGTATCTATTCCAACTTTCTGTACCGTTGCTCCATAATGAATATGTCTCTGTAGTGTTCTGGGAGTGTGACATCACCTCTGATGCAGCTGTTTAATACATTATAATATGGTTGCTGTGATGTCATCTTTGCCTCAGATTCAAACGCAGATGACAACAAGATAATAGGACCAAATCGCCTTGCTGTTTCTGAGGGGAGGAAAAACAAAAAGCTATGATAATGTCTGCATGCCACTCTCAGCCACTGTTTCCTTTCAAGGCTTGGTGGTGTTATTTTAGTATGAATCAGCCAGCAGTTGGACTCTTGTATCTGTTTTCACAACAATGCATCCATAACTTTACCTTCTAAAACGTTCAAGTACTACAGAAGAGTAGTGTATACTCTGAACACTGCATACTTTGAGTTTTAATATGTACAGGGATTTTATATTTGATTAAAGGCGTGTTCAGAGTTCCTTATGATACATTTGAAGTCAGAAGTTTACATACACCATAGCCAAATACATTTAAACTCAGTTTTTCACAATTCCTGACATTTAATCCTAGTAGAAATTCAGTTAGGATCACCACTTTATTTTAAGAATGTGAAATGTCAGAATTATTTATTTCAGCTTTTATTTCTTTCATCACATTCCCAGTGGGTCAGACGTTTACATACACTCAATTAGTATTTGGTAGCATTGCCTTTAAATTGTTTAACTTGGGTCAAATGTTTCGGGTAGCCTTCCACAAGCTTTCCACAATAAGTTGGGTGAATTTGGGCCCATTCCTCCTGACAGAACTGGTGTAACTGAGTCAGGTTTGTAGGCCTCCTTCCTCGCACATGCTTTTTCAGTTCTGCCCACAAATGTTCTATAGGATTGAAGTCAGGGCTTTGTGATGGCCACTCCAATACCTTGACTTTGTTGTCCTTAAGCCATTTTGCCACAACTTTGGAAGTATGCTTGGGGTCATTGTCCATTTGGAAGACCCATTCGCAACCAAGCTTTAACTTCCTGACTGATGTCTTGAGATGTTGTTTCAATATAGCCACATAACTTTCCTTCCTCATGATGCCATCTATTTTGTGAAGTGAACCAGTCCCTCCTGCAGCAAAGCACCCCCACAAAATGATGCTGCTACCCTCCTGCTTCACGTTTGGGATGGTGTTCTTCGGCTTGCAAGCCTCCCCCTTTTTCCTCTAAACATAACAATGTTTTTGGCGGTTTTTGAGCAGTGGCTTTTTCCTTGCTGAGCGGCCTTTCAGGTGATGTCGATATAGGACTCGTTTTACTGTGGATATAGATCATTTTGTACCTGTTTCCTACAGAATCTTCACAAGGTCCTTTGCTGTTGTTCTGGGATTGATTTGCATTTTTCGCACCAAAGTACGTTCATCTGTAGGAGACAGAAGGTCCCAAGGATGAACCAGACTTGTGGAGGTCTACAATTTTATTTCTGAGGTCTTAGCTGATTTCTTTTGATTTTCCCATGATGTCGAGCAAAGAGGCACTGAGTTTGAAGGTAGGCCATGAAATACATCCACAGGTACACCTCCAATTGACTCAAATGATGTCAATTAGCCTATCAGAAGCTTCTAAAGCCAGGACATCATTTTTCATGAATTTTCCAAGCTGTTTAAAGGCACAGTCAACTTAGTGTATGTAAACTTCTGACCCACTGGAATTGTGATATAGTGAATTATAAGTGAAATAATCTGTCTGTAAACAATTGTTGGAAGAATTACTTGTGTCATGCACAAAGTAGATGTCCTAATCGACTTGCCAAAACTATAGTTTGTTAACATGACTCTGTGGAGTGGTTGAAAAATGAGTTTTAATGACTTCAACCTAAGTGTATGTAAACTTCCGACTTCAACTGTATGTGAATTAGAGGCGCGTTTAGGATTCGTCGGCCTGTGCTATGTGAGATTAGGGGTTGGGTTTAATGAACCCCGGGGGCCTGAGCTGGCCCTCTAATGGCCCAGTTTTATCATCCTACGACGTCCTGTAGTCTCCTCTCCTGGGAAAGCACAACACAAGCCGGACAGAGCTCTGAGCTCTACTGGAGCTGGAACCCTCTGATAAAAGGCCTGGCCGGGGTTCACCCACTGCTGGGAACATAGAGAGAGAGGGAGAAAGAGAGAAAGGGAGGGAGAGGAATCACTACTCCACCAGCTAATGCTCACACATACACTATTAGAAAAAAGGGTTCCAAAAGAGCTCTATCGCTTTCCCCATAGGATATTATTTTTTTGTTCCAGGGAGAACCCTTTTTGGTTCCACGTAGAACCCTTTTGGAACCCTTTTTTCCAACATCCTACATGGAACCAAGAAGGATTCTTCAAAGGGTTATCTTATGGGGACAGCTTAAGAACCATTTTAGGTTCAAAATATAACCTTTTTTCTAAGAGTGTACCTAACAGACATGATATAATGTGGACATCAAATGATCTGGAGGTCAGGGGAACTGTGTCACTAGGAGACTTTCAGGGAGTTGAAAGAGAGGGAAAGACCAAATTATCAAGACAGTATGAAGGGAAGAAGGAGGTCTTTTTTAGTGTTTTTGGCCAAAGATGAGAGTTGGGTGTCTAGTCAGAAGATAGGCGAAGAAAATGATGATCTCTTTCCAAGATGGCGTAACAGTGCGGACGTGTTTTTTTTGTCCTGTCTCATGTCCCGTGTAAGTAGTTTGTAATTAGTCTGTCTTTCCGTATATTTTATTATTCCCCATATATTTTTCATGCAACCCGCCTCACCCAACATGGAATTTTCTTTATTTATTTACTTCTTTATCATTTAACTGAACCGCCAACAGAAGCTAGCCTGCTAGCTGTCCTCACCACTGCTCTGCCTGCATTAGCCAGCTTTTAATTCGGACAATATCGGCCAGTCTGAACAGCGCGCTACCAACCCAGCGTATATCGGATTGTGTTCCCTTCCACTTCACCAGATTTCTACCAAAATCACAGGGGCCATCACACCGGTTCAACGCAGCTAGCTAGCTGCAACCGAGTGGCTGCTGTTGTTTGGCTAACACCATTGTCCAGAAGCTAACACCAGTTAGCCTTGAGCTAGCCCCGAGCTAGGCCCATCTCCCATCCAGCCGACGTGTACTAGCTAATTCCCGGGCTACAGTACCTTTGTCAACCGGCCTGGATCTTCTATTGTCGACATGGAGCCCCGCCGAGCCATCACGACTGGTCTGCCGACGTAATCATCCGACGTGGTCTCAACAGGCTTTTCCTCTGCAACGTCGCCGAAGATCCATCTGCTAGCCCCGGCCTGCTAGCATTCTGAACGCCGTGCCTCCCAATCGCCTAGTGCAGCATCCACTGAACTGCTCCCTGGCTCACCTCTTTGCTGCTCATCGGACCTTATGATTACTCGGCTACACAGCTGATGCCTGCTGGACTTTTCAATTACACGGTACCTCATTCTGTTTATCTGATAGGCCTCAGCTCTGAACTCAGTTCCTGTGTGTAGCACAACAATTTCTCTAACTGACCCTCTTTGTCCATTCATCGCCATTACCCGTTGTTGTCTATGCCTCTTTCTTATTTAGATATGCCTTGTCTGTTGCTGTTTAGGTTAGTTCTTATTGTTTTATTTCACTGTAGAGCTCCCAGTCCAACTCAACATGCCTCAGATAGCTCCTTTGTCCCTCCCCCCATACACGCGGAGACCTCACCCGACTTAACTGGTGTCTCCAGAGATGCAACCTCTCTCATAGTTACCCAACGCCTAGGTTTACCTCCACTTAAATCACATCCTACCATATCCCTGTCTGTACATTATGCCCTCAATCTATTCTACCGCGCCCAGAAATCTGCTCCTTTTATTCTCTGTACCCAACGCACTAGATGACCAGTTCTTAAAGCCTTTAGCCGTACTCTTATCCTACTCCTCCTCTGTTCCTCTGATGATGTAGAGGTAAACCCAGGTCCTGTAGCCCCCAGCACTACACCTATTCCCCAGGCGCTCTAATTTGTTGACTTCTGTAACCGTAAAAGCCTTGGTTTCATGCATGTTAACATCAGAAGCCTCCTCCCTAAGTTTGATTGATTCACTGCTTTAGTACACTCCTCCAACCCTGATGTCCTAGCCGTGTCTGAATCCTGGCTCAGGAAGGCCACCAAAAATTCTGAAATTTCCATCCCCAACTTCAATAATTCCGGTCAAGATAGAACTGCCAAAGGAGGCGGAGTTGCAATCTACTGCAGAGATAACCTGTGCCCAAACAGTTTGAGCTTCTACTCTTAAAAATCCACCTTTCCAGAAATAAGTCTCTCACTGTTGCCGTCTGTTACAGACCCCCCTCAGCCCCCAGCTGTGCCCTGGACACCATATATGAATTGATTGCCCCCCATCTATCTTCAGAGTTTGTACTGTTAGGTGGCTTAAACTGGTATATGCTTAACACCCCGGCCGTCCTTCAATCTTAACTAGATGCCCTCAATCTCACCCAAATTATCAAGGAACCTACCAGGTACAACCCTAAATCCGTAAACATGGGTACCATCATAGATATCATCCTGACTAACTTGCCCTCCAAATACACCTCCTCTGTTTTCAACTAGGATCTCAGCGATCACTGCCTCATTGCCTGCGTCCATAATGGGTCCGCGGTCAAACGACCACCTCTTATCACTGTCAAATGCTCCCTAAAACACTTCAGTGAGCAGGCCTTTCTAATCAATCGGGCCCGGGTATCCTGGAAGTATATTGACCTCATCCCGTCAGTAGAGGATGCCTGGTTGTTCTTTAAAAGGCCTTTCCTCACCATCCTAAATAAGCATGCCCCATTCAAAAAATGTAGAACTAAGAACAGATATAGCCCTTGGTTCACCCAGACTTGACTGCCCTTGACCAACACAAAAACATCCTCTGGTGCACTGCATTAGCATCGAATAGCCCCTGCGATATGAAACTTTTCAGGGAAGTCAGGAACCAATATACACAGTCAGTTAGAAAAGCAAAGGCTAGCTTTTTCAAACAGAAATTTGCATCCTGTAGTACTAATTCCAAAAAGTTATGGGTCACTGTAAAGTCCATGGAGAATAAGAGCATCTCCTCCCAGTTGCCCACTGCATTGAGGCTAGGAAACACTGTCACCACCGATAAATTTACAATAATCGAAAATGTCAATAAGCATTTTGCTACGGCTGGCCATGCTTTCCACCTGGCTACCCCTACCCCAGCCAACAGCTCTGTACACCCCGCAGCAACTTGCCCAAGCCCCCCCCGCTTCTCCTTCACCCAAATCCAGATAGCTGATGTTCTGAAAGAGCTGCAAAATCTGGACCCCTACAAATCTGCTGGGCTAGACAATCTGGACCCTTTCTTTCTAGCCTGTTCAACCTCTCTTTTGTATCGTTTGAGATCCCTAGAGATTGGAAAGCTGTTCATAGGGGGAGACACTCTAGACCCAAACTGTTACAGACCTTTATCCATCCTGCCCTGCCTTTCTAAAGTCTTCGAAAGCCAAGTTAACAAACAGATCACTGACCACTTCGAATCCCACCGTACCTTCTCGACTATGCAATCTGGTTTCCGAGCTGGTCATGGGTGCACCTCAGCCACGCTCAAGGTACTAAACAATATCATAACCGCCATCGATAAAAGACGGTACTGTGCAGCCGTCTTCATCTACCTGGCCAAGGCTTTCGACTCTGTCAATCACCGCATTCTTATTGGCAGACTCAACAGCCTTGGTTTCTCAAACGACTGCCTCCAACTACTTCTCAGATAGAGTTCAGCGTGTCAAATCGGAGGGCCTGTTGTCCGGTCCTCTGGCAGTCTCTATGGGGGTGCCACAGGGTTCAATTCTTGGGCCAACTCTATTCTCTACATATATCAATGATGTCGCTCTCGCTGCTGGTGACTCTCTGATCCATCTCTACGCAGACAACACCATTCTGTATACATCTGGCCCCACTTTGTACACTGTGTTAACTAACCTTCAAACAAGCTTCAATGCCATACATCACTCCTTCCGTGGCCTCCAACTGCTCTTAAATGCTAGTAAAACTAAATGCATGCTTTTCAATCGAATGCTGCCCGCACCTGCCTACCAGACTATCGTCACTACTCTCGACGGGTCTGACTTAGAATACGTGGACACCTACAAATACCTAGGCTTCTGGTTAGACTGTAAACTCTCCTTCCAGGCTCACATTAAGCATCTCCAATCCAAAATTTAAATCTAGAATCGGCTTCCTATTTCGCAACAAAGCCTCCTTCACTCATGCTGCCAAACATGCCCTTGTAAAACTGACTATCCTACCGATCCTTGACTTCGGCAATGTCATTTACAAAATAGCCTCCAACACTCTACTCAGCAAATTGGATATAGTCTATCACAGTGCCATCCGTTTTGTTACCAAAGCCCCATATACAGTGGGGAGAACAAGTATTTGATACACTACCGATTTTGCAGGTTTTCCTACTTACAAAGCATGTAGAGGTCTGTAATTTTTATCATAGGTACACTTCAACTGTGAGAGACGGAATCTAAAACAAAAATCCAGAAAATCACATTGTATGATTTTTAAATAATTAATTTGCATTTTATTGCATGACATAAGTATTTGATCACCTACCAACCAGTATGAATTCCAGCTCTCACAGACCTGTTAGTTTTTCTTTAAGAAGCCCTCCTGTTCTCCACTCATTACCTGTATTAACTGCACCTGTTTGAACTCGTTACCTGTATAAAAGACACCTGTCCACACACTCAATCAAACATACTCCAACCTCTCCACAATGGCCAAGACCAGAGAGCTGTGTAAGGACATCAGGGATAAAATTGTAGACCTGCACAAGGCTGGGATGGGCTATAGGACAATAGGCAAGCAGCTTGGTGAGAAGGCAACAACTGTTGGCGCAATTATTAGAAAATGGAAGAAGTTCAAGATGAAGGTCAATCTCCCTCGGTCTGGGGCACCATGCAAGATCTCACCTCGTGGGGCATCAATGATCATGAGGAAGGTGAGGGATCAGGCCAGAACTACACGGCAGGACCTGGTCAATTACCTGAAGAGAGCTGGGACCACAGTCTCAAAGAAAACCATTAGTAACACACTACGCCGTCATGGATTAAAATCCTGCAGCGCACGCAAGGTCCCCCTGCTCAAGCCAGCGCATGTCCAGGCCCGTCTGAAGTTTGCCAATGACCATCTGGATGATCCAGAGGAGGAATGGGAGAAGGTCATGTCGTCTGATGAGACAAAAATAGAGCTTTTTGGTCTAAACTCCACTCGGCGTGTTTGGAGGAAGAAGAAGGATGAGTACAACCCCAAGAACACCATCCCAACCGTGAAGCATGGAGGTGGAAACATCATTCTTTGGGGATGCTTTTCTGCAAAGGGGACAGGACGACTGCACCGTATTGAGGGGAGGATGGATGGGGCCATGTATCGCGAGATCTTGGCCAACAACCTCCTTCCCTCAGTAAGAGCATTGAAGATGGGTCGTGGCTGGGTCTTCCAGCATGACAACGACCCGAAACACACAGCCAGGGCAACTAAGGAGTGGCTCCGTAAGAAGCATCTCAAGGTCCTGGAGTGGCCTAGCCAGTCTCCAGACCTGAACCCAATAGAAAATCTTTGGAGGGAGCTGAAAGTCCGTATTGCCCAGCGATAGCCCTGAAACCTGAAGGATCTGGAGAAGGTCTGTATGGAAGAGTGGGCCAAAATCCCTGCTGCAGTGTGTGCAAATCTGATCAAGAACTTCAGGAAACGTATGATCTCTGTAATTGCAAACAAAGGTTTCTGTACCAAATATTAAGTTCTGCTTTTCTGATGTATCAAATACTTATGTTATGCAATAAAATGCAAATTAATTACTTAAAAATCATACAATGTGATTTTCTGGATTTTTGTTTTAGATTCCGTCACTCACAGTTGAAGAGTACCTATGATAAAAAATTACAGACTTCTACATGCTTTGTAAGTGGGAAAACATGCAAAATCGGCAGTGTATAAAATACTTGTTCTCCCCACTGTATTACCCACCCCTGCGACCTGTACTCTCGTTGGCTGGCCCTCACTACATATTCGTCGCCAAACCCACTGGCTCCAGGTCATCTATAAGTCTTTGCTAGGTAAATCCCTGCCTTATCTCAGCTCGCTGGTCACCATAGCAACACACACCCGTACATGCGCTCCAGCAGGTATATTTCACTGGTCATCCCCAAAGCCAACACCTCCTTTGGCCGCCATTCCTTCCAGTTCTCTGCTGCAAACTGGAACGAATTGCAAAAATCACTGAAGCTGGAGACTCCCATCTCCCTCAATACTTTAAGCATCAGCTGTCAGAGCAGCTTACCGATCACTGCACCTGTACATAGCCCACCTGTAAATAGCCCACCCTACTACCTCATCCCCATATTTATTATTTTTGCTCATTTGCACATCATCATCTGCACATCTATCAGTCCAGTGTTAATGCTAATTTGTAATAATTTCGCAACTATGGCCTATTTATTGTCCTATCTTCCTAATCTTACTACATTTGCACACACTGTACATAGATTTTCTGTTGTGTTATTGACTGTACGTTTGTTTATTCCCATGTGTAAGTCTGTGTTGTTGTTTTTGTCGCACTGCTTTGTTTTGTCGTGTGTGTGTTTGTGTGTGTATGTCTGTCAGAGCTGAACAGTGACAGACAGAGCGATGACTCCTTTCTCAGGGGGCAAGGCGGGACAGAGTGAATAAGCACTAAAATGCACAGGCTGAATCGCAATAGTCTAAAGTCACCTCTTCTCTTTAGTTTTTTCTCCCTCATCTGCACTGATCTGAAAATACAGGTTGGTGAAATGGGTACTTTCTTTCAATTGTCCAATTCTTTCAACCAGTGTAGATACAGAAAATTAGACAAGAAGAGGATTCCACTTTAAACTATTGAAATGCACCCCAAGAGACTAGACCAAGACCCTCCCTAGCGCTCCTCTTTATTTCCTGCATAATGTATGAACTTTTTCCTGACCCTCTCCCATCCAGACAGAGGTCAAAATAAGGTCAGTCGTAGTAGGAGAAAGAGCTCCATCATATTAGACCATGTTTCTAGTTCTGTAGATCATATCTGGAATTCTCTCACACGACCAGAGAATATCTGTTTTTCTTCAAGATGGTGACCCCAGTGATGGTGTATCAGAGAGGCTTGGCAGTAAGTATTCAGAGTTATCATGACGACATGACTGATCCTGTATCTCCCCTGTTATAAGTCACCCACTAACTGACTGCACTGGCCTGGTTGCACTGAATCACATATATCTAGTGTAGAGATTCCACAATCCACACTGTCAGTGAGTGTACTACTACATCACTAGCTTGTTTCTAGTTTTGTGTTACACACAACCCACCCAATTTCCCCTGCACTTAATATAGAAACATACAGGGTGACTCAGCCTACAGTGTGAAATGGTAGTTAGTTCAGTGTTACACACTCCCTCTCCCTCTCCCTCTCTCTCCCTCTCTCTCTCTCTCTCTCTCTCTCTCATCTCTCTCCCTCTCACTCTCTCACTCTCTCTCTCTCTTTTTTCTTTCTTTCTTTCTTTCTTTCTTTCTTTCTTTCTTTCTCTCTCTCTCTCTCACTCTCTCTCTCTCTCTCTCTCTCTCCCTCTCTCTCTGTCTCTCTCTCTCCCGCTCTCTCTCTTTTTCTCTCTATCTCTCCCACTTTCTATCTCCCTCTCCCTCTCTCTCTGTCTCTCGCTCTCTCCCCCCTCTCTCTCTCTTTCTCTCTCTCTTTCTCTCTCTATCTCTCCCTCTCTCTGTCTCTCTGTCTCTCTCTCGCTCTCTCTCTCTTTCTCTCTCTATCTCTCCCTCTCTCTCTCTCTCTCTGTTGTTCTTTCTCTCTCTCTCTCCCCCTCTCTCTCTCTTTCTCTCTCTCTCGCTCTCTCTCTCTCTCCCTCTCTTTTTCTCTCACACCCACTGTCTCTGTCTCTCTCCCTCTCATGTTTTCTTTCTTTTCCTCATTTCAACAACCATGTCACACAAACACTCTCGCTGCAGTTCCTCATGATTGATGGTGCTATAACAGCCTCTACTCTTTCCACTAGATGTTGGACATTGCTGCGGCGACTTGATTCCATTTAGTCACAAGAGCATTAGTGAGGTAGAGCACTGATGTTTGGGGCCTAGCCAGAACCATGAAAAACAGCCTCAGACCATTATTCCTCCTCCACCAAACTTTACAGTTGGCACTATGCGTTCAGGCAGGTAACGTTCTCCTGGCATCCGCCAAACCCAGATTAATCTGTCGGACTGCCAGATGGTGAAGCGTGATTCATCACTCCAGAGACGCGTTTCCACTGCTCCAGAGTCCAATGGCGGCAAGCTCTCCAGCCGACGCCTTCTCGGCCATGAAAACCCATTTCATGAAACTCCCGACTAACAGTTCTTGTGCTGACGTTGCTTCCAGAGGCGCATTCTGTGATCTTGTGTGGCCTATCACTTCGGGCCTGAGCTTTTGTTGCTCCTAGACGTTTCACTTCACAATAACAGCACTTACAGTTGACCGGGGCAGCTCTAGCAGGGCAGAAATTTTACGAACTGACTTTTTGGAAAGGTGGCATCCTATGACAGTGCCACGTAGAAATTCACTGAGCTCTTCAGTAAGGCCATTCGACTGCCAATGTTTGTCTATGGAGATTGCATGGCTGTGTGCTCGATTTTAGCCAGGTGTGGCTGAAACAGCCGAATCCACTAATTTGAAGGGGTGTCCATATACTTTTGTATATATAGTGTATATATTTAATTTGATCATATAGACTGATATGGTATTATGTTCTAATACATAGAGAGGCTGTTGATCCGTAGCACAGGAAAAGCCTCTATAACACAACCACAGAGTAGGGCCAGCCAGCCAGGGCGGGGCCACTGCATAATGTTGAATGAATTCCATTAGGGCCTAAATTACCTTTAATAATAAAACAACAGGCAATTACCAAGGAACCATTAGCATGGTATGGAGGTGTGTGTGCGTGCGTGTGGCGCGGGCCGAACATATGGCTCAGGTCAAGGCGAACACCTTGTAATAAAGCTAACATTGTCATGACTGATGTATGGGGACGCAGTAGTGGGCTCTGAAAGATCCATTTGTCTTCTCAATTAAACCTGAGAGGGAGAAAAGAGGGACGGGATGTGGGGAGGACGGGGGTTGGGAGGGGGGCAAGCCCCTGTGCGGTCCTCACTTAGCAACATGTGGTGGGGGATGCGGAGGGGAGGCGGGTAGAGTGTGTGTGTGTGTGGGTTTGGGCCCCCCCCCCCTCCCTCCACCCCACTCTTTTTGCCAAACGGACAGGAATCTCTTCCCTGGGGCAGAGGCCCACTTTCATGTGGGAAGCCTGGTACTAGCAATCAGAAGCCAGACTACCCCATGCTAAACTCACACACACACACATACACACACACACACACACACACACACACACACACACACACACACACACACACACACACACACACACACACACACACACACACACACACACACAGCCACTGTGGGTCCTTATCTGACTGGACTCCATGCAAGGCCTCTATTTCTTTCTATGATCTATCACTGTCTCGCCATTTAGCACTACCTCCAGATAAACCAGGGGAGAGAGGCAGAGGAGGAGGGAGAGAGAGAGAGAGAGAGAGAGAGAGAGAACAGTTATTGTTGGAAAGATCATTTTTTACCCGTTTAGGTATTGTTTTCAGGAGCTGTTTAAAGCCATTTTACAGTACCTTCTACAAAGAAGTGCTTTTAAGTTTGTCACTGTTATCAGTCAAATAGTGTTTTTTATTTTACAGCTTAAGATGTGCTATTTCCCTATTTTTACTGTGTATTAGTTAGGGTGCTGATGTGTGTGCTTTAACTGTTAGACTGGCCAGAGCGTGGGTTTGGACTGGGAAAGTCTCTCATTCCATCTCACTGTCACGCCACTGTTTACACCCCAGTGATTCATTCACGTTCCCACCGATGCAAATTCAGACACAGGGCGGAACAGCAACATATTGGTGGTCACACTCAAATGGCCACTGTGTTAGAGGGGTATAGTATGAGTCCATAAGGCTTGGTGATGAATTGGTGTCTGCCCTGTGGTAGTAAGTATTGTGTTAATAGAAAAACTATTACGATTCATAAATCCTTTGGACAAAGTGCCTTCCTCTGACCTAAGCAAATAGTGCACCCCTGTACACTCTGCCTATACACTACCTCTCCCTCTCTCTCTCTCTCTCTCTCTCTCTCTCTCTCTCTCTCTCTCTCTCTCTCTCTCTCTCTCTCTCTCTCTCTCTCTCTCTCTCTCTCTCTCTCTCTCTCTCTCTCTCTCTCTCTCTCCCTCTCCCTCTCCCTCTCTCTCTCTCTCTCTCTCTCTCTGTCTCTCTCCCTCTCTCTCTCCCTCTCTCTCTCTCTCTCTCTCCACAGGGCCTTGGGTGGTCTGACTGGACTGGCCTCTTAGACTAAACAAGTTTTTGGTACCTTTATTTCTCAAAAATAACTACATTGAAAGTGTTAGCCTTCATTAGGCTCAAGCATTGAGACTAATGAAACATTCATAGTTTCTGTAACTACGCCAAGCGGTTCATTAGATAGTCTAGTACATAGGCTATAGCAGTAGGAATAGAAAATATTTTGATATACCTGGCCGTAGCCATTATTTTATAACTTTAGACTCATGTTGAGGGACTCAGTTTCATTACTCTGCTAAAAAGGAGAAAGAAAAAAGTCTAGTTTAAAACAAATCTCTGCCAACATTGATGACCTCATGTTGAAAGTGTGATGCCTTATTTCTTCTATATGTCACATTGAGCTGCCTGTACTGTAGCTGTCACACCTTGATCTGTTTCACCTGTCTTTGTGCTTGTCTCCACCCCCTCCAGGTATCTCCTATATCCCCTCATTATCTCCTGTCTATTTATACCTGTGTTTTCTGTTTGTCTGTTGCCAGTTTGTCTTGTCCCATCAAGTCCTACCAGCGTGTTCCTGTGTTCCCAGTTCTGACCTTTCTACCTGTCCTGATCCTGATCCTGACCCTGACCCTGATCCTGATCCTGATCCTGACCCTGATCCTGACCCTGATCCTGCCGTCCTGTACCTGCCTGACTCTGATTTGGATTACAACTCTTGTATTTTTGCCTGCTCCTTGTTCAGTAATAAACTCTGAGACTGTACTATGCGCCTCCTGTGTCTGCATCTAGGTCTTAGCCTGAGCCTTGATAGTAGCTGCTCTGATTATGGCTGAGTGTGAGATGGAGGGAGTGTCTGGTGCCGAATCATCGCTGGCCATGTCAGGACAACACATCAGCAGAGGAGAAGAAACACACTTCTTCTTCTTCCTGTTAGCTAACGTGCGTCGTTCACATAACACCATAGCCACGCTGCAAGGCCCTACTTACACACCCATGGAAATACTGTTGCTGCTGCTATTACCCTAACCCTGCTACTGGCAAGACTGAAGAAAGACTACATTGTTCTGAGACTCCTCACCCCAGTTAAACAGTTCCTAATTGGTCCCTCTCACTTCTCCAGCCCCCTGCTCTGTAGTGCCCTGGTGGTGGTATGCAGTGAAACAGAATACCACTTTAAAGGGTTATGAGGAAGCGCACTATATGCCCAGTGTGTAATGCCTTTTGATTCAAGGTCTCATCTAATTCTCCCCTCTCGTCTTGTGTTGGAACATCTGGCAGGGCTGGGCAACAGGAGCTAGTCCTCTGGCTGAGGGTGAAATAACTGTTGTTAGGTGGTTGTGGAGCCCCAACCAGTAGTGGTGTAATATCAAATGAGGCTATTGGTTCTAGGAGACAATATAGTGTTAGATGAGCGCCAGCAGTTAGGTCACCTTATTTGAACTTATTTGAGTGTAAATACTAATGTATGCTACTGTACTTGTAGTATGTTTTAACTGGAACATCGACAGACAAACTGACATCTTAAGACAAACCGTGAAAAATAGCAAAAGCCAAACTGCTAAAACTTTGAATTATTTTCCATTTGTATAATGAGGGCTCTGTACAGCACACATTACAGAACAGTCCGCGTTGACCCGAGCCCAAAGTTAACCCCGTCATCGAGACACTCGCCGCAGTCTCCATCGTATTTATTGTAGAAATGTATAATAACCAAAGAGAGCGGTTTGCAGCGGAAGTGGTTTGTACTTGGCCCACTAGGGTGAAACCGTATCTCCGGCTGCATTATGGAAATGTGGGGTTCTGTGTGCGGCAGCAAAGCAAACTGAGGCAGCTCTAATAGCGTGGTGCTCTCTAATGAAATCAGCAACCCCAGGCCTCAGGAATGAGATTGGCACATTGCTATTTATTTTCTTTACATCCTCACCAAAGCCAATGTTTTCGCTCGGCTCTCCAGTACTGTCTATCCACTTCTGTGTCTCTATGGAGAAAAGGCCTAACTTCTTGTTGAGAGGGTTGTGTTCTCTTAGTAGTGGCAAGAGTCGGTTATTGGAAATGATGTGTTTTCTGACAGGGGAGAAAGAGGTTATTAGGGAGAGGAAGTTACAGCGAGGGATCAGGGTGTGGGAATGAGAGGGGGATGGATGGATAAAAAGATATGCGGATGATATTAGGATTGGTATAGGGAGAAAGATGGATGGAGGGTGGGGAGTGATTAATGCAAACTCCAAAAAGAGAGATGGATAAGCGAATGTGAGAGATGAAGAATGGAGAATGGAGTGGTGATGAATAGACAGAGGGATGGAGAGAGGGATGAGGGGAGAGCGATTACATGGTTGTCTCTGTCTTTCTATTCTGTCTCACCACAGACGTTATGTTGTGTAAATGCAGGGTATCTGATGGATGCAGGGTATCATTTGATCAGACGTTATGTTGTGTAAATGCAGGGTATCATCTGATGGACCTCTGTGCCAAGAGAAATATGACACTTTATGGCCAGGAGTTGACATTCATATTAATATTTAGTTAATATTAGGTCTGACAAATGCTTGATTTTTTAGCCAACTTCATGATTATGAGATGACTAATCATTAAATCACCTCTATAACTTAAAACCTCTGACATATGAAGACAAAAGTCTGTATTTCTTTCCCTCAAGTACTTCTTGTCCACTTCACCCATTGATTAAATCAACTCTTTATTTAACTTGACTGATTTATGTATTATGGTTTGAGTGGTTTAATTCAGGAGACGCTTTTAGGGAGGTGAATTGGCAATGTTGGAGACACCCAGGTAGGCCGCACAGACAGGGGTAACCCTGAGTAAGTAGTGGGTTAATTAGATTTGCCCTCCATCACAGCGCAGCCCCTTCCACTTAAAATATTTATGGATCACACGTCAGGAAAGAAGACATTTGAGCCCTCTCTGATAGCTGCCTACCTAAGCCCTGAGTCCTGTCGCTGTGACCCTCACATATAGCAGACACATGCACGTGGGTGGGTGCACACACACATGTGCATGCATACACACGCACGTATGTACATGCACACACATTCATGCACGCACTCACGCACACACACACAACAAACACACACACAAACACACAAACCTATGTCTTCTGTGCTCAATTTGAAATGTTTCATTTAATATTCACATAACTTGATTTAAATGTGAATTTAATGGGCCTGATTGAAATGTTTCATTTAATATTCACATAACTTAATTTAAATGTGAATTTAATGGGCCTGATTGAAATGTTTCAATAAATATTCACAGGACTTGAGTTAAATGTGAATTTAATGGGCCTGATTGAAATGTTTCAATAAATATTCACAGGACTTGAGTTAAATGTGAATTTAATGGGCCTGATTGAAATGTTTCAATAAATATTCACAGGACTTGAGTTAAATGTGAATTTAATGGGCCTGATTGAAATGTTTCAATAAATATTCACAGGACTTGAGTTAAATGTGAATTTAATGGGCCTGATTGAAATGTTTCATTTAATATTTACATAACTTGATTTAAATGTGAATTTAATGGGCCTGATCGAAATGTTTCATTTAATAATCACATAACTTGATTTACATGTGAATTTAATGGGCCTGATTGAAATGTTTCATTTAATATTCACATAACTTAATTTAAATGTGAATTTAATGGGCCTGATTGAAATGTGAATTTAATGTTCACATATCTTGATTTACATGTGAATTTAATGGGCCTGATTGAAATGTTTCATTTAATATTCACATAACTTGATTTACATGTGAATTTAATGGGCCTGATTGAATGTTTCATTTAATATTCACATAACTTGATTTAAATGTGAATTTAATGGGCCTGATTGATTTAAATGTGAATTGAATGAGTCTGATTGATTTAAATGTGAATTTAATGGGCCTGATTGAATCTTATTTATATTATCCTATTATATTAAAATACCTGTTTTGGAAAACTGAGAATTTGTAAAATTGAATCTCAATCTGTTCAGTTTTACCACACTCAAAAATCAGAACCCTTTCCCTTAGGAAAGTATTTTCCCAACCTGCGCACATCTTTCAGCATCATTTTCACACATGTCCTTTCTTAATGGTTTCTTTTGGATTCAGTTGAACCTGGTTACATTTACAACTCATCTATGTCCAGCTGTATGTGTGTGTGCCTGCGTGTTGCTCTGCTGATTCAGGAAATAGATAGATGGATTAATAACAAATAGAGCCGCGGATAATTAGTCAGCCTTTGTTCCTGGCAGTGATGCATGGAGGGAAAACAGCCGTTGACACAGAAACTCGCTGTAGAGGAAAGCAGCCCCTTCACAGCTCTGTTTGGCAAACCTACAATGGATTGTGTGGAGCACAGGGCACAGAGTTCGAATGTGTGTGTGTATGTGCGCGCGTGTGTGTTTGTGTTTATGTGCGGAACATTGTACATGTTGATTTGTGAATGACAGTACTGTTATAAGGGCTCCTTGTCGTCTACACTGCCTAAGTGATGGGTCACAGGTGCCCCCCCCCCACCCCCACCCCCCAACCTCAAACGCTCCAGGGACACTCTCTGGTTACTGTTTTCCATGGATGGCCCCATACAGCCCCGGCCCCCCAAACCCTCTCAGCACTCTCCATCAGGTCCTTACCAAAAGCATCCAGACCCCCCCCCCCGGCTCCCCCAGCCAGACCCCCTCTCGTAAACAGCCAGATGCCTGTTTGTAGCATGAGAACAGCCCAGTCCAACTATCTCCTCTCTCTCCTTTACTGCTCCATAAGGTCAATGCAACACACTTTATGGTAGCTATCTCTTAAAGCACTGGATTCCTTAGGATTCTTTGCTACATAAATTGCTGGTAACACTTTTTTTGGATAGTACATCTGTAGATGCTCTATATACAGACTATCAGTAACATTTCAACTAACAATCTACTAACCCTAGATCTAACCCTAACCTTAACCCTTATCCTAACCATAAACTTAACTTTTACCCTAGCCCTAAACCTAACCCATTACCCTAACCCTTATTTTAAACCTAACCCTAACCGTAACCCTTATTTTAAACCTAACCCATTACCCTAACCCTTATTTTAAACCTAACCCTAACCGTAACCCTTATTTTAAACCTAACCCATTACCCTAACCCTTATTTTAAACCTAACTCATTACCGTAACCCTTATTTTAAACCTAACCCATTACCCTAACCCTTATTTTAAACCTAACCCTAACCGTAACCTTAGCAAGCAGTTGCTTATCAACAGATAGTTTGTTGATAAAATACAAGTGTGACCAAATTGTGAAATGTCGCTCTGCTGTTTTTATAGCTTGTATTTTATGAAGCCTGTATTTACTCCACTTTTAGGAAATACATCCTTACTCCTTTTTCTTTATAGATTGACCTAGAATTGCGTGTTATTTGATGCCCCTAATCATTGTTTTTAATAGTAAATCCGTGCTATTACAACATATAGAGTGGTATGGTGACCTACTGGGCTAAGCTCTAAATAAACCCTGGTAATGCTTCTATTTTGGTATTGAGTGACACAGCAGTTATTTTGTGCTGTGACACCGTCCGACACCCAGTGGAGCAGGACTATGTTGTGTGGTTATTTGGTCCACAGTGAGAGCTGTTCCTCTTGCTCTTGATGGGTGAAACCTGGATCTCTCTGAGCCTTGTGTCTGCTCACGGACACACAAATCTGGAACAATACAATTCTGCAAGGAACTCTCCATTTCAATTGAAAGTGTTTTTATTCTTGGGAAATGCCTAATCTGGGTTTGGAAAACTGGCCCTTTAACTCTAAAACTCTAGAACTGTAGAAGTTTGTGACTCTGGACATTCAGAAGTCTGGAAGCATGGAATGGGGGTCTGGAAGTCTATTGGGCCCAGAGATAGGCCCAGCCAAATCATGTGCTGCCAACAGACAAACAGATGCATCAGTTATGCCCATTTAGTGGAGCAGATAGGTTAAAGGGCAACAGGCACACTAAGGTGTCTCTCCTACATGACCAGGTCACCAGTATCTTTATCTGTGTGTGTGTGTGTGTGTGTGTGTGTGTGTGTGTGTGTGTGTGTGTGTGTGTGTGTGTGTGTGTGTGTGTGTGTGTGTGTGTGTGTGTGTGTGTGTGTGTGTGTGTGTGTGTGTGTGTGTGTGTGTGTGTGTGTGTGTGTGTGTGTGTGTGTGTGTGTGTGTCTGTGTGTCTGTGTCTGTGTGTGTGTGTGTGTGTGTTCATGTGGTCAGAGAAAAATTGTCAAAGACTCCAGCCACCCAAGCCATAGACTGTTCTCTCTGCTACCACACAGCAAACGGTATCAGTGCACCAAGTCTGGAACCAACAGGACCCTGAACAGCTTCTACCCCCAAGCCATAAGACTGCTAAACAAGACTGCTAAATAGCTAATCAAATGGCTACCCGAACTACCTGCATTGGCCCTTTCTTGCACTAACTCTCTTGCACTGACTCTATGCAGACACTGGACTCTACCTACACACTCACACATACTCACACTGACATCCCAACACACACATATATACACACACTACATATGCCCCCTCCCCCCCCACACACACACACACACACGCACACACTGTCTATTATCTATCCTGTTGCCTAGTCACTGTACCCCTACCTATTTCTAAATGCTGTTGTTTATAAAGGCATGTGACAAATAACATTTTATTTTGGTGCGCGTGTACAGTATGCGGTGCGTGTGTGTGCATGTGTGCATCAGTGAGTGAGTGAGTGAGTGAGTGAGTGAGTGAGTGAGTGAGTGAGTGAGTGAGTGAGTGAGTGAGTGAGTGAGTGAGTGAGTGAGTGAGTGAGTGAGTGAGTGAGTGAGTGAGTGAGTGAGTGAGTGAGTGAGTGAGTGAGATGTGTTTCTGTGTGTAATACAAGATGTAGTCATGGTGTTCTGTGAACTGAATGTCATCATACTCCATTTGAATTAGCCATCTTTAGAGTCATAGTGTAATAAAGACTGACAACTTCAGTTCAATGACCAGTCTCTGCAGCTAGAATATCAGATCTGTTTTCACTGTGCCAGTCCTTTAGGGAGGGTTAGCATGATATGTAAAGTGGTGGGGTCATCAGTGTGTAAGGCAGGATAGAGGAAGTGGGTCTGATTGTCTCTCCCATGTGGATGTGACATCATATCAGACGTAGCAAAAAAGCATGATTCCCTGGCGTCATCCTTTAAACCATGGGATGTTTTTGGCTCAGTGGAGCATTTCTAATGGAGCTGTATCTCTGGCTCTCAATTGTGCCCAGGATAAATTCCCCAACTGCAAATATCTCTAATCACTGGCATAGACCTTCAAATATTTGATATTAAAAACAGTTGTCCTGTTTCTAATCAGAATGTTTACTTTAATTTGATGCATGGCACTTACATTTGTATTTTACTTAAATGGAACTGTAACATTTTATGGAAAATTGCTGATTAAAAAAATATTCTGTTCTCAGGGTACATATAAAATTAGTTCATATTTGCTGTTGCATCTAATGAGCTGTTTATCAGTACTAAAGTTAAAACCCTGTGAAGTGGATTAACGCCATCTGGAGGGACTTATCAGTAGAGCAGCAAGGACAATAACACCCTCACTGTATGTGTGTGTGTGTGTGTGTGTGTGTGTGTGTGTGTGTGTGTGTGTGTGTGTGTGTGTGTGTGTGTGTGTGTGTGTGTGTGTGTGTGTGTGTGTGTGTGTGTGTGTGTGTGGAGTCAGTTGGGGGAGTTATAATACCGCGTGGGGAGTAACTGGGCTGTGCTGTGCGTGTGTGCGTGCGTGCGTGTGTGTGTGTGTGTGTGTGTGTATGTGTGTGTGTGTGTGTGTGTGTGTGTGTGTGTGTGTGTGTGTGTGTGTGTCTGTGTGTGTGTGTGGGTCCACTCTAATTCGCGCCACACACCAAGCAGTCCAACAGCCCAGCTATTTAACATGGTGGAAACGCGTTTCCGTCGATGTGTCTATATGAGCTTTAAAAATAACCGAGGGTCGAGGGAGGGATACTCTTTTTCTGAGCGCTACCCTTCTTGGCTGTCAGAATGTTTACATCCGAAAAGGAATTGTTTAAAGCGAGCTATTTAGACTTTACTTGAGCTCTGTTAGCCAACTCCCTCCGGTGCAAAGTTGGACGCAACCACAATAAAGAATTGCAAAGAGAAACGCACTAATCGATGTCTGTATAGGCCAACACATTCAGAGGAACAATAATAATGTTTGCTAATTGTAATATGAAGATAGGCCTAGGTTCCGTGGCCTGTTATTTTTACATCTCCTCGAATGCTTTTTTGGAATCATGGAGGTTTTTGGATGTATTTCTTGCTGTGTATTTGTTTCTCACACAGGTAGGCCTACATGCTCTACTAAAGTTATATAACAGGTATATTTCATTTTGTAGACATATAGCATATGGGCCTAAATTCAGCGTTATTGGAAATCTGCAACTTGTTCTAAGTTTAAAAGTATAATACACGATAGTAAAAAAATAGATGTGTGAATATATGCAATGCCAACAATCCAATCTTCAGCCCAGCAAAAGTCATAAGCCCTAATATTTGACACACTCCAATTTTAGGCTAGGCTGACGAACCTGTAAGCACGAAGCATCTTCCATAATAAAACAGGTGATTTTGTAGACATTGTTTATTTTTATGACTTGTAGGCTATAGCCCGTGCGAAGCCTCCCGGGGTAGTTGTACAGTTTTTTGCGGCTGTCAGGCGGATCCGGAGAGACCCGGCGTCGACTGCACCAATAAAAACACAGAACGACCCATCATCTGGAAAGCAGTGAAAGTTGGACAGCGTTTTCACCGGTCGTAGCCAGACGTGGGCCGCAGTTGGACTTTCTCTTTCCATACATGTACAAGGCTGTCAGGCAGTTTTATGTAGGAATATTTTCTGTCTTCTTCTAACCGCATTATTTAGTCCCACGTGCATGGTTTTCCATTTATTGGGTTCCATATAAAATATAGGTGTCCATTTTACCTATTCATTTTAATAAACAGTTTCCAATGTTTTGGATTGGTAAACCACTAAAACGTAATTCCAAATGGTATAGGCACTATATATATATATAACACTGTAAAATATCAGTGGCTCAACGCAAACCTTCACAGTATGATATGATTGAATGACTGTATTAACTCAATACAATAATAGTACAGTTTTTTAACCCAAGTTGAACAAAATATCCATATTGATTAAGGCCATATTTTATTTTCCCTGCTAGCCAAGTAATCTGGGGATACGGTTATATAGGCTAAACTCATTCTAACGATATTACTGTTAATACATTTGATATAAACTAATAATAATTCATCATAGTAATAATAATTTATTGCAATTGAAAGTTGAGAATGATAGCCTATAGGCTGGCCATACATGATGATGATTAAGTATGACACATATATTTATTTCTATTGACTACAATACTCAGGAAATAGCTTGTCCTATATATTCGATTTAGTTAAACAATAATAAATATAATAAATGTGGTGCGCTTCAAAATTGTTGCTACTACATTAATTCCTACATTTCTTCTCGATATCACCATTACGCAATGCTTTCGAAAATAAATTATACACATAATCATACAGGCCTATTTCACTAACTCTGTGCTAAAGTAGAAGCATCATGGCCATTCGTCTCAAAATATGTCTGTCTGGGTTTCACAAACCAGAGGTCAGCCACGCGCAGCTCGCAGGGCCGCTGGTATCACACGACACAGAACCATTGGCATGGACGCAGTTCCTGAGGTCAGGCGTGGTCGCATCCAAAGGAATTGCGACCAAATGCCAAAATTAAAACAAGAAAGCGAGTCACCACTTCCTTAAGTCTTCTGTGGCGGTTCTCTCCTACCGAGGCTTCCTCGCCAGGTGAGGGTCAAGGGAAAGTATGTGCGAGTCTTAGACTCCGTTGTTTCAGAGAGCAAGAAAATGTCAAGTAGCCAATGTTACTGCCGCCCGGGATATCAAACAATAGATGGCAGTAAGCCAGCTCCAATATGTACGAATGAAATAACACACATGGTCAAGAAAGAAGCAGGCCTACATTAGGCCTATGATCGTCCATGTGATATTTAAAAATGCAGGTTTATGATTTAATTCGTTTCAGATTTTTTGAAACATAATAAATAAGTTATGAACAACATCCTATAGAAAATGTTTCGAATGAAATGCTAACTTCATAATTTGAAATATACCCTACCAAGAGGTACTATGACTTGTAACTCTCAAATTGTACAATTTACAGCAATGGGCTATCTTGTTCTTTCACAAATTAATGTTTGATTGTGATTAATGTTTTTTTTAATATATTTCCTAATATTAAACACTATTATAAAATCCCATATTTGGATAAATTCAGATTCCTCATTGAATTATTTTTATTATATGAAATTTGCATTTCATAAAAATGTATGTAATGAGTTACAAGAGATAACCTCTTGAAGTATCTATATTATACTATACTATATAGTCCTACTAGAATAATATACACAATACTACAAATAAAAGGAAACATTTAAGCAGTAGGTCTACAGAAAATGTATATATTTTCAGTAAGTTTACTGTTTATACTAGAATGAAATGAGAAAATATATACATTTGTAAAAATGCTATCCATTCTTTATTTCCCCATTGCTATAATTAAGATAGTTTATTTTAAAATGTAGTGTTTTGTATCACATTATATATAATTATGCATTGTATATATTACATAGTCTACTTTAAAAATATATATGTGATAAACATGAATTTGTATTACACATTCATTATAAACATGCAGGTTAAAACAAAATTGTAAACAACATCCTTGTGCGTAACCCGGTCACCAACAATTCCGTAACTCATCCTGTACACAGTTGCAAAGTTGCAAAAAGTTAAAACATGGCTTTCGAGTTGCCCTTTAATTCCCATGGTTTGCGTGAGCAAGTATTTTATTTTCCACAGAGTGTGTGTGTTTCTATGTGAGCTAGTTGGTGTGAGCAACTCTGTGATTTCCCTGTGATTTGTGTGTGTGTGTGTGTGTGTTTGTGTGTGCGTATGTGTGTGTTTGTGTGTGTTTGTGTGTGTGTGTGTGTGTGTGTGTGTGTGTGTGTGTGTGTGTGTGTGAGCAGCAGTTCCCTGCCTGGCTGTGTGGAGCAGGGCATGACCCCCATGTCGCCCGGCGGGGACCCAGACACCATTGCGGTGCTGCAGGAAGGACAGAGTCTGTGTTATTCTTCCCCTCTACCTGACAGACAGCTATATTTCACTGCTGCTCCGCTCTGCTCTGTTCCCTGACCTTAACCAGCTCACCAGTTCACCAGTCCACAAAGAAGTTCCCTTCTCCCCCACAGAGACAGGACCTGACAGGACCCCACACCCACAGCCCCATGTAGCACCAGACCCACACATCCAGGGACCTATAGGAGCCCAGCCCAAGCCCCAGCCTCACCCCCAGACCTATGCCTACCTCTTACCAGGACCCTAGACCTACAGCATCAGCCCCTACCTCAACCCCTGCCCCAGACCTAGCCCTTACCCTCCTGCTCATCCTGATAACCTATTAAACTCAGACATCCAGGACCCTGGCCAATTGTGACCCCCAGACTAGACACCCTGACCCAGCCTCCTGTCCAGACACTAAAGTACCCCGGTGTCCTTGTAAACCCTGACCCCTGGACATACACAGTAAATCAAGTGTTCAAACAACTTCCACACAACTAAAATTACCACAATTGTACAGGAAAGTGGTAACCGTCTTGGGATTGATTTAGAATTTAATTGGCCAAAATGACTCCCGTCTATGTCTATCCTCTAACCAATATATATAAGAGAACCTACCTCCCTGAGTTGGCTATTACTTACTCTCAAAGAACACAAATGTTGATGATAACAAGCCCCAAATACACAGTCAAGCACACACACCTCCCCCCACAAATACACACACATACGCACAGCAACCTGTTTAACGAACACAGAAACACCACAAATATTTAATATGCCGAAAACCGCCACTTATTTCTCAACTGGTTCTCGTATAGCCAGAAAGTATTTTAGTGAGCTGTTGGCCCACCCTGCATTGAGGATTTATCAGCCGTTAGAGTAGCGTATGCCTGGGTGGAAAAATGCAGGCCGTACCATTATGAGATGAAGGCGTGATGAGGAGTGATTACAGCCCAAACCTGCTGTCATATTTGATCATAAACGTGGTATTTAATATGGGGATAAGTGATGAGAGGCGAAGGAGGGAGGGTGCAGTTGTTGATGCCCAGAGGATTGTGTGGTGGCGCAGGCGTGCAGTTTAGTCCAGTCCTACTCTGCTCTTCCCTACTGTAACCCTGACCTTCTCTGGCAGCTGCACTACTGAGATGAGACCCACTACAGAGATGAGACCCACTACAGAGATGAGACCCACTACAGAGATGAGACCCACTACAGAGGTGAGACCCAATACAGAGGTGAGACCCACTACAGAGGTGAGACCCAATACAGAGGTGAGACCCACTACAGAGGTGAGACCCACTACAGAGGTGAGACCCAGTACAGAGGTGAGACCCAATACAGAGGTGAGACCCACTACAGAGGTGAGACCCACTACAGAGGTGAGACCCAGTACAGAGGTGAGACCCACTACAGAGGTGAGACCCACTACAGAGGTGAGACCCAGTACAGAGGTGAGACCCACTACAGAGGTGAGACCCAATACAGAGGTGAGACCCGATACAGAGGTGAGACCCAATACAGAGGTGAGACCCAATACAGAGGTGAGACCCACTACAGAGGTGAGACCCAATACAGAGGTGAGACCCGATACAGAGGTGAGACCCAATACAGAGGTGAGACCCCCCAAGAGATGTGTTTGGACTCTTCCTCTCTCCCTCTCACTGACAGAACATCTTGTCTTTCACAGAAATTCTGACTTTTTGTGTGTGTGTGTGTGTGTGTGTTTGTGTTGAGGTGAGGCAGATGGTGTGATTTGTGGCGGAGGGGAGTAATTATGATTGAGAGCATTACTCCTCACTCTGCCCTCTAGGTCAGCCTGACACACCCACCCACACACACATACACTCAAACACACCCACCCACACATACACACTCTCCTTGGTCTCCCCCATGGGTTATTCTGACACTGTCCAGATATACTTGGAAACTGATGTCCGTGCACCCTGCAGAACCTTCACCACAGAGTATTTATGCTTGTGTGTGTGTTGTGTGTGTTTGGTGTGTGTGTGTGTGTGTTCAACCTCCATGTGAATGTGTTTGCTTATGATTTACAGTGTGTGAAAAGGGTTTTCTGTGGGATATTTTAAGGGAGGTACAAGACAACTACCTTAGAAATACAGGAAAGTACGTACATAAAAAAAATGAAAAAATACCTCACAATATGGGAATCTTCAAGCATGACAAATATCACAGAATTTCAGTTTGGTGATTTTGTGGAGCTTATATTTAGTAGCACTCGTAGCAATTGATATTTATCATACTCAAATTTGTCTGTTTATTTTAGATAAAATAACACTTGAATTGGAGACAACATTTTGGACACAAATAAATGATCTTACTTATTTAGTCTGCCTCTGTGGTTTAGGTCCCCTGTCCTACAGAATAGACAGAGTGTCTCCGTCATGGAGCCTTATTCTCTAAGCAACACTTTAAGATCTGGCAGCTGAGCGGTTCACTTCTCTTCCTGTTTGTGTTTACCCTCCCATCTCTCTCTGCTATGATGGGAAAAACAGAGGAGATCCTCCATTACTATGTTGTCTTCATATTAAGATGAACATGTGAAAGTCGAGGGCGTGTAATGTCAGATCACCTCCATGCCAGTCTGTTGTTCCTCCATGGTCTCCTCCGCTCCACCCTGACATGCAGCTTGCCTCTGCCCATGGGGGAGCCCTGCCGATGGGGCGTGCGCTTGCGTGCATAGGCCACGGAGCCCCGGCCCCCCAGCCCCTGTGTGGTCTGGCTGTGTGTGTTGTGTGTGAGTGTGTGTGGTCCTTCTGGCCCCCCGTTCATCTGTCCGAGGCCTGCTAACGGCCTGCCCAGTAACCACGGCTGTTTACTTTAGCTCTGTCTGCACCAACTGAACTCTGATCGCCCGCTTCATCCAGCTGCGCCAAATCAGGCCCCAACCCAGACCCGTTTTAGCCCGGGGAGGGGCCCCTTGGCCTGGGACAAGACAGCTACAGGGGCCCCTGGTGGATCAGGGTGCCTCCAATCCCTCCCCATGCCACCTCTCTCTCTCCCTTCCATCCCCTGTACTTTAGTCTATGACTGATAGAGCCGTACCATAGACAGGCATATGGGTGCTGTGTTGTGAGCAGTGCCTCTGTGTCTGTAATTATGTTGTCAGAGGCCTGTCCTCATTGGCTAGGGTAATTGATGTAGCTGTAACAGTCAGTACTCTAAGTCTCTTTCAGGGAAACACATAGACTGACAACACATTCAGAAATGGAGATGGCGAGGTGGAGGTTTACCATACGATACAGTCTTTTTACCAAAGTCATAGAGTTCTTTTCACTGGGGAAATGTTTTGCTTGTCTGCTGGTTTGGCTGCTTTGATGTGGTACTTAAATTACTGACAAAATACAGACATAATACTAGCAATATTATACTCTCACTGTTTTAGCAGATGGGTCACTCCAATGAAATTAATGCCTTCTGCGTCCCTAGAAATTGTGCACCAATATGAAATTTAAAAAGCCTGTTATATTAAATGAAGTGTCCATTATTATAAACTGGGTGGTTCGTGCCCTAAATGCTGATTACCTGACAGCCGTATACCACGGGTATGACAAAACATTTATTTTTACTGCTCTAATTACGTTGGTAACCAGTTTATAATGGCAGTAAGGCACCTCAGGGGTTTGTGATATATGGCCAACATACCACGGCTAACGGCTGTGTCCAGGCACTCTGCGTTGCGTTGTGCATAAGGACAGCCCTTAGCCATGGAATATTGGCCATATAATACACCCCCTTGTGCCTTCTTGCTTAAATATAGACCACATGGAGAAGGTCCAATGCAGCCGTTTTCAAATCAATACCAAATAATTTCTTGGTTACAATGAAGTACCTTACTGTAATTGTTTTCAATTAAAATGTAACGCATATATAAAAATAGCTTTTTAGCAAAGAGCAATTTCTCAATAAAAAATTTAGCTTGGACTGTTTGGGAGTGGTACAGTCTGGGATTGGTCTGAGTGGGGAAGGGAAAACAGAAAACTAACTGTTATTGGCAGAGAGGTTTCGAACTTTGTTTCTTATTGGTCTATTCACTAACGGGGTAATTTGCCCGACTTAAACTAGCATAAATGGAATGCAATTCTCTTTTTTTTCACTTTTCTCTCTATGCATATTTTGACCTTGAATGTAAGCATGAGAATAGCGTGCTATTTATGCGCTATTCGTTTGGGGTGGAGATAGATTAAATGAAGATGTTTCTTTTCATACGTCATATTCTGACCTTGATTTAATTCCCTCATAGGAAACCATAAGGTCGAGCAACCTGTCGACATCTAATACTTTTTTTGATGAGAAATGAGAATGGTTTTAGATCTATTTTAGCTTATGATCGCTGGAGACAAATGTGAAACCAGTCATATGGCAGCAAACTTAAGTATATCAACATATCACGGCAGCCACCATCAGTTATACCCACATACATATCTAACTCATATCACGGTAGCCACCATCAGTTATACCCACATACATATCTAACTCATATCACGGCAGCCACCATCAGTTATACCCACATACATATCTAACTCATATCACGGCAGCCACCATCAGTTATACCCACATACATATCTAACTCATATCACGGCAGCCACCATCAGTTATACCCACATACATATCTAACTCATATCACGGCAGCCACCATCAGTTATACCCACATACATATCTAACTCATATCACGGTAGCCACCATCACCATACACACAGTATCTAACTCTCAATTTAGTGTTTGTTTCCTTTGATTTTGCATCATTCCGTTACATCGTTAGTTCACCTTTATTTTATCTGTCACGTTTGTATGGTTGTTCCTGAGGATCGCTAGCAATAGTCGATCATGCAGTATTAGGCTAACTTATTACAAGTTGTGCAATAGTTTGGGACCTGTAGCCTATTTGAATCATTATGAAACACAGACCGTATGTAGCAGTTTAAACCAGGAGCCGTTGTCATCACAGTTCCATGATTAGAGAAGATTATTCGAGTAAATGTATAGGTCTACTGTTCAACCCCTATTGTACACTTTTCTCACCTTCCAATATTTCATGGATTGAACAATTGAATATGACGAGTCAAACCACTGTAAATCTGTTGGCCAGCAAGTGGGAGGGTTTTCAGTGGTTTAATTACATTCATTCAGCGACGAGCAAGGGAACCACACCTGTAAAGTCCGTTAAGCAGGCCTATCTGCATAAAGGTATCCTCATGCTTCTCAGCCGAAACAGTTCGGAAGACGTCATGCACATATTATGACGACATTTTGTGACGTTTTTGTTCGTTTTGGTGAGGGGTTTCTCGGCTGTTTAGGCACATAAAATGTTTTCTATAGGCAAGCTGCAGTTCGGAGATTAAGTCTACACCCCTTCCTTGATGATTAGTCAACAGTAGGTATGTTTCATTAAAGTCTTTGTTGTTATTCAATGAGAGATTACATTTTTTCATTGAGAAATACTGCACCAAAATTCATAGTTAGATGTAAAATTGGGGGACTAAGATCTCGTCAGCAAAAACATCAAAATTATTGACAGATTCTTGAGTTATTTTAGATTCATTCTGACTATTTTGAGGAAGCATATATTGGCTATGGCTGTTTCCTGGGGAGTATTCAAGTACTTGGTTCGGTTAGCTGAGTTTGGCTAGGCACCAGCCGAACTGAAGTATGCTGATGCCTTAAGGTAAGTCTGAATACCAGCTACTGAGAAGTGCTTAGGAAAGGCGTACATTTCCTAAGTCTTAATTGGGTCCTAATGCCACCAAAACAGGCTGAAATTCAGGCAGTCTTTTCAAACAGCTATTACACTATAGTATCATGATTTTCACAATTTCACAGTATTCTTCCAACCTCATAGTGTGGAAATATATGTAAAACACAGGGAAATCTAGTTTTCTACTGCACTGGGCCTTTAATCAATCAGATATTTTATATGAATAAAGACTTGCTAAAGTGCCACAATTCAGCATTTTGACATGCCTTGCACCCTCTGTGACTTCTATGAAGATTTTAACCCACTTAACCCCAACATTTCGCCAAGTTCACAATCATTGTAAAGCCCTAGTTATTTTGTTGCTTTGACAAAGGCATTCCTGAAGATTATTATTTGTTTCATGTGATTAGTGATTAATTTACGTCTGTCCCTCATTTTAAAGTCAACCCTGTTACGTGAACTGTAACTCTCATTTTAATATGGTGAAACTATTCCTTTAAACTTGAAAAAAAAGAAACATTATAGTCTTATAGTCAAATCATAGTGTAGAAGCAGGTGAGCTGGTTCTACTCTTTTGTGGTGGAAAACTGAGTGGGTCGAGCATCACACATTAACCCTGTTACCCATAGATAGACAGACTAGAAATGTTTTAACAAAAACATTTTTGTTTGTGTGTGAAGCTTGCATTCAATTTCCACTCACTGTTGCACACAACAAGCTTCCATTCCCCCTGTCACAAGAGTATTCATGGTTGAATTAAGATTAATCTGTTAACCCTGCTATGGTCAACCCTGTTACTTTATTTGGCACTTAAAGCTGCAATAGGTAACTTTTTGGGCGTCCTGACCAAATTCACATAGAAATGCAGTTATAGATCTGTCATTATCATTGAAAGCAAGTCTTAGAAATGGTAGATCTGCTCTATGTGCGCTATTTATATTCTTAACCGTTCTATGCATCTTTTACTTTTGTTTTGTACACCAGGTTCAAACAGCTGAAAATACAATATTTTTGGTTATTGAAAAGATATTTCACAGCGGTTTGGATGGTACAATGATTTTCTACATTATACATTGCCTGTTTTGTCACATAAAATGAAATTAGGCGAACTATTAGAATTTTAGCAACCAGGAAATGGCGGTGCATGATTTCTACATATTGCACCTTTAATAGGCACTTGCATTTAACCTTTTGAGATGGGTAAAGCAGTTACACTTCTCAGAAGGCACTGAATTGGTGGAACGACACAGATTATTTGCTACCTTTACTATTAGGCTGAACATCAGTGACTGACAGCTATCGCAGTATTTTAATAAACCAGAAATATTTATTTACTTTTAAAAGTAAATAACTTTTATCTTGTTATTTATTTGTGATTTATTTTTAATTAACACATTCATTCGTTATTCATATTTGGAAAAAATAATATTTAACCCCTTTTTTGGGTAGGCACAAAACTACTTTCAAACTTCCATTTAATAAAAAAACAAACAGTACTGGGTACCTTCAGACGAGTCCCGTGACACCATCGTGTTCGTGAGAATCTCCCCTTTCCACAGAGGGGTCACATTAGTTTGTAGCCCAAACAGTTCGGAAGCTACCAACCAAAGTTGTCACATCGATGGTACCGAATTTAGACGAGTCCCCTGACACTTGTGGGCGTCATTGAGCAAAATGGAGAACACCATTGTGTCAAACACGCTCTAGCTCTGCCACCTTTCACAGCTAATATTCCTGATTGCTGTTGCAAATCATTGACAGTTATTTAACATTTGCCTTGTCAGTGTGTTGTTTTCTGTTTTTGAATTTTAAATGGAGAAATGTGCTTGTAGTTTGTAGCTGGGCATTAATGATGACCTCCTCGGCCCCTCACCTTCCTCCACAACATAATCTCACACTCAATTTGTGCAAATACAGTGCCTTCGGAAAGTACTCAGACGCCTTGACTTTTTCCACATTTTGTTACGTTACAGCCTTATTCTAAAATTGATTAAATAAAAAACAATCCTCAGCAATCTAAACACAATACCCCATAATAACAAATCAAAAAACACGTTTTTAGAATTTTTTGCAAATGTATTAAAAATAAAAAACAGAAATACCTTATTTACATAAGTATTCAGACCCTTTGCTTTGAGACTCGAAATTGAGCTCAGGTCTATCCTGTTTCCATTGATCATCCTTGAGATGTTTCTACAACTTGACTGGAGTCCACCTGTGGTAAATTCAACTGATTGAACATGATTTGGAAAGGCACACACCTGTCTAAATAAGGTCCCACAGTTGACAGTGCATGTCAGAGCAAAAACCGAGCCATGAGGTCGAAGGAATTGTCCGTAGAGCTCCGAGACAGGATTGTGTCGAGGCACAGATCTGGAGAAGGGTACCAAAACATTTCTGCAGCATTGAAGGTCCCCAAGAACACTGTGGTCAACATCATTCTTAAATGGAAGAAGTTTGGAACCACCAAGACTCTTCCTAGAGGTGGCCGGAAGAGTAAAGGGGTCCGAATACTTTCCAAAGGCACTATATGTACAAAAAGTATTTCAGCAGATTTCATGTGTATTTGTATGTTTTTGTGTGGCTTAATTTGTGTAAAAATCCACAGATTTTTGCACGACTTCATTTATAGGGAAACATTTTTTGGGGGGCAAACTTCAAAACAATGTCTTTGTTTTGAAGTCGTGCAAAAAACAATGTCAAAAAACTGCCTTTTTTCCGGGCCCACATTTATTTATACAAAACAACAAACGCGTTAATAACCCAATATTGTTAATCAACCAGGTTGTAACCAAAATACTTATAATATAATAATAAATGTTGGGAAACAGAAGACCTGCAAAATAATCTGTTTGGTTTAAATTCCCCTGGTACAACTGAATGGTATTTGCATCTATAACAAGTCTGGATTATGATCAATTAAGCCATATCAAAGCAGTTAAATAGGTTAATGTAAAATGATTATTATGTTAGCTTACACTTATGGCACTTCCAAGGCTGTTTCATGATGATTATTATGGTCGTGTCAATCATGTTATATACTTAGGCTATTGTAACAAGGGACATGCCAGCATTGTAGGCCTACTGCCTCTGCCCATAGGGCTACTAGGCTTTCATTGCAACGTCATTTTCTTCTGCTACATTGGTGGCAGCGTTGGGATCACGTCCAGCTCACGTCTGGTTATGTGACCTATTTGTGGGAAGCTTTCTGTTTTTCAACATTGCATTGAGTGTAATTACACTGATATATCTAGTGAACAATGGATAGGTAACAATGGGTGTGATGCATAGAAGTAGTCACTAAAGATGTGATCAAGCCTTACATCAAAGTTGCCTAAAGCTGAATGGAAACTGCCATGTCCTGACTAGTTATTCAGAAGAAAATCCTCTGTCACTATCTAATTTACATAAGTTAAATTACCAGTGTGGACCCAAAACAAACACATTCTACACATTTATAAACAACCTGTTATTAAAACCATGGTGTTCTTTTGTTACTGAAGCTTATATATCCAATAACCTGACAATGATCCACATCATATGGATTGACAAATAATGTACGAGTGTTATGCAGCAAAACACTATCCTTTTTGTAGGATAAAAAACAGTAATATGAATCACTGTTGATCCATCCTGTTCTGATCTAATGAGATGGATGTAGGATTTTCTACGGCCTAGAGTCGAGGCTTTTCCCAGTCATGAAGGACAAAGCTAGGCCCCTCTTGGTTCTCATTGGTGAAGACTGAACTCAAGTTAGGGGTTGTATGTCAGACAATCCTATACCACTTTGCCCAACATGTTATTCCCCAGAGGTTGTAAATGAACCCTTTTTGTGTCATTATTATAGGGCTGTAAAACCCATCGCTGAATGGCTTCAGACTGAGCATTTCTCACTGGAAATTGCTGCTCATATTGAACATAGCTTATTAATTAATTTCAGACTCTCCTATACCACTATTACCAACATGTTATACCCCATAGATTGTAAATAAACTACTTTTAAGGTGGTATAACTTGTATCTTTATTATAGGGCTGTGAAACCCATAGCTGAATGGCTTCAGACTGAGCATTTCTCCCCATTTATTTATGGAGAGCAATATCCATTTTATAACAGGTAGTGTCCATTTTATAACAGGTAGTGTCCATTTTATAACAGGTAGTGTCCATTTATTTACAGTAGTGTGCTGATTAATTATTGCTTTCTTCAGTTGAAATACAGAATATGTATAAAATGGCAAATATACCAAAAGCTAAATCAAACAGTGATGTATGACTATTTAACCATGTTAATCATTACTGAAATATGCAAACTACAAACCTTTAACCTGTTAAATATAATGAATACATGACAACTAGATATACAAATATTTTCTAAAAAATAATAGATACAAAAGTTAAGAGTTGGCTATAACATGAGTACAAACAAATTGAGTGTGTGTATATGTGTGCATTATAATTTCCTATCATAAAAATGTATCCCCATTCCCCAATCAAATACCTTAATCGATACCACCACTCCCAAATAAATCTGTACTTTTTTCTCCAATCTGGCAACCCTCATAAAATTCGACATTGCCTTCTAATACATGCATTATGAAAGAAAGGGTGTGATGTACACGAAAAAGTGGAGCCTTGTATTAAATGCATCATGAAGAAGATGGTGTAATGTAGGCTCCACGAAATATGAAATGCGTTATGAAGGAAATCGTGTAGGCTTACTGTTTCCTACACGAAAATAAGGGCCTTTCTGACCACAAGTGCACCAGTATCCCAATGTATTAAGCGAAAAAAATATCATAGAAAACAATATTGGCATAAAAAAAAAAATGTAACAATGTAAGGCTACTATTATATTACAACTATTTTGGTGACAACCTGGTTGATTAACAATATATAAATAAATGTGGGACACAGACAAAA